>CM035795.1:41714546-42314546 GCA_020466265.1 Siphamia tubifer | reverse complement strand
AGACCTCGCCACGGTCGCTGCTGCACAAACTGGAAAAAAAATGGCGGATCAAACTGGTTCATGTGCTCTCTCTCTTTTTTTTCCTGCATGTTTTACAGAACAAGCAACGGCACAAAACCTAGCTGGATGCTACTCTGGTAAAGGTAAACACACATAGAGCGAGAGGGGAGGGGGGAGTGTTCCTTCACGCATTCTGAGTCAATCAGAGACGCCTCATCATCGCATCATGTACATGTATGAGGAAGTACCGGTCATTTTTCTACTGTGCAAAAACAGCTGGAAACAAAGCAAACAGTTTTTTTTTTAAATAGAACCAACACACAATGTATTCAATAACAATGAAGAAGACAGTAATAATATTAATGAAATAACCATGGAATGACACCTTTAAATGAAACCAAAAGGCATATATTTTGAAAATGCTGCATACACACTAATCCAAAGCACTTTTCTTCATTGCACACTGAGCGTCTCCAGTGCTGTGAGTTTTGTCCTTCACAGTATGACTGTAAGAAACATTGCGAGCCAGTGTTCGATTCCAAACTGCAGCATAAGGTTGCTGTGGTAACTGCTGTGTGACAATCTTGCTGGGTCACAAAGTAGGAGCCCCTCACACGCGTTAAAAAGGAGTGAGGAATTCCCAGAGCTCTTATTTCAGACAGGGTTCCTTTATTTGTGACCCAGAAGAGAAATGTGTGGCAGGAAACACTATACAGTGTGATTATCGGAAAAGGTCAGTCCTGTCCTGGGAGTCTGCTCCACGCTCCATTATCCCCACACACAGAAACACATGACGTCACTTGTCACTTAACTATTAATTCCCCTCAACTAACATCTACAAAGGATGATAAAAAAAAAAACTCAATCAGCTACAGTAGTGGCAAAAAAGATTAATGCTGTACTTTTTGGATTTTTGCGAGGGTCAATATTTTTCTGCAAATTTTTTTTGTTTGTTTTTTCAATTATTTTATTTCGGTCAAAATACAAAACAAGACACAAGCACATGATAAATACACTGCTTGACCGAAAAGGTTTAGGTGCTGAAGCTGAAGCTTATTTATCCCACTATTACCAATACTGCACTGTTATATGTTAAACAAGAAAAAACAAACAAAACCCACAATGCAAAAGTCATTCTTCTTACTTTTACTTCCTTTCCCCTAGTTTCCCTTTTCATTCCTTTTTCTTCCATTCTCACTTATACATACGCATAAATACACACATACATATATATATATATATATATATATATATATATATATATATATATATATATATATATACATACACACATACAGATATAAAAAAGATGAACAGAAATAGATTACAGAACAAACAAAAATAGTAAATTGCTTAGTTGCTTAGTCAATCAATCAATTAATTAGTTGTTAGTAATAATAATATTATTATTATTATTATTATTATTATTATTATTATTATTATAATCATCATAATAATCATAATCATAGTAAGACAGTTTAGTTGTGAGTTTGTATAATATGTGTTGTAAGGTTTGTTTGCTACTACAAATCAGTGTATTTATCAATGATATAACATAATAATAGTATAATTTTTTGAATATGTGTATAGAGTTTGCCATTTTTATTTCATTGTCCAGAGTGTTCCACAGATTTACCCCTTTGACTGTAATTACTGGCACCAGGTACTGTACATGCAAACATTATGCAACTATAATCCTATTAGTTTCGCCTGGAAATATTAGTTGAAACAGAGTATTTTGGAGCACCTTAAGGATTAACAAGTAGCTAACTTTAGAGGCGATACTCTGCAGAAGATCTGCTCTGTCCCGCACTGCTGATTTCCAACCAGGGGCGGAGGGTGTCCTGTCCTGCCAAGCACTCAAGGTCACAACTTATCCCCGATCATGGCTACATCATTAGGGCAGAATGAAAGGCCTATTCAGACTTGGGTGGGCACAAGTTATTCAAAACTATTTCCTGCTGTTTGCTTCAATCATTGATGAGAAAACGAGTCGGAGGGAGAAAAAAAAAAAGGGAAAAAAAAAAAAAGTCCCTGAGTCTCACTTTGAAATATTCAAAGCATATGGCACATTTGCATAATTTTGACTGGAGCCGACACATGAGAAATGTTTTGTTGTGCAGTCAGGTAAAAAAATAAATAAAATAAAAATAAAAAAAATAAAATAAAAAATGAAGCACTGTGTATCTTAAATAAATAAATAAAAATATAAACAATAAATCAATTATCCAACCTTGAGATTCATACGTTATCTAGTAGGGGGTATAAAAGTGGTTGCAGAGTGTTTTGTTTGTTTCGATTGTGAAGGTGAGGTCAGACAAAGTATTCCTTGACTGCCCTTGAATGGCATTCCTGTCTGTCAAAGAGGATGCAGCCTCAAGGGTCTTAATTAACAGTCAACCGCACGGTTTATAGAGCAAAAGCCTCAACTCTCAATAGCAGGAGGAAAAAACAACAAAAGGCTGAATTAGCTGCTACAGGGCTTTCTTCTGCATTCACATGTAAAGGTCATTGTGGAATTAAAATTGAGTTTCTCGCTCATTACCCGTCATTTGCGTGTTGTATTAACACTTCAACAGCCACAAGGATGATGTTACTGATGGAGTTAACAGACGTGAACGGTAACTCACTGTGAAAGGAGCTCAAATTTATTTTAAACACAAGGAAATTATCTCTGTATTATTCATTCTTTTTATATTTGATTGCGAATTCACACTTGGAAAATGAAATAATGTGTCACTATTCCATTATTCATGTACAAACCACAAATCAAATATGGGTTGATTTGTATTCTTTCCATAGTAAGTGTGCACAAATTAAAAAAATTGGAATTAAGCAAATGGATGCAGGTCGGTGTATGTTTTGAGAGTTGGATTTTATTTTAAGAAAAAAAAAAATGAAATTATAGTGGTTAATTTAACAAGAATTACAATTCAGTTTTCAGGCATTTGTCAAAAAAGATAAACCAGACTTAATGAATGGATTGATTTTCATTTTCTTTCTAATAACAAAAAATAAAGTTACTGCCTGACTGACAGAAATGGAAAAATAGACCAAAACATTTTTGTTCCTTTTTATTTTCTGACACTGTATGTTGTCATTTTCTACGATGGGTTGGTACCAGGGCATGTGAACGGAGCTTTCCATAGAAAGTGTGCACAAATTAAAAATTGGAAATAAGCAAATGGACGCAGGTTGTATGTTTTGGGAATTGGATATTATTTTAAGAAGCAAAATTAAAACTATAGTAGTTAATGAACAGAATTACAATTCAGTTTTCAGGCGTTTTTCTTTCCAGATAAAAACAGACTTAATGAATGAATGAATTTTCATTTTCTTTTTAATAACAAAAAATAAAGTTACTGCCTGACAGAAATGGAAAAATGGACCAAAACACCTTTTTCTGACACTATATGTTGTCATTTTCGACAATGGTTTGGTCCCGGGGCGCAAAATATAGTCAGAGCGCCGAGCGAAATTGAATTTCATAATGTGCAGATGGTGTTTTGAAGTAGATGTGGTAGATCTGAGACCAATATTCCTTTGGAGTAAAACCTATTCTCTTGTTAATTCTAAAAAATATCACATTTCGACCCCAGTCTTATCTTGGAAACTTGAGCCAACCAGCATTTAATACTTGAGTTTTCTTCATCAGTAACACGCATATGGGAACATTTCATTAGTTTTATTCAGGAAGCATTTTACTTGTAGACCAGTGTAATTAATCCATTATTCATTCACTCTCACATTTACCCTCTGGTGGTGGTAAACTACATTTGTATCCACAGCTCCCCCTGACTGAACTGACTGAAGCGTGGCTGCCAATTCATGCCTTCGACCACCACCAAACAACAGTGTGAGTGGTACTGGAGGCAAGGAGGGTGAAATGCCTTGCCCAAGGACACAACAGACAGATGAGGACAGAGCAGGATTCAATCAGGGCTGCTCTTGACAAAACAACAACACCTGGAATATCCTTCAGATTTTTTTCTGTTCTCATGTCGTCCTCCTTGATAGTAACACATGTTCTGCTTTGAATAACATGGAATTCCCCATTAGAATACATAAGGAACACGAGCAAAGACACTATTTTCCAGCTCAACACATGAAGACATTAGTATCTTCCAAGTGAGACCAAATCAGAAATCAAAAGTCTCAACATGAAACCTGACATGTGACCCATTTGCTCATTTCCAATTTAAAATTTGTGCATAAAAAGCAAAGCCTCAAACTGTGAATTTTGTGTTTTTATTACTGACATGTTGAGAGGAGAGTCATGTTTTTTCCTTTGCTTTTATATACAGTGTGTGTGTGTGTGTGTGTGTGTGTGTGTGTGTGTGTATTCCTATATTTATGGGGACATTGATATGTTACTTTACACAAACACACCATGGGGACCTCTGACACTATGGGGACCAAAATTCTGGTTAAATATTAATGTAGGTCCCCGCTAGTAAAATAGAAATGATGTGGCCATATAAATACATGAATTAGTTTTTTTTACAGAAGTCCCCATAAAGGATGGGTGAAACAGGTGGAAAGTGAAACATGAATTTTTTCAAAGGTTTGAAGATGTGTTTAATTTAAAAACAAAAAAGTATTCATTTGTATGTATTTTTTTTAATATTTATATATATTTTAATTAATGCATTAATCTATTATTATTTTTAAATAGTATTATTTACTTTATTTTTCTTTGTACGTTATTATTTTTTGCATTTATTCATTCTATTTTATTATTTTTTTATTTAAATATTTTCAAATGTTTACAATTATTACTATTTCATTTTTATTTATTTACTTTTAAAATTATTGTTATTGTATTAATTTTTATTTATTTTTTAATTTCCATTTTTTTTTACAATTATTATACATTTTTTATTATTATTGTCATTGTATTTATTCATTCAGTTTTACCTTTATATATGTTTTTTATTGAATAAAATTTTTCATAATTATTATTTTATTTAAAAGTAGATTAAAGTTTATACTCAGTACCCAATACGTGTGTGTGTGTGTGTGTGTGTGTGTGTGTGTGTGTGTTTTGTAGCCTTCAGTTTTTCCTTTTGTCTGTGATACGACTATATTCCTATTTTCACCTGGTTTTGACTATGGTTCTTGTTGAAATGACAGTCTGTGTTCTTTGTGTTTTCATGTTGGTGTTAAAACCTTTCAACAGCAAGTAAATCACAATCATTTTTTTTACATGGAATCAAAAGCAAAGCGTCTCTTTATTATTATTATTATTATTATTATTATTTGTACTTAAATAATGAAATAACCAATATTTTCTTTTCCAGTTTCTCCAATTGTCGATTCAAAAATGAATAAGAAAAGAACAAATGACACACGGGTTGAAAATGATGTATGAGTTGTGAGCAGAAAACGGCATGCTTGTGTCTTTTCTTTGAGCTTATCTTGGAAAACAAACATTTTCCAGCCATGACAGACACTTCCTGAATGAAGACATGAGCTCAGTGAAACAAAAGTCTCAGAGTCTCCATCCCAGGGGCTGAAAGACTCGCATTGTTACAAGTGCATGTGTTCAGTGTACCTGATCTGTAAGAGGCTGCTGGTGACTAAATAGAAAAGAACAGAGGTAGTAAAACGACAAGGGAATCCAAGCACGAGTGTGAAAATACGATGCGAAACAAAGAAACATACGGATGCAGGATGAAGCGACTCGACAAAGAGTGGGGGACGTGCTTTTTTCTTGACCCTTGAATACACAGTGTTTGCGCTCTTGTCAGACCACATAATGGTGGACTGTTTGCTGAAAGCTGCAGTGTGAGGCCATAGAATATAAAACCCCATCCCAACTCCACAGATTCATGAGCTCCATACTAATAGAGCTGCCGGTTTGTCTACGCTATTCCTGATTCTGGCTTTCATTGAGTTCGATTTTAACATGTTTCATTCCACGGCATTTCACAGTTGTTACTTGTAAATCCTCACTCTTTGCTTTAGAGAAGAACCCCCCCCCCCCACCACCACCACAAAAAAAAACCCAAAATGGTAATTCTTAAAGAAGTGTTAAATGCCTTTTGGGTCTTTGTTTATGACTGTTGTAAAGGAACCTTGAAGTAGAACTACACAAACCTGCATGTTAAAGATAAGCACGCTTGTCTGTGTGTATGAGAAGAAGAAGAAGAAAAAGGAAATGTCTGGGGATTTAGTATTGTTTTTGTCTCCTTGTAATATTGGAAATAAAGATTGTACAGTACAGTGCAGTAAAAAAAGATTAAAGCTACAAAATGTTACAGGTACTGTGTGTAAAAAGAAAATAGCTTTTAGTAATAGTTGGCGAAAAAAATCATTTAAAGACGTCACAGAGGAAAAAAATAATAGTACTTTGCAATAGTACATGTACTATTGAATGAAACTTAACATATATTTTTTTTATTGTTTCAGAGATAATTGTAGATATAATACTACATCTCAGAGTGCTGCGGAGATGGGAATTTTTTGACTCGGTAAAATGCATTGAAACTAGGGTGGCCAGATGTCCTGAATTCTAAGCTGTTGTCCCAAATCCCGAATCTGGCTGTACATGTCCCGAAAATTAAACTTATATCAAATAATGACTTGACTTGGTAAGCATTTTAAATAATTTCCCTACTGCCTGACTGCCACTGATGCTGCTTCCACAGCCCCGAATGTGAAAATGTCTGTGTTCAGCCCTGGCTACAGTGGATCTACTGTATTTTGTACCTTTGTCACATTCTAGTTTTATTCAATTGCTAGAGTAAACACGAACAGTGACCGGTGCGAATATTTACTGACAATAACGCAAGATGCCGTGAGGACGAGTACAGAACTGAAACCGCAGCAGCATCAGCAGACATTAATTGGAACTTTGCAACATCGAAATAACGTAATCATACAGCCTGAATTTTTATCTCACAATTTTGACTTTTTATCTCATAATTTAGGCGTTTTGTCAAATAATTTGGAGTTTTTATCTCATAATTCTGAGTTTTTATCTCATGATTTTGACTTCACTTAATGCGCCTTCATAAAAAACATTCATTGACAGTGCACCTTATAGTTTGGAAAATACGGTAATCTGTTTCAGTCTAATACAGTGATTGACTGTAAACTTTTGGGGCAGGGTCCTAAATGAACATTGGTAAGAACACAGTAATGATCTTTACTGCCTTTTTACTTACTTTACTAGTACTTTTTGCAGTTACTGTACAAACACCCACCAATTCTTCTCCAAAATGACAGACATTTGAGATGAGATATTTTATTACATGACAAAGAATGATATGAATGTTGCAAAAAAACACAATAACTCATTTTCACCAGTTACTGTCTTTTTGCTTTGTAGGGCAGTGTAATTCTCCCTAAGATTTCTTCTTTCCCACTGGGTTTTGGAGTTTTTTTCTTGCTGAGAAGGAGGGTCTAAGGACAGGGGATGCTTAGGACTTCATCTATTTCTGTGATTGATTATTTTCTCCAATCAACCCTGTAAAGCCCTGTGAGATGACGACTTTGTGATTTGGGGCTCTATAAATAAAATTGAATGAAATGGGGGTTTTTTTAATTCTCTACACATTTCGTCACTTGGAAATTTGGTCTGATGTCCAAAATTCCGGAGTATCACTTTAATGTGCATGCTTCTTAAGTCGGACAGTCTAACATGTCAGAGAAATCAATGACAGTCCTGATGTTAAAATACTGAGAGCAAAGTTGAGACAGAGTAAAGAACTGAGATACGTGTCGGAATTAGTCCTTTCTTCTGTCGTCGTCCTTCTGCTGCTGCTGCTGTGATTCACTGCCTGTAGATATCACTGCCACACAAGGGCTTGGTTTGCATTCTCAGCCAGAAACGTTTAAAAGAATTTGACAAATGTTAGGATTATACTGTGAAGTCAGTAAAAAAAAAAAAAAAAGTTCCGCTGTAGTCATAACTGGTAGGGACGCACATTTTGTTTTTACAAATACTGAGATTTTTTTCCCCCTTTCTTATTCTGAGGTTTCATAGGCTTTCATTGGCAAATAATAAACATTAATGCAAGGAGTCAGTTTGTATCACAGCCAAAACTTAAGAAAAATATAGAGAAAAATGTGTTTAGTAACTGCCACAAAAGTCACAGTGGGTCCTAATGGGTTAAAATTGAAGGTGTAATTCCGCTGAAAACCACTTTTCCACGTTCCTTTTGGAATCTGATGGGTCACCCCGAGTTACCGACACCTTTGACAGTGGTTTGTCACCTCCACTGGCTGCATACCGCATTCACAGAAAACAACAAGAAGAACGAGGGACCCAGAAAAAGCCGGTCCATCTGACGTCAGATGGACTTTAGCATCACCCACGTGAGGTTAAGCCTGTCCTCTATTGCAGCGAATCTGAAGTAGCATTAGCATTAGCATCTACAAGAGAAGCCGGCACCACGGTAGCTGCTGCACAAACTGGAAAAAAATGTCGGATCAAACTGGTTCATGTGCTCTCTGTGGAAATAAAGCCTCATTTTTTTCCCCTGCACTTTTTCAGTACAAGCAAAGGCACGAAACCTAGCTGGATGGTACTCTGGTAAAGGTAGGTAAACACAGATAGAGAGCAAGAGGGGAGGGGGGACTGTTCCTTCACACATTCTGAGCCAATCAGAGACGCCTCATCACAGCGTCATGGACATGTATGAGGAAGTACCGGTAAACTCAAGTCACTTTTCTACCGTGAAAAAACAGATGGAAACAAAGCAATCTGGAGGTTTTTTTAAATAAAACCAACACACAATGTATTCAATAACAATGGAGAACACAGTAATATTGATGAAATAATGAAGGAATGACAACTTTAAGGCTGTCAAATGATTAAAAAATTGTAATCAGATTAATTATAGTGTTGCTTTGGATTAATATTCATTTTTAGTGTATATCACTTGCATTTAATTTTCAATGAGCAAAGACACATAAAGAATAAGGGAATATATCTGCACTTAACGTGATTGTCCAAGCTGAGAGACATATTAGCCAAAGTGACTAATGTATGTTTCGCAGTAATGTTGTATTTTAAGATGGAAGTGCTTCATAGAAAAGAAAACTCAGTCAAAACACTTGATGTCGGTCGAGGGTTCTGACTCAAATTTCCTACAAAATAAACAAAAATACAATAAGAAAAAGAAAAAAAAAATGTGCACAAAAAAATATTCAAAATATGCTAAAATCCACTAAAATTCCACCCAAAATAAAGTGAAAAATCCAAAATGTATTAAAAAATTATTCTAAAATACAGAATTTTTTTAATATAAAATATCCAAAACCTAAGCAAAAATATGAATATATATGTAAATAACATGTTTATTCAACACATTCCACACTTTCAACAAAACAAGGTGGGAAAAAAAACAACTGTTCCATTTAATTGCGTTAAAATGTTTAATCACATTAATCATGATGATGAATTAATCTGTTACTGCGTTAATTTTAAGAACCCTAGTTAATATTAAAATAAAGTTTCATTGGGTTGAGGTGTATGAGTGCAGGCTCACTAATATCCTTCTATTATTCCAAAGACTGTTTGTTAAAATTATTCATTATGTCTGGATACTGTGTTTTTGTGTGATACTCTCTGCTGCTATGTTGCCATGGGTGACCCGCCCATCGGCATGATGGGAGACACCTGGGCCTTTTACAAATCCCTGCCCTCACCTCAGTATAGTGGAGCTCGCCATGTTTCTACTAACATCTGCTCATTCAACTATACACTCTCACTACATCCCTCAGGCTACGAACAATCACATTTCACACCTTTGTTCATTTGCTCATATTAGTTCATTTTATTTTTGTTTAAATAAATTAAATCGTAGTTTTTTCGTCATGTCTTCAAAGTCGTTACTGTACCGTGTTAAGTACATTTTAAGTATCTGTACTTTAGTTAAAGCAGTCATATTTAGCTAAACTCACTTTTATTAGTCTTTGGTTCATTTATGTGTATATTTAGACCACAGGTGTCAAACATAAGGCCCGGGGGCCAAATGCCGTACGCGAAAGGGTCCAATCTGGCCCAGCAGATGAATAACAATGAAGATATTAACAATCAGTGGTGTAAAAATTTGTGTAATTCAGGTTCCACATACAAAATAATTAGATCTTAATTTGGTTAGATCAGTAAAATAGGATCATATTAACCTATAAATAATGAAAACAGCAGATTTTGTCTTTGTTTTAGTGTAAAAAGGGAAAACTACATGAAAATCTTGATATTGACGAACTATCTTTTTGCAAAAAATATGACTAATCTGAACAAATATGAACAAATGAAATGTCTTAGGAGAAGTGTAATTTTGTCAATATTCTTCCTTTTACTAAATATTTATTATGTATTTGTAATTGTAATGTTAGTTGTAATTGAGGCAAAGTGAAGCAAAATATTGTTAATATTACACTTGTTTTTTTTTTTTTAAGACATTTCAAGTTGTTCATGTTATTAAGATTTTTAAGGAAACGTTGCAGATATAAATGTTGTCATCATGTAATCTTCCTTTTTTTCTACTGTTATTATTTCACTGCTCCGACCCTCTGCACCACTAGACCCATACGTGTAATGAAAGGGGATAGCACGGCTAGGCTAACCCTAATAGCTAACCCTGAATCTTGGTTTCAGGTTGTGTGAAAAGTGCACATCTCAAACTAATACTGTGAAGTTTGAAAGGAAAAGTAAAACCAAACATATAAGACACGGAATAAAATGAATTTTTTGGCAATAGTGTCATTAAGTTTGGCGTGTGTTCAGTGCAGGAAGAGATGTTAAAAACAGGCTTAAAAGTCTACTGTGGTGTGGAATATCTGGTTTCTGCATGAGCAGGAAAGTTGAGGAAGTAACAGTGATGGAAAAGAGAAAGTAATAGGATTAGCGACCTTCAAGATTTCTGAAATGTGTGCATACAGTTGTGGGGGGAAATTACTAGACCACCCCTTATTTTATTTAATTTCTTGTTAATTTTACCTTTTTCTACCTTTTTTTTTCACTCTCTCTCTCACCCCAGTATCAAAATGTGGTTTAATTAAAACCCATAATAAAGTCAGCATAAAAAAAACTAAATAAAAAAAAATCAAAAATTCAATCCAGGCCTCAATGTATGTATGTGGATGTAATAAAGTATTTTACAGTGAGAGTAAAAAAACATACAAATATACATAGAAATATAATGATGCAAAAATTGCTCATAGTAATTTGATGATACCAGAGCTGATATCTATCTATGTTCCATGTTTTCTTGACAATAACCAAAATCATTCCAGTTCTTACGTCAATACTAAGGTACTGTACTGACAAAAACAGTACTTTTATTCATTCCATGTTTTCTTTTCTGTCTGTTTTTGTCAATATGATACACACAGGAAATAGTACTTGATTGCATAACCATTTGGATGGTCTAATTATTTTTTCCTACACTGTATTTAGCATTTTTGTGGTGTATAATTAGTGTGTAGTGCAGTGAGAGTCTGTAGCGTCGTTCACTTTTGTTTGGTGCATCTAAAAAAATCTGCTCTTAACACAGGACAATGTTTTACATATATTTGCTAGTACATAAATTATCTAAAGATACATCCTGTCTTAATTTGTTTATCTTAATAGTAAATTAGTGGATAATTTGTGCACAGAATTATAAAAGTACACACAGGACTACAGAGAACACACACACAATAAGTATTGTACACTAATCATTAAAATACACATATATTGTATAGGTGGGTGTAATTATAACAAATAGTGACATCAGCAGAGGCATGAGTCAGTATATCTGCATTCAGGTTCAGACCCTGAAACCACCATGAGTACTTTTGCTTTAAAAAAAAAAAAATAACAAACAAAAACATTTTTTAACCTATAAAGGCCCAAACATCCACTGGCGACCCAAAAGTGTAAAATACAGTTTGTCTTCTTTCCATGGACATCAGATATGATCCATTTGATGTTCAGAGGCTCTGTAGTTACCATGGAAACACTTTCATCTTCTACAACATTGATTAACGAGTAAAACCCATGGACTTAGATCAATGGCAGTGGATGGAGACACTTGTTTTATGTTGAGTTAATGATGTGGCTTAAAGAGAAAGTCAACTTTTCTCAAGTGTTGTCTGTTTCTGATACTGTATTTCAACCCTCAAATTTAATCTGAGCTTTAATAATTAGCTTTAAACACTATCTCCAAAATCTGCTTCAGTTTCTTCCCCAGCAACATTTGACATTTTATATTTAGTTAAAGTCCATTTGACTCATTGTATTTTGGTTGTTGTATAATATTGCATTTTCATTATTTTATGGATATGATTAAAATTTTTCTTGAAATATTATACTTTTTAATGCCCTATTCGCACAGGATAAGTATTACCTATGGACCACTGGTAATTGGGAATAATTACAGAGAATGTCTGAGTTCTTAGTCCGGTGCGAATGCAGCATATCCGTGATTTGCTCAGTAATAATTCCGTTGCAAATTACCTACTGTGTTTGGGCGTTTTTTCATTATGAAAGAAATGATAAAGAAACAAGTTGTTTTCTTCATTGTTTTATTTTTGGTTTTATTTTGAAAATACACAGATTCCTTTACTTAAAGGTGTCATTCCATGGTTATTTCATTAATATTACTGTGTTCTCCATTGTTAGTGAATACATTGTGTGTTGGTTCTATTTCAGATTGTTTTGTTTCCAGCTGTTTTTTCACTGTCGAAAAGTGACTTGATGTCGAACAACAGAGTTTGCCGATACTTCCTCATACATGTTCATGACGCAGTGATGAGGCATCTCTGATTGGCTCAGAATGCGTGAAGGAACACTCCCCCCTCCCCTCTGGCTCTGTGTGTGTTTACCTTTACCAGAGTAACATCCCGCTAGGTTTCGTGCCGTTGCTTGTTCTGAAAATAGGGATCCGCCATTTTTTCCAGTTTGTGCAGCAGCTACTGTAGCACCGTCTTCTCTTGTTGATGCTAATGCTAATGCTACTTCAGATTCGTGCTTAACCCCACATGGGTGACGCTAAAGTCCGTCTGACATCAGATGGACCAAAGCCGGTCCATTCTGGGTCCCTCGTTCCTCTTGTTGTTTTCTGTGAATGTGGTATGCAGCCAGTGGAGGTGACAAACTACTGTCAAAGGTCTTGGTAACTCGGGGTGACCCATCAGATTCCAAAAGGAGCGTGGAAAAGTGGTTTTCAGCGGAATGACAAACTTCAGTAATTCCTCCACCACTGACTTCCGAGCTGAGCTGTGACCCTTTGGGGAGTATTTTCCAAAGATGTAGGATATGTCATATTATCACATTATAATTACAACTCCTTGCACATTTATAGAACTGATTATGGAAATGAATGGAATTTGCATGTTTTTCTTCAAATACCGACACACAACCCTTGTTTATTATCAACTGTAATCCAGATAGATAAAATCTTCTGTGGTGGAGATTAACGTTCCATAGAAACTCTACATTTTTTGTCGGAAGGAGACACACACCTACTTGCCAAAATGATCAAAGAAGATCAACAAGTGCTCATTTATGCTTTGAAGGAATGAGAGAGTCTCTGCAGAAAGTGTGCTACTGGTGAAAACTTTGAAAATAAAATTTTTTAATAAGGGGATGCTTGGCTGCATGTAAACATGAATATAAACAACTTATTAGGATTTTTTCAGAATTAGGCCAAAACAGCTGTAAAGCATGTAAAAGTGGTCACTGAAGCACTGCATACACTCACATATACATTTAATGAGTCAAACTTTTGGACTAAATGTGAACGCAATGAATGTGTGTAAGTCAAATGAGAATGGCTATGTTTACATGATGGGTTTTTTTTTGTTGTTTTTTTTAATTCTGAGTTATTTATTCTGAAAAAAATCATTCTGAATTAAAACTATTTATTTCGTCTTTACATGGAAATGTTAAATCTGGGAAACGGGTGTATTCTATTCACACTCACAGTTAATTGGTCTTTCAGAGCTGGAGATACAGAGGGTTCTGATTGGACAGAACGACCACTTAACATCTGGATATCTACTGGAAGAAAAGGATCATGACCAGTTCCTGTTTTACATTTGTTTCAACTAGCAACATGGAAGGACAGGCACTACATATGATTTTGTATTACATACATTTTGTATATGGAATATGTGCGTCACTGTGACAAGAGCATGTGCATGATGACAGGAATAATGTTAAAGAGGAAGTAACTTTTTACATGTCCGAGGAATTATTGAATTTGGAATTAAGAGGCGAATAAACCACTGACTTTATTCTGAATTAAGTTTAATTTGGGGATACTTATTTTCAACTGGAGTTACAGGTTTACATGATCATTTTAAAGAGGACGTAACCTTTATTCTGAATTAAACAGGAATAAAAACTTGCATGTAAATAGGCCCAATAGTCTTATTAATTGTGTGTGATATGTTTTTAATCTCGCTCAACATTGATCGGGAAAGATTATTGTAACCACTGTGTGTGTGTGTGTGTGTGTGTGTGTGTGTGTGTGTCTGCAGAGACATATCATGCTATAACTCAATGAATACTTGAGATATCACCATGAAATTACATGGGCATATACATATAGCTAATGTGCATCGGATGCAATGATCCATTTGAGTAAAGGTCATAGGTCAATGTGACAATTAACAAAAAAGTTCAAAATCACATTATTGGTTATAACTCAAGAACGGAGGGTCACAGAACGTTCACATTGGTACCAAATTATGCAGAATGAAGATTTCTATAATTCTCTTATCACCTACGACTAATAGTTTTTGAGCTCTCTGGAGGTCAAAGGTGACATGTCGCAAAATTAACTTCTGTAACACTGTTTGTGTGTCAAGCACAGACATATCACACTATAACTTAATCAATACTGGATATATTATCATAATATTACACACACTGACACATATATACATATAATGAAATTATGAATATTGCAAAAGGTCAAAGGTCAAAGTCACATTTTAGCAGAAAGGTTAAAATCACATAATTGGCTTTAATTCAGGAAAGGGTTGTCATAGAAACTTGCGATTGGTACAAAATAGGGGCGAGATTAGGCATTATCTGACTGCTTCTTTTTCCCATGCTTATATCATGACAACAGTAAAAATGCTATTTATCAGTCAACATTAGACCCAATTATGACAAAGTAAACCATATCAGTGCCAAACAGCAGATGTCTCTCTTAGGACCGCAATTCAAAGACCTCAGTGTTCAAATCTAACACAAAACCATTCACAACCTGTTATGAATAACACAACACCTGAGCCCCCGAGAAATCAAATAAACAAGATGTGATGAGCTCTATTTCACAGAGGCTAGAAGGTATTAGATGTGAAGGGTGAAAGCTAAATGTCAAAGGGAATTAACAATGGCGACATCCAGAAGTAGCATTTTTGTCAACATGAATACCTTTGACATTTTCACTCTCACTCACCGGTTGCCCTTTAAAAAAAACGAAAATCCCCTTTTTAGGAGGTGAGTAAAGTGCAAATTAAATCTGCTAACTGACTATCCCCTAAGGTTTCACACAGGCTCATAAGCTTTAAATGCTCCCTCCCTCTAATGAAACACAATATGTTTAAAAACAATGACCCACAGACGAGCGATAACCTTAAAGGTATTACAGGCCAATTTTGTGGTAATTGTAATGCTTCAGCCAATTACTTGTGGGTTTAAGGGGCTAAATGCAGCTGCTTTATCAGATTGCACAGTTGCGTACAACATAACACCCCATGGCCTAGCTCCTGCTAATATGCTAACTTTTCACTCCAAGCCAACGTACCTGAAAACCAAGATAAGCCCAGGCATGGTCTACTTAATGTCAAACAGCAGGGCATTCCTTCGTATTTTAAATGGGGCTCTTTGAATTTCTTTGATTGCTCCACGCTTACTGGAGTATTTTATGTTTCTCACAGCAACATGGGTCAACACAAATATATTAAAAAGGAAAACAGCGCTGTGAGAATTCAGACATACTGTGTACTCAACGCTGCTTTTGGAAGCAGTCAAATTGTTCAGTTCATTAAAAAAAAGAAAAAGAGAGAGAGAGAGAGAGAGAGAGAGAGAGAGAGAGAGAGAGAGAGAGAGAGAGAGAGAGAGGAGAGAGAGAGAGAGAGAGAGAGAGAGAGAGAGAGAGAGAGAGAGAGAGAGAGAGAGAGAGAAAAGAAAAATCAACATCATATCCATGTTGAATTTGGAGCAACTAAAAAGTACCAACTGTTCTGGTTTGATTTCTGCTGCCTACAGCTCTGTCAAACACAGCTGAAAACTGGGATTGATTTACAAAGCACCATCTACATTTTAACACAAATTATGCTTAGCCTCCACTTACATTTCTATTTACTTGACGATTGCTCTTCTAAAGGCTGCAACTGGGAAATATCTTATTTTAGCCACTTGTTAAAAAGTTTCAGAAATGTGCTACAGTATATGCACTTGAGGAGGGAACATAAAGTATAAGATGATAATGTTCTCTTACTTAGATGGTTACACAGCTCGAGTCTGTCTGTCTGTATATTTTTAGAAATGGAACTAAGATATATATATATATATATATATATATATATATATATATATATATATATATATATATATATATATATATATATATATATATATATATATATATATATATATATATATATAAAAGATTGCTTAAGGAGCGCTACCTGGACTCAAAATAAGCAATAATAATCAGAGGTGCTCTATTGGATGGGAAAACAGCAAGACAAAAAATAAAAAAAATTCCAAGGCACTGTCTTATAAGTGAAAATTAAAAAGCGTTTATTAAATTGGCTTGGTTACAAAAACCTATAAAATCCTATAAAAACCCCAACGGCATCAAAGCCTTCATCAGGGAGTCAGACATGCCACAAAGCAGGAAGAGTTAACCAATCACAAGCGATATATATATATATATATATATATACATATTATATATATATTTCAAACATGAACCAGCACTGCACTTTGCATTCAGCACTAATCAAGTCAAATGCAAATATGCAAATAATTGGACTTCATATGTACTGTAGATGACGACGCATACCCGCAGAGTTTACCTTGTATGTTTTCAGCCCTCATGACTTGTCGACATAGGTAATGTTTAAAGAGTGAAATGAACATCCGCACATTCATGCCTTCACTGCAGGCAACAGGAAGCAGCTTGATGCTTCAGCCCCTCCAGTACTGGGACCAACAGAGCATTTCTATCTTTCATCACCTTTGACTGATCTTCCCTCCCATTTCTCAACCAGATGACTTCTTATATCCTGTCTATCAGGCTCCACTTAATAGAGGGAAACAGCTGGTGGAGGTGGTGAGAAGGAGCCTGATCCACTCTCAGAATCCCCTGTTGGTTTCACGAGCATCTTTTATGACAAGAGATCCCCTTTACACTGAAGACACTCCGACCGTGTTCACAAGGCATGCATGAAATGAAATGAACATCTCCTCAAGAGAGTTTGCTTTAAACTGTTTAAACTGTGTGTGAAATTTTTCACCCCCCCCCCCCCCTCTCCTCTCTACCCAGTCTGCTTTCTTGGCGTATGAAAATGCAGATGATATCAAACAAAGACCTGGTGTTTATCCCAGACCTTACATCATCACCATCTAATCAAAAGAGACAACAGCTTGAAATCAAAGACAAATCAGTTATCAATTTAGATATAGACGAAGCCCAGCGTCCTGATGCAACAGTTAGGCATTGTCAGCGTCATCTGTGATTATGGGATCAGGCAGCTGGGCCTGAGATGGATGGATAGTGGATTCTCTGTGTGAGTGGTAACGCATGAAGGGTGTGTACAGAGGAGATGCAGCCTGTATCAGAATCCAATTCTGAAACCTGGGCTCAGCTGGAGAGAGTTGTGACACTACAGCCTTAGCCCAACTGTCAGAGACTTGTCATGCAGCACAGCTTAGAGGAGCATCTCCGGCCCACTACAGGGATTCGGGGGCCAAAAACACATTATCCAGAGTGATTTAGCAAAATTGAACAAAAGCTCTTCTAGTGTGAGAGAGAGTTGTCACAGCAGCAACTACAGAACAACTGTCTTTGAGAGTTATTAGACTTTTTTTCCACTTTGATTAAAGTGTTTCATATGTGATGGTGAAAAATTACAAGATGGAATACATGAATTATGAGAAGCTTAGTCAAGATTTTTTTTTTCCTAAGTGGTTTTATTCCTCTTTGGGCATGAAAAAAAAAAAACAATCTGACTGAAATATTTTTAATGAACCTATTTTACAGTTTAGAGTTTAAAAAAATGTCCACTCAGCTGGAAAACATGTGTTTAAGCTTTGAAGCAAAGAAACAATCAGATCAGAACACTATGAAATAAAACATTTTAAGAGACTGTTAATTACAGTCTAATAACAACAAACAATTGATTTACGCATAAACATGTTAGTGCAGATCAGGTATTAAGAACAGAGCAGTTACAGTAATGATATGAACTCACTGATATGGAACTAAAACAACTAAACCCATGAATATGCAAGAGAAAAGCTGCCCCACAAAGTAAAAAGGCAGTTATTGTGTTTTTTGCAACATTCAAGTCATTCTTTGTCATGTAATAAAATATCTCATCTCAAATGTCTGTTGTTTTAGAGAAAACTGGTGGGTGTTTGTACAGTAACTGCAAAAAGTTATAGTAAAACAAAGTAAAAAGGCAGTAAAGACCATTACTGTGTTCTTACCAATGTCCATTTAGGACCCTGCCCCAATAGTTTAGAGTAAATCCCTGTATTAGACTGAAACAGATTATGGATTTACCGTATTTTCTACACTATAAGCCGCACTGTCAATGAAGGTTTTTTATGAAGGCTTTTCAAGGTGCCCTAAGTGAAGTCAAAATCATGAGATGAAAAGTCAAAATTATCAGATAAAAATTCAAAATCATGAGATGAAAAGCCAAAATTATGAGATAAAAAGACAAATTTAGGAGATAAAAAGTCAAAATAAGGAGATAAAAAGTCTAAATTATCAGAAAAAAAGCCCAAATTCTGAGATAAAAAGCCCAAATTAGGAGATAAAAAGACAAAATTAGGAGATAAAAAGTCAAAATAATGAGATAAAAAGTCACAATTATCAGAAAAAAAGCCCAAATTATAAGCTAAAAAGCCCAAATTATCAGATAAAATGTCTAAATTATCAGATAAATAATCTAAATTATCAGATAAAAAGTCTAAATTCCCAGTCACTAGGCACTACCAGAATGCATCCATATGTATAAGGCATACTTTGTTTTTTGCAGAACTAGGTAATATGCAGTAACAATACTGTCTCATGTCCAATAATCTACCTACAGCTACTGTGGCTGAACAACAATAGAACTTTAAGGTCATTTTTCTCAGTTTAATGATCTGTGCAGTTACTGCCTTTTTACTTTGTAGGGCAGAACTGTCCACTGTAGTGACGAGCATTAAAGGGTTAATTCTTTAGCATGTACACTGACTGCAAAACTGTTTGACTTTGATGAATATATTGTTCTACAAATGTACTTTTCCTTTTTTTTTTTTTTTTTTTTTTTTTTTTTACCTGTGTTTACCAGTTTCGATGAAGTTGATGGAAATCTGGACCATGGTCAAAACCAATTCCTCAAACTTTAATCTGTACATTTTTCAACAGAGTCAGTGTTTTAATAACCTCAGTTCTGCTAGAGCAATATCCTAAGGCAGGTATGACGACACATATCATCATCAAGGGGAACAAGCCCAGGCCTGGGGTTTCTATAATGTGGGGAATTTGCCTTGGTTTTGTTATTTGTGGATCCAAACTTTCTATGGCAACACATTAAGATATGGAAAAAGAAGCCTCCAAGGAGGGTTTCCCTTCTGTTTGAGGTAAATGAGGACACATCAGAATGTAAGGGTGTGTCTGCACAGTTAAATCTTAAATATTCATTAACACCTTGACAGCTCCGCTTTTATATTAAAAAGAAGTGATATATTTCCATCTAAATGTCAAGGGTTTGGTAGTTATCAGTTATCACCCATGGAAATTAAGTGAAGGAAGCATAAAAAAAAAAACTCACAGCCTGCAGTTACAGCTGATGACAGTAATGTGACACAGAAACAAAAGCAAAAACAGAATGAACAAATTATTAATTTATCTCCTACCAACAAGTTTTTGCATGCTTTCAATACAGACTGAGCCTGTGTATAATAAATACTGAAAGACAGACACTGCTTTAAGTCTAATAGACCTTAATTATGAATGTATTTGATTCCATAACCAATGGTTACTGAATGACACACATGTTAAAGAAAATAATAATGCTGTGTTTAATAAAGAAGCTAGCTGTAGAAATCAAACCACAAATAACTGCAATGCAGACCAGGGAGGAAATCATAACCAAAGATAGCCTCTGACGAAATAAGGGAGCACTGAAGCACACAAATCACTCTCCATCTAAAACGATTAGCCCAAATCCTCACTATAATTCAGTTTCTCATCTCCAAACTTAAGCATCTGTTACCCAGTAATAGGTCTGCAATCAACTTGCAGATGTTTGAGTAAAAAGCATTTTTCCATCACAATATAACAACTACCTAATATTTTATTAGCTGTTGCACAGGTGGACTGTTGGGTAAACCTACTATCTCAAATCTCTTTAAAAACACGACAACTGGACCGGCTATGTAATTTGGTGAAGCTTAAGACATTCTTCATATATATGACTCATAGGTCCCAAGGACAAAGGAATGTTCTTCCCGCTACAGACTGTACTGGAGACAATTTTATTAATAACAGGATAGAAATGCTGGGTGAAACTGCAGACTCATCACAAGCTTTGTTATGAGTATATTATGCCATACGCGAGGTGCATTCACCTTTCCTCGGTTGTGTTTTAGCATGTTACGGGAAGAAAGATAATCCCCACTAACATAGGATTAGACAGCAGAGCAGAGCAGGGAGATGGATTCAAGTCTGCCTCCACTGTCACAAGCGATTACACACAGATAAAATGGAAGATGTAGGCAATCTTCACGGCATATTACTGCACTGCAAGATGGAATGGAGGATTTGTTGGGTCAAGGTTCACGGTGACCTGAACTTACTTTATTACATGAAGCAGAAATAAAAGAAAAACAATAGAATACGCTTGTTGAGCTGGGTGCTGCAGATGTACACGGAAAACTTGGGAGGTGAAAGAAGAAGGAAAAAAAAAAAACAGGTTCCATTTAAGGAATTAGCTGGTTGTTAGACACTGCGGAGTCATTTCACAACAAATCTGAATTATTGATCGAGTCTATGCACTTTACATACTAAACAAATCTTACTTTTGAAATGGGAAACAGGAGTTTGACCTTCAGATGTAGCACATTTTTATGAAGTGAACAATCAATGATCTCTTGCTACCTCTTTGTTGCTCCATGAGAGAAAAAAAATGAGTCGGTAGTGAGTGCCTGGAATGAAAAACAAAGGCCACGGCAGTGGGTCTGTCAGTAGGAACATCCCTGATGCTGACTGACTGGAGGCAGACAGGGATTCAGCTCAACAAACAACCGCCTCAAAATGCTCGGGCTTGTGTGTGCTCAGGTAAGCTTACCTGAATGCACGAAATCTCCAGGAGACAAGGGGAGGTTGGAGTCCACCGAAATACAGCAATTAACTGACTTAGAATGTCAAAGGGATTGCCCACCGCCACCCAAAATACACACGAAAGTACAAAAAACACCCAAGGTGCCTATCGCTCTTATACAAGACCCCTTAAGCACAGTTCTATTTGGGCATTTGTAGTCCTCCTGCAATGCTGCTGTAAACATATAACAGTGTAAAATGTGTAATTTCAGTCTGCTGTAATTATTAATTCAAAGCTATGACAGCTTTGACAAACAGTGAGACACAAGTGGCTCCTAGAAAATAAGACCTGTCATCAGCTTTTACAGAAAAAAGCACCTTTAATACAGCTGTAAAGACCCACAGTGAAAGCCTTTTGAAAAGAAACTGGAGACACGTCCACAAATTATCCACGAAGACAATGTGTTACTGACTTTGTGAAGAATCAACAATGTAATTTTAAAGTCTTTTTTTTTACTCCTAATAATAGCATTTTAGCCAGACTGACAGAAAGAACACTTGTTTTATTTTGACACATACTAGCTGAAAATAATGGGTATTTGGAGATCTGAGCTCATTATTATGTTTTATTTGTGGGGTTTTTTTTTAGAAAAAAAAGGCCATTTCGTGTCCATGTATTAGGGGTGGGAGAAAAAATCTATTCACATATGTATCGGGTTTTTTTGTTCTACGATTTTTAAATGGCTTTTTTTTTGTTCAAAAATCGATATTTTTTTCCCATATTTAAATTATTCATTTTAAGCCAGGTGGGGCAAAATTACCACTTGTAAAGACCATAGATGACTGTATGAGTTACTCAGATGTATAATATGTGTAATGGAATACACAAAAATCACCTCACGGAAGGCACACAGATGACAGCTAGCTTATTATCATATTAGCTTCAGCAACACTGCAGCGTTAAATAGCATTAACTTATGCGCAGATAAACAATACACTATGATAAAATCTATTCCAACTGTATTGTGTTATTAATCTCACCTTGTGCCATTTACACACAGAAATAAATAGTCAGGATTAGGTTTCGGAAAAAGAGGGTGAGATGGCAACAACACAGCGGCGAAAACACAGAGGTGGTGCGTTCAGGACCGCCATAACATCTCTGGTGCATTCAACAGTGCGGGATATTTGAAAGCTTAGATAAAATATATATTTTATTTTCTTGGTATGTAAAATTAGTTTGTATGAATGTGTTTGTACATGTGAAAAGTGAACTGAATTGATCCAAAGGATTTTATTTTTTATTTTTTTAGGAGAAGGGGTGGGATTAAATAGGTTTTGCTTCTTCCTACTCCCTTTCGAATATGCAAACAAAGCCATGTTTTGTTATGTGTTTTTGTTTTTCATGTATATGTTTTTATATTAGTTGAGTACAATCATTTAAGTTGTTGCATATTCGAAATAAATGAACTACAAACAAAATTACTTGTTCCTGAATAAATATAGTTAAACAGCTAAAGTGTGTGGGCTTTCTAACAGAAGGGAAGAGCAGAGCTGGATATGTATAGTTTAAAGTACACTTTATTATGAAGTATGTTAATTTAAAGGCTCATATTTGTGTTGTGTGCAGATAAATGTAGCAGTTTACTTTCCAAAGTCTGGTTCAAATCTATTACTGCTGAATAAATCTGAACTGACTCACATATGATGTGCATTTTTGGGGGGAAATATGGCTCCTGATATGATCTGTGGGCATCATCATTCAGCTTTTTCACGTGGTCTTGTGTTTAAAAAGGATAGCGAAAAATCGGGAATATCAAAGAATTACAATTTAAATCGAATTAGCACCCAAAAATGTTTTAAAATAATCTAATCAGCATAAAAGCATATTGTCCTAGCCTTATTATGTATCTAACATAATTGAGTGAGAAACAATTTCTCTTCAGCTCTAAACCACTGCATCAGCTTAATTTATCCACTGCTACAAATCAATTAACCATGGGCTTACCACTTCTTAAAGGTTCTCTAAAAGTCGCCAACATTTAATCTTGTATAGTAAAGGTCAAACAAGTATAGATAAGGTGAACACAGGTCTGAAATTGGCCTCTAAATACTTCATTAAATGACACTTGCAGCAGATACAATGCTGCCAAGAGGGACTTGGCTCCTGACAGTTCAATTTAGAAAAGCCAAGACTGTGTCCAGCACCAATACGATGCATCTATCACAGACACTATGATCGCAGCTTCAACAACTTCGTGGTCAGATGTCAAACCCCTATTAAGTATTTGGCCGGAGTATAATGAATGACTTGGCACTTTAAATTCATTCTCCCTTTGGGGAATAAAATGCCAAAAGTAAATGAGTGCCCTGCCCTGTAATAAACGCAAGCTGTAGCCGAAGTTACTTTATTTTTGGATCGACAATGGAGCCAGCAGAAATCCCATAAGGGTCAGGAATCCCAGTCCAGTCATCTAACTTTTGATCAGAGGCAACGAGATGAAAGGAAGTGTCGGGGGCTACAAATAGCACCATTAATTGACTGGTCATAAATATTCAACTATAGTGATAATGAAACTAATAAAACAAAATTGAAATTAATTTTAGCACTCGGTATTACAAGCTTAAAGGCTCAATATATAATCGTATATAATAATGGCTGCTCTTATGCCTTTGTGCACTGCGTGTGTAGGTGTCATGGATGTATTATTAGAACTCTGAATCCCAAAATGGCCTCTGTTCATTCCATTGTAAAGTCGTCCCGAGTTACTGCTACGTTTTGCAGTCCATCGCTCATGAGTGGATTACACATTTCAACCGCTGCCCCTGTCCATGCCTTCTCACTCAGACCACTGGGTTTTCATAGTCTCCCTTTCATCATGGCCTTTTAAGAAAAATGCTTTTAGGGCCATGGGGATTTTTTTTTTCTCTTTTCTTTTCTTTTCTTTTTTTGAGTCGACACTCTTCTATAGGATGTCTCATAAAAATAGTATACTTGGACACTTTTTGTATTTCAGGAAAACCATGGAGTCAGAGCTATAGTAACATGTATACAGATTAGGGCATTGACGACTTCAGTTTTTTTCAAGTTGACTTATCTGTCAATAAAGTCGAGTTGGGTCATGATGACGTCATCACATTGTCAGACAAAAAAACAAAACAAAAAACACGGACACATGTCTGTCCAGTAATGAGCAACTTGTATTAAAGTTCACTGCAATGTAACAATGTCCACTGAAAAGACACAATCAGCACTTTAACTGTAACAAAACAAAGGCTAACGTTAGCAAAGAGTTTTCATCAGTTTCATCAGTAGGTGAACATATGTCTGCATTTGGTCTGAACCCACGGCTCTAAAACTGGACTGTCCACATCTGTCACATGTCCTCACTTTTTATATTACGTGTAATAAGTTTAAGGCCAACAAGAGGAACACAACACTGTTCATATAATGTGTTTGGAGGAAAAAAGAGCGTGTTGTCTTAACGCAGGTTAGCTAGCTAATGCTGCTCGTAACATTCACATTAGCTCTTCAGATGCCGTTTTTTTAATCTAAAGTGAAATCTTTCCACACATGTGATGTGTGTATGTCACTATTGTTTTGTTAGCCCACTACAACTGTCTTACCTGCAGGTGTCTTGTTTACGGCTGGTCTGTGTTTACATGCGCGCGTGCGCGCGAGCAAGCGAGAGAGAGGGAGGCAGGGTGAGATAGAATAACATGCGACTTGTCGACTCCTCCAAATTTAAATCGACTTGTGCTACAAAAGTCGACGTGTCTACATTAATGCCCTAATACAGATGAATGTTAAAATTAGTGTTCACCCATTGGATGAAGACTGACAAGAGATAAAACGTTAGTGATGTATTTTTGATTCCTTAAGGTCTTGTATTGTTTTGTTTTGTTTGATGCAAGCATTTGAGCAATTAACTTATGGGTAAATGAGTGAAAAAGTCTGTTGTAACGCATCCACTATTGAACACATACACAGTAAAATATTAAAAATAGATTGGTAATGCCTTACACTACTGCATTACAGCAAAAGGTAATATGTCACCACAATGCTTTACTTTTGTACATGTTACTCCAAAACCTGTATGTTTTAGTTGCTTCTGTACAGCAGGTGTACATAACTATTTATACCCTATAAATATTAACAGCACTTGTCATTTTCTTTAAGTATTCCAATTATGAAGCAATGAAAGGAGACACTTTAATGAGAGCATTCCTATTTTACTAGACAGATACTGACAATGTACACTGGAAAAAAATTCCCCTCTAAAAACAACTTTAAAATTTTTTTATTTTGTGTCTCACTGAAAACTTACATTTTAGGTGATTACGTCTTATTTTAAGTCTTATGAGATATTTGGACTACAAATGAAAAAAATTACACTTGGTAAGATTTACATTTGAACAAAAAAACAAAAAAAATGTGTGTCTTGTATTGTATTATATATGTTACAACTGAACGATTTTGACAGTTAGTGAATACGCTAACATTTCATTTAGTGGTATAAGTGTGTTTTGTTACAACTCAAAAAGTTTAGGAGTTATTGTGAATACGCTCTTTAATATTTGAACAAAGGTGAGAGCTATTGTGAACGTGTTTAAAGGGATTATTCCAAACAACATCACACTTATGAGGTAGTAAGAAGAGGGCGGCCATGGGTCGTCCATTAACCGAAGGGTTGGTGTATGAATGTTTGGTGGTGGTCAGAGGGGCCGTAGGTGCAAAATGGCTGCCACGCTTCTGTCAGTCTGCCCCAGGGCAACTGTGACTACATATGTAGATTACCACCACCAGAGGGAGCATGTGAGAGTGAATGAATAATGGAACACTAATGTAAAGCGCTTTGAGTGCCTTGAAAAGCACTGTATAAAATGAATCTATTATTATTATTATTATTATTATTATTATTATTATTATTATTAGAGGGTCCCTAAAGGCAAACCGAAATCAATAAAATTGTGAATTTCCAGAGCGTCTAACTCTGCACTCGACTATTTCGTGCTTCCTGCTAAAGACGTCTTATGAATACAGAGAGGTACATGACTTGAGATAAGTAACTCTGGACAATCACATAAGTGTGATGTTGTTTAGAACTTTAGATGAGGTCTAAAAATAGCGTTTCATGTCAGTGAAGAAGACATGTCCTAATCACTTCCATGCTAACACAGTTTGGCTCAAAACGGCAAAATTTAAATTTGTCAATGTACATCCAAATGGTGTGATTTTGATGTAAACTATATGTATGTACTCCCAATCATCTAAAAAATGAGCGAAACTTATTTTTACTTCGGATTTGACTGACCGACTTATCTGACTGTTTTGTTTTGCCTAATGCACTTTATAGTCCAGTGCACTTTTTATATGAAAAAAATCTAAAATAATACATTCATAAAGAGTACGACATATAATCCAGTGTGTCCTATAGTGCAGAAAATATGGTACCTTAAAATGGAACCATATGACGCACGACAGCGCTTCCAACACAAGGTTAACACAAACACAAGCACTTGCAAATCTTGAGTTTTGAGCCTGTAATTACTGATAAATGATGATAAATATTCATGTAGTTATTTAAGGCTTGTCGACTCATCACGAACATAAACATGATACTTTACAATACGCTCACATATTCACATAGCTCTGTTTCACATTTTAATTAGTGCTAAACAGTATGTGCCAGCTACTCGCCAGCTATTTAAATTTGTGCATACATTCATGTTCACAGCTGTTAAGCACTCAGACTTCCCCCAGCAGCTGTGACATGAAAAACAACTTCACCCAAAAAATGCCAAGTGCAGTTGGTACATTTCCCACTGAACTTAAAGTGGAGGGCAGAAGGTTTTCCAATGCTGAACATGACAGAGTGCAGCTGTGAGTTAAAGTACACCATTCAGTTCCTCCACAACATGACTGTTCAAAGAGCTGGAGGTTCTGTCTGGGGATTTAGGGCAGCCACCAGCACAGCTTAAATCTTATTAAAAATGTTCACTGACTACCTCACAAGCTGCAGTGCAGTATGTGTAAGGTCCTTATGGATAGGTTACTCTCCTAGATACTTCATCATTTTGCTCAGCAATTTAGGTGCCACTATAAAATACAACACCCTGTCATACAATTAATTTTTTCAGACGTGCAACGCTGACCACGGTAATTTGCTTTGTTTGAACACACCATTCTGTCATCATTTACAATTGTTAATGAGGAGCGGGATAGGATATGTACGATTTTTTTTATCTTAAGGCAAGTCGAAAAGCAATGTGAAAGATTGTTCAAAATGGTAAATACACTAATTGGCAGTTTGCTAAGATGAAGTACCACTGTGGAAATAAATATGTCATCAAGCAACAAAACAGCTAGAAATGGAAATGAGACTGAACCTGGAGAGATTTACAAGTAACACAACTAAACATACAGTAGATACTAAGTGAATGTTGAATAAGAACTGGAGTTCTGCACTGACCCAGTAGCTCAGGATAGAGCTGTCACTTCCACTTGTCACTACATTCACAAAACATCCACCTGTTGGCCCTGGTGTTGACCTATCTATTATTCTATTTTGTCTAAAGTCACAGATTTGTCCTGAGCAGAGATGAGAAAATGCGTCCAGGGGCCTCTACTAAGGTGCTTGTGGGAAAAGAGGGCCTCTATTAAAGAGGTCTTTTGTGCTCCCTCCTCGCCACTGAAGGGTAGCAGAAAGGACACACTGTCAGGCACACTGCCTGCGCTAATCGGCAACATGTCATGATTGCCTCAAACCATTCACCCAGCTCGATTACATGTCTGGTTATGAAGGTTGGTCCCTGCTAATTGTTGTACTAATTACTTAAAGGTAAATCAGTCGATACCTTACAAACAATGAAGCATTTGCATGAAAATTAATCAAATGCTCATGGGTGGAGGTGCTAGAAAAGGCATGGAATACTGATAGAAAATGCTCAACAAAGAAGCTACCAAACGTTCCATACATGTTCAAAATGTAGGAAAATGCTCAAGGGTGGAATTGCTACAAAAGGCTCTGCATAATGATAGAAAAGGCTTGACAACGACAATACAGAATACTCAATGTATGTTCAAAGTATGTAAAAGAGCAATTCTTTTTTTTTTAAACGGTCTCTCCTTGCCTTATTGCATGCATACTTTTTTACTTATTTGCCCATTTTAAAATAAAGAACTACAAGTATATAACTAACTTATTCTAAATTAACACATCTGTGCACTCACCATTACTTATTAATAATTTTATTAGACGAGTTTAATCTGAAATTGAAATGAGATGAACCTCATGACACTCTAAAGTTAACAATGGTAGGGAGATATTTTCACTTTCCTGATGTGCTCTTTCACTGAGAGCTACTTCAAAGGGCATGTTTAAAAGAAACTTACCATTGTCCTCGATGGAGAAATGGAAGATATCATTTGTTGCACTATCACCATCCCTCAGAACATAGCATACGTTCATATCATCAATTTCAGCTGAAAAGGAGAAAACATTTATAAATATCAGTGACATTCTCTGATAAGAATTACTGTAAAATCAGTCATGTTAAGCCTATTCAATAAAGGGGCCATTATGTTTAATTTATTCCTGACATGGTATTTGTCAGTCCAGAGCTCTGCTTTGAAAAGCAAATGCTTCCATAATGTCTAAGGAGTGTGAAAAAGACAAAGAGCCTCATAACTGAGGCTGTATCTCAATGGGACTTCAGAATGACACTGAACATGAAGCATTGCTTGACTTTCAGGGTTCCATCCAGCCATTCTGTGTACATCTGGATAGGGTGATGCTAGATATGGTTCTTTATAGCCCCAGATGTAGAAGATTGTGAGCCCTTTATAAGCCCTTGCTGCCTTCAGTATTTGATGTCAAAGCATTTCCCTTCAAAGGAGTCAATGCATAAAAATGCATGGCCACAATTTTCATATGCCCAGGAGATACTGTCTTTATTTACTGTCTGTTTACTTTTGTGAGAACTCTTGAAACGCTGAACGGTTCTCTTGGGAAAAACAGCTCACAGTGACTTAGTAAATAAAAGAAGGGAATACATCAACTGTACACAGATTTTGCTACAGAAATATTGAACTTTTACTGAATAAGTGCCTGGTTTGTTTCTAAACGTGATTGCTGTTGATGCTTTTATCATCATTATGACTTCTGTGTTGAAACATTGTTCTGGAAATGCACAAATCACCATCAGTTATTTCCAAAAGTGCACCATTAGACACTGCTGCAAATTTTGAGTGAGATTTGGTCAGCCTGAGGCTCTGGCATACTTCATCTTCCTAAATAGGCAGTCTTTTGAGTAGAAACAAGAACCTTCATGTTTGAACTCAGCATTTTTTTTCATACATCAGAGAGAAATGTCTAGCACAGTGAGCAAATATAAAATGACTTTAAGAGAGGGCTTAAATATCTGTGAAAATGCAGAAATTCTAGCAAGTTGTTGAAGTCATTGACAGTGCAAGTTTCTTACCTTGTGTGAATGTAGTAATCGTGGCATTTCCTTTCCCAAGGTTGATCAAGTAGCCATGCAGCGGGGGGACTGTAATACTAAATATCACTGAATTCATGATGCTGTCTCTGTCCTCTGCTTTTAGAGTTTTACTGGTGATCACAAAACCCAAATGACCCGTCTCCAGAACACGCAGCGTCGGGGCCCCCTTATTCACCACAATCTGCGGTACGCCATTATCCACAGGGATGACAGTAATTTTCATCACTTGAGGTTTTCGAGTCTCAAATACAGTATCAGGGAATACATAGAAGTCTGTATGAGTGCCATCAGTGACTGTGAAGGAGAAGCTGTCCTCTGCACTCTCCGTACCATCATGCTTGTAGCTGATCATATTATCATTTAGGTCCTGCTTTGTAAAGTAGGTGATGGGCCGGGTGTCGTTAAAGAGCAGGCGTCCGTGAACTGGGATCTGAGTGACTGTGAACTTCAAGAGGCGGTCGACGGTATCTCTGTCCTCCACTGTTATTTCAAAAGGTGTGATGAGCTTGTTCTCTCCTTCTGTCACTACTAGGCCGTGGACTGTTACTACAGGCTTTTTATTATCCACGTCTGTGATAGAGATACGAAACGTGCGGAACACAGGGTTGTAGCCATCAGTCACCTCGAACTCAAAGCTGTCCATTTTCACCTCGTCGTCAGAAGTGTGGATGTAGTAAACTTTATTTCCAGCCAGTTGAAGCTGTGTGAAAGATGAAATTGGCATCCCGGGTGTATCCGTACATTCCAAGTGCCCTCTCATCGGCGCTCTGGTGATAGTGAAAACCAAGTGTTCATCTGGGCTGTTCAGGTCACTGGTGCTGAGGAGGTCTGTTGTTAGAGTAACCCTGCCGCCCTCTTTAAGTGAAACCCCTTTACTAATCACATCTGGGAAAACCATATCAATTCCACCCACGGTCACGTAAAAGTATCTGTCAATTAAAGGGTTGATGCCATCAGTCACATCGAACTTGATGAGATCTCGAATCCCCTCTTGTCCGTTATGGATGTACACAATCAAACCCTGGTCCACGTCATTCTGTGTGAAGTTCATCCCAGCTGTAATATTTCTCAGCATGCCAGAGGGTGTTGTTTTCTGCAAATACCCCTGGCCGGGCCCATATCGAATAATATAAGTTAGCGTGCTATCTTCAGAGTCCAGATCAGTTGCTTTTAAAACATTGTTGGTAATAACTCTCACGTCACCTATATCAATTTCAAGGCCGTCATTTATCGCCATTCTCGGGGTTTCATCATCTACCGGGATAATCATGACTATTACTGTTTTCTCCACGGTGAACTTTCCATCTGTGAGCGCAATATCGAAGCTGTCCTCAGTCGTCTCTGAGTCATCATGCTCATATACGATGCTGGAGGCCTCTCTAATCTCATCCAAGGTGAAGTTAGAGACAGGTACAGTGCTGGTAGTGAGTTGATTGAGAATAAATCCATGCTTGGGGGGTTTGGTGATAATAAAAGTGAGCTGATCAGATGGTAGATCTGCATCAGCACCATTCAGAATAGGAGTGTCAATGACTATGTTCATGCCCTCCATAACTACAAACTCTCTCATGTAAATCTCAGGCTTTTCATCATTAGAGGGGATTATGGAGATGGGGAAAAAGTGCCTCTCAGAGAAATTGATGCCGTCAGAGCATCTGAAAGTAAACCTGTCCTCCACTGGCTCGACACCTTTGTGAATGCTTTGAACATAGTAGATGTGACTCTGCCTGATGTCCTTGATGGTGAAAGCACTAATAGCTGTCCCAGACCTGGATTTCTCTGAGCCTGGGGCCGGGGAGATATTTTCCACATACCCCGATGTTGGCTGTACAATGATTGTACAAAGGAGGTCATCATTGGGGGTGTCGACATCATCAGCACTTATGTGAAGGATTCCAATTGCATTCTTCTCTCCTTCGATAACGGAAAACTGCGGCCCCACAAAGACCTCCGGAGCCTGGCTGTCCAAGGGAAGAATAGTAACATGCACTCTGACACCTGTGATTTTATTTCCTCCAACAGTCCACTCATCAGACATATCCGTCAGGGTCAGATTAAAGAAATCCTCCTTTGTCACTAAGCCTATTTCCCCACTGGTGTGCGCATAGACCACAAAGCCATTGATGATATCTGCTTGGGTGAAAGTGCGAGATGGAACACCTTTCACCAAAATTTCCCCTAATGATGGCGGGTCCTCTACAATAAAGGTCAAGCGGAGGTCGTCTGTGTCCTCGTCTCTTCCTTGGATGACATTACTTGTGATTTCCGTTGCTCCATTTTCTAACACATCTATATAGGATCCAATTGTGCCAGGTGGGAGACTGATTGTTGGGATTTCATCATCAATAGGTTTGACATTAATCTTTATGGTAATAGGGACAATATGGACTCCGTCACTTACGTCTATCTGTATAGAATCTACTGTTGATTCATCTCCATTGTGAAAGTAAGAAATTCTGCCATTTCCAATATCTTCTAAACTAAAAGTATCTCCTTTCATCATGTTAGTGAATGTAAACTGGATGTGGCCATGCAGTGGAGGCTGTGTAATAGTAAATGATATTTGTTTACTGTCTGTGTCTGTGTCTGAGGTGTCTAGCTCAGCACTAGTAATAATATGTGTGCCACGTTCAAGCACAGTAAACCCAGAGTTAATTATTTGTGGCGGTTTATTGTCCACAGGCTTTAAAGTTATAATGAAATGTCCATCAACTTTATTTCTAGAATCGTCTTCCACAGTGTATCTAAATTGCAATATATGTGTGGTAATTCCAAGTTCAAGATCAGGTGGTTTGTAGGATATTTTGTGATGGTTAATTTGAGCCTGGGTGAAAGTCGTCACTTCAATATGCGGACTTTCTGTTAACACTAGACTTCCTAAAACAACAGGATTATTCTCATCTGTATCCGTTGGAGGCTGAACGATTGTATATTTGAGATCTCGATCATCTGAATCCAGGTCGGTGTAACGGAGGAATTTCTTGCGGAAACGAGTAAGCTGATACTCGTGCACGGTTATTTGTAGTGTAGTGCCAGGATACAGTTCAGGGGGCAGGTCATCAACGGGGAGGATTTTGATAATGAAAGAGCTCTCACCTGACTGGTTCGGAGGGTCATTGTCATCTTGAACTCTAAAAACAAATTGATCCATTACTGTACTGGTGCTGTGAGGCCCAGTGTGCTTATAAAACAGTTTGCCGTCGATTATATCCTGCTGCAGCCATTCGGTCACTACTTTTTCATACATTTCATCCTCTGTGTTAAATTTCCAGGTCGACGGGTCCTCTGGGGCTTCGGATTGACGCAGAAGCACCTGTCCAATTGTGGAAAACGGAGGCTCTATTGTAAATTTTATCGTAGAATCTTCCGAGTCGATGTCCGCCGCACTTAGCATGAGCAAAGATATTTGCATCATTTGATTTTTAAACAATGACAACCCGGTGTTAGCATTGATTATAGGAGGCTCATCATCAGTTGGCACGACAGTGATTGGGAACAGAAACTCCACCTCATTTGTGCCGTCTGTCATTCGGAAAATGATATTATCACTGTATGTGTCACTACCATCGTGTTGATAAATGACGACCCCAGCATCGAGGTCAGAGGAGGTGAAAAACTTCCTCCTCGAACCCAGCACAGTTAACATTCCGTGCCTCAGTCCATCAATTACAGTGATTTTGACTTTGTCTAAGTTGTCCTCGTCGCTAATCTCTAAATTCTGTGAACTGGACAGAGGTCTGGACTGTCCCTCATATAGTAACTGGCCAGTGTTTCTAGTGACCACAGGGGCGAGTGTGTTCATAGGCTTAACGACAATCATGAAAGCAAAAGGGTCTGACACAGCCCCTTCTGTGTCCACGACCTCAAACTCAATCTGGAAAATCCGCTCAGTGTCTGAATCCACAGCGGGGGGTTTGTAGGCGATTTTCAAGTCTTTGAGGTCTCCTTGATAAAACGAGGTTATTGGTAAATTCCTATCATCTGTGCTCACTATGTAGCCCTCCTCAAAGGACAGGGGGGATGTGATGTTGAAAATTAATTCATCAGAATTAGACTCAACATCCTCTGCAGCCAGCATATCCATAGTTATCGCTGTCATGACAAACTGGTCCACTTCCATCATCATCATTGCCACAAAGCTGGGTTTAGGAGCCGTGTTCTCCTCTCCCTCTTTAATCCTCACCAAAATTTGGAAAAATTCCTGCTTGAGCAAATTGCCTTCCTTATCATGTAACTCCACAAGCATTGGAATGTAATCTCTATTGGGTGAGTTCAAAGCAAAAGTGTGCAGATAACGGATATTCATTTTAATAAAATCATCACAGTCCACCATTGTTCCAAGGCTGTCCTCATCCACAAGTTTCCCATACCTTGGCAGAACGCTGCCACTGGAGAGGGAGGCTATTTTACATTGCTGTGTGTTTCTATCATAGGTAAATTCTAATATTCTCCTATCAATGGGATTGCTTGTGCCGAGCAGTTTCTCAACAGTGAGTGGCATGTTCTTAGTCAGTACTTCCAGCTGTGTGAAGACCACTTCTACCTCCATCATAAAAGGTATTATAATGGTATCAGTTTGGGTGTCATACCTGAGCTGTAATCTCACTCTATCCCTCGGAGGACTCCTGGAACCAAAGTGAGAATACTTCACATCATTGGGTCCAAATTCACACGGAAACTTTTTGGGAGTCAGGTGTCCAGGTCTTTGAGACAAAGGATCATTGTCTAATACAGTTATGCTGCATCTATCATCGGGCTGAACTTGGATCACCAGATCATTAATAGGATCAATGAACACTGATCTCCCGAAAGGCACGCGGATCCCATTATTCGCAACCAGTATCGTGTCCTCTGACAATTCGGATCTCAAAGCGTACGATAATCCATAGCTGTCAAAAACCTGCGCGACTGCATCACCTGTCAAAATCACCGCAAGCAAAATCAAAGCGGTGCCAGTCCTGTGCAGATGCGGGGGGATAATCCAAGCCATTTGGAATATGGAGACGCAAACGAGACGCTTTCAACTTTACGCACGGACCTTGGACTGAACACAGGCGTCAAAGTTGCACGAATACAAAACCGGACTTGGATAATATCCCGTACCTATCTGTACTAAGGTGCACCATTCTCTCGCAGCAGCTCAACACTGATACCCCAAACTTCATACTCCTGCTTCACTGGAGTAAAGGGAGTTACGCCCCCCTCTCAGCTGATTGGTCCATGCTGTCGTTGGAATGCGTTTGCGAGGTTTTAAATGGATGTAATTGATGTCATTCTGAAAGGAAGGGAAAGAGGGAAGGTGAGGGAGGGGGGGGTGGGCATAAGTATACCGCGTGGGCTGGACATCAGCAGGTTGGGTAAGGTAGGAAAAGAGAATAAATGTTTCAACAAAAGGAGCTGCTTCTGTCTGTGTTGCGCAAATTGTTCCTGTTGTTCCAAATGTCTGCAAAAAATAAAAATAAAATAAAAATGCACCTTCATCTAGAAATATTATTGATATTCATCCCACCGTCAGTTCAGAGTGTTATTAATTTTAAATAATGGTAATAGTAATGGAATAAGACACACACACAAAAACAAAGAAATTAGACATGCATCTGTATAAATGAGCTTTAACTGGTGATTTGATGCAGAAAAGCTCTGTCTCCCTCTCGTGGATGTGATGAAGAGGAGGGGTGAAGCCTTCATTACCTGAAGAAAAAAACAGCCTAATGTATGTGTAGTTTTACATGACAGTTCTATGATTGCATTTTGTTTGTGTGTGTGTGTGTGTGTGTGTGTGTGTGTATGTTTGGACTGTAAGAGATGTGTTTTTGTTTAGCTGTACATTTTTAATTTACTGTAAGCAACGTATCAGGTAAAAGGACATGCAAAAAAATAAGCTTTTGCTTCTAGCCCCCCTCCCCTCTTTTTTCTGCTTATTATAATAATTATACTTAGTGCAATGATTGACATGTTGAAACACAAAACACAACTGTTCTCATCTGTGAATATTGTATATAGCCTATTATGTGACTGACTAATTGAGTGAACGAATGAATGCCTCATATATAAATACCACCCTGGATTATTGAATTATATGATGGTTTTAAATAATGATTTTATTGTGGAAGAGCTCAACCAGGGACTGGAGTTGAGAATTAGCACTAATCTCTATTTGCATCACATCAGCTGCACACTCGTAACTATGTTTGACTGTGTTGTCTATGTCAAATACATAAATCAAGGACTCATGGAGGTTTATTATTATTATTATTATTATTATTATTATTATTATTATTATTATTATTATTATTATTATTATTATTATTATTATTATTATTATTATTATTATTATTATTATTATTATTATTATTATTATTTGACCATTTGTAAAGTGTGGCTAAAAACTACTTTTTTGGAAGGGACTGTTAATTGAATTAGGTCCTGTATTATATGAATGTTGTTTTTGTTTTTGTAATTGTAATTAATATTTGTGATGGTTTGTTTTGTTCTGTGTGTGTTTTTGTAATTAGTGTACTGCAATTGACAATTGTGGAAGAATAACAATGGTTTAAATCAAAGCTAATGGAGATCCAAAGATATGAAATGAAAGGATATTAAATGAAATAACACAGTACATACTGAAGTGTAGTACAGAGCAGCAGAGCAAAGTTCAAGGAGGCTTGTGTCAGAGTCAGTGAATGGCTCTGCAGCAGCACAATAAAGTACCATTTACGTCCAAGTGTGTCCATACAAACCAAAAAATAATTCATTCATTCATCCATTCAACAGTTCTATTGCACAGTGTGTTTATTTAACCATGAATATGTAATAGAAAATGCTTGATAGTGAATGTGTAAGTCACTGCATAGATGGTCTTCATCACTGTCATACAATGCTACCAAACTAGGTTACATCTATATCTGTATATCTGCACATCCTAAAAAATCTGTTCTTAAGGCGTGAGTCAAAACTTCTATTTACCCAAGTCATTGCACTAACATTGTCCTATTTTCTCCACTGCTGCTTTCTCATCAGGTCTTCCAGATGTCAGGGTGCTTCCTCCTGCACAGGATTCTCCTCTGACTGCTGACAAGCCTGGTCATGATCCGGCTTCGCTCTGTACCGTTCATGTGAAGAACCAGTGTTTTGTTTTTTGTTTTTTTTTACAGGACACCCACAGAACAGTAAGGCAGGTCAAAAGGCTGGAGTCATATTAAAGCAGGTCTGATTTTTGACATGACATGAATCACAGCTATTACTCTATGTACAGGTCGCTCTGTCCGTGTGCAGCATTTCTCGGGGCTTTATTTTGGAATTTCCTATCGTATTCCAGTCCCTTATGATCTTACTTAGATGGTATTCATTCCTCCCATAAATTCCTGGGTGTATCCACTGTGTTAGTACCTACCTATAGCTGTGCATTAATGACACACACAGTCACACAGTTGGCATGTGTTGAAATCCGTACACAGTAGCTGCCATAACAAACTGTGCAGTTGAGCTACAGTGGACACTGTTGACAGGGTCCAATTATAAATATAGCCCGGCAAACCACAAGGCAAAGCCCCCAAGCTTTGACAGATTCTAGTTACAACAGAAAATGAAAAAGAAGATGAATAGAAGGTTCTGACAACAGCAATGGCAGAGAGGGAATTGGATCATACCCAAACCTTCAGGCTTATTTTTGAGGCAAGAGGAAGTTTGATGATATTCTGTCATATCACATTTATATCAAATGTATTGGAAATGACCAGCCCCACTTAGAAGAGAGAACTGTCTGTTTATGAAGACAGTGAAGATGACCTCCTTATGTGTAGGTGATGTATAGTATGCTACACACATACATGTGAGCGAGAGGACATTATTGCAGTTGACATCATTCCCAGATGCTTAAATGTGACTCACATGAAAATGTCTGAAAACTGAGACTGGGAAAAAAATAACATTTTCGCACAGATTAATCCATCATCGTGATTAATCTGTGCGAAAATGTTAACGCAATTAACCCATCTGCAGCACACAATGTCTCAGGCGGCACATTTGGAGCAGTTTGTCCAAGTAGAGTTAATGAACAATTGGTGACAGGCAGCGGAACCAAGTCATAAAGATGGACGACACTAAACAGTACATTGGCCTCTGGATGAAAATATGAGGACAAACAAACCCAAGACAAAACAGCTGACTAATATAAAGTATTATACTCACTCTGCAGGAAGGAGTTTTCTTGTCACCAAAGCACTTGATGATTAAAATAAAATACTGCTTTTAAGGCGAAGCACACGTTAGTCAGGGATTCTGTCAACACTGTGGATAATGCATCACACTGTATGTAGACTACAGATATATTCACTTCTTTATTCAGTCTGTTTGTTCATGCAAAATGAAACACAATTAATATAGAGTAAAACTGAATAATATTTATTGGTGTTTAAATGAAATTAATTCACAGCATCCATGTAAATCATTTGACAGCACAACTGGAAGCTTATCTTATATTAGCTTATTTATGTTGTCGACTTTACTTTACTTTACTTGACTTTACCTTTCTTTACCTCATCTCATCTTATCTCATCTCACCTCACATCACCTCACCTCACCTCACCTTACCTCACTTCACCTCATCTTACCTCACATCACTTCACTTCACTTCACCTCACCTCACCTCACCTCACCTCACCTCACCTCACCTCACCTCACCTCACCTCACCTCACCTCACCTCACCTTACCTTACCTTACCTCACCTCACCTCATCACCTCACCTCACCTCACCTCACCTCACCTCACCTCACCTCACCTCACCTCACCTCACCTCACCTCACCTCACCTCACCTCACCTCACCTTACCTTTACCTTTACCTTACCTTACCTCACCTCACCTCACCTCACCTTACCTTACCTTACCTTACCTCACCTCACCTTACCTTACCTTACCTTACCTTACCTTACCTTACCTTACCTTACCTTACCTTACCTTACCTTACCTTACCTTACCTTACCTTACCTTACCTTACCTTACCTTAACATGTTTTTCTGCATCTTTAACATACGTTCACCCAGGTTTGTTGTTTATCTTAGTAATAACTGTGACTACTCAGAAGAAAAAATATATTCCTGTTAAATACATTCATGTCCTGAAAATATCGCTTAATTTTCCCCTCAGTCGAATGTCGTGCTTTGTCAGCGCTTACGTAGACGTCGACAGCTGACATTCTCTGCTGTCAGTGACACCATTGTTATTGTAACAGTGTTGTTAACAGAGATGTACATCATGTAAGGAACCTAAAGCTCAACAAAGTGGCATCACATAGTAAACCTGATACATGGATAATGAGGTGCTGTAAGATAGACCATCTGTGAGCCCAGTCTGAGCTCACATCTACACCTAACTGCCTTATCATAAATATTTAATTTATACACAATCAGTAGGAGTATACAGTATATTTATCTGTTCTTTGTAAATCAGCATTTTTATTAACCTATTATGTGTGGTTTAACAGAAGAGGATTTAATATAATACTAAAAAATACACTATACTAACAAAAGTATTTACTCACCTTTATTTACGTGTTAATATTTGTACCCCATTCTTAATACTAATGTGGGTTTATTTTAATATGGGTTTAGTCTAATGTGGGTTTAATCTGATGTTGGTTTAATGTAATGTGGTTTTAATATGATGCAGGTTTAATCTGACGTGGGTTTAATTTGACATGGGTTTAATTTGACATGGGTTTAATCTGATGTGGGTTTAATTTGACATGGGTTTAATCTGATGTGGATTTACTGTGATGTGAGTTTAATCAGATGTTGGTTTAATCTAATGTGGGTTTAACCAGATATAGGTTTAATCAGATGTGGGTTTAATTTGATGTGGGTTTAATGTAATGTAGGTTTAATGTGATGTGGGTTTAACCACATGTGGGTTTAATCAGATGTGGGTTTAATTAGATGTGGGTTTAATCTAATGTGGGTTTAATGTGATGTGTCTTTAATCTAATTTAATTTTAGCTATTGGGTAGTGAGCACAAACATGTCTTCTTTTTTTTCTTCTTCCTTTTATTTTTTTTAAATAAAGAAAAATATATATGAGGAATAAATGCATACAATAAAAATTTAATAATTACAACAAGTTAAACAACTTTTTTTTTTAAAAATCTAATAATAATAAACTAAACACATCTTCAAAGCTTTGAAAAATACATGTTTTGCTTTGCACCTCTTTATGGGGACTTCTGTAGAAAAACAAATGAATGTATTTATAGGGGACATCATTTGCATAAATTTGTGCACTTAACACAAATTAACATTTTACTAGTGGGGACGTACATTTATATTAAACCCTTGTGTGGTTGTGACTGTGTCAACATATCAATGTCCCCATAAAGATAGGAATACAAGCAGACACATACAGTTGTAGAACACTGCAATGTCATATTAAAATCTAAGGATTAAGAATGGAATGTCCCTTAAGGGAGGCAGGGGAATGAATACTTTTGGGAATATAGTGTACATCAAATTGTACACAGAAGGACTGATGAAGAAAGTAAAGTACATGTTTCAGAATACAGAATGAATTTAAATGAGGTGTATATACAGTCTCTAAGTTTAGTCAGGTGGAATATTGCATTACATCTAATATCAATTTCAATTATTTTTCCTTATATCAAAAGAATAGAGGGAGGGGGGGGATCAATGTTTTCATCTTTTTATCATTCATTGTCTGTATGTTGAGGCCGATGGATTTTCCCTCTTGTTGTACAAATGCTCTTCATTATGTCTTTCAATTGGCGTCCCGCTGCTGTTTGTCATAGCATTACTAAAGTGACTCCATTCACATAAGTGCTTGGATGTATCGGGTCTATTTTTGTTCCAGGTTATTCCCTAGAGACAATACAGCCACGGCCTCACTGATCTCATTAGAACTATTTTTGTTCATTAGATTTCTGTTCTTTTGATGGTTGAAGCTAAAGCCGTGGTAACATTTACTCTGAAGTCCTCCCTTTGTAAAACTAAATTATGTAGCCAACAGAAACACAATGCACAACCAAACACCAACCGAATCCATCTTCTGCAGTTTATGTTACTCTTGGGAAACTACAGAACTAAAAAGGCAGCGAAGCCAGTCAAGTTTAATCATATTCTTTATTTGTGCTCCCTAATTCCCCAGGTATGTTTGCACCCAAGTATTAAGACTATAACGTATGGCTAGGGCAATCATACTGCTTACAAAACAAATCAGTGGAGCTGTATTTACTGCTTCCTTTTAACAAATAGGTCCTTTGCAAAGTGCTTCGCAGGAGACAAAAATAGATGAAAACCAAGGATAATCAAAACAAAGCAGAACAAGTTTAAAGAATGGGGTCACAAACGTGTCCCTGTGCATGTGCATTTGTACAAAATGGTAACAAATCTCATCACTACATTATGCTTGTGACTGTATTTTGTCGACATATGCTGCACATTCATGGTCAAAACTGTTTTGTTTTCTCAATTTTTGTTGTGAAATGTGTTGTCCTGTATTATTATTATTATTATTATTATTATTATTATTATTATTATTATTATTATTATTATTATTATTATTATTATTATTATTATTATTATTATTATTATTATTATTATTATTATTATTATTATTATATATATATAATTATTTATTTTATTTAATTTCTGTATTTATTTGTTTTCATATTTTTATTAGATTTTATTGTGTATTTATTTATTTAAACATGTGTTTACTTTTTTAAATTGTATTTTTTTTTATTATCATTTCATTATTTAAATTATTTTAGAAAAGCACTCTGAGAGCGCAGACCTTCGCCAAGGTAGACCCCCCCAACCCCACCTCGAAATCAGTTGTTCCTGTTCACATTTCCAACATATCCTGAAAATTTCATCAAAATCTGTCCATAAGTTTTCGAGTTATCTTGAACACAAACAAAAATAAAATAATAATAAATAAAATAAATAAAAATAATTACCTCCTTGGTGGAGGTAATTATTTTATTATCATTTCTTTATTACATTTTTTTTTTATTATTTACTGTATATATATTTTTTTTGTTTGCTTGTTTGTTTGTTGTTTGTGTTGTTTGTATTTATTTATATAAAAAAAACACTCACTACCCATTGGTTACTTTATCTACAAGTGATGATTACAAACTTGGTCCTCATGACACATGGAAACCAGTGTGTGTGTGTGTGTGTGTGTGTGTGTGTGTGTTTATATACTTGTTCTGTTTTCTTATCAACCCTTTGTGTATCATTATTGATGTTTTGTTGCTTGAATTGTATTGATTTCATTTTCTACATGTTCCAAAAGAATATAGATTTCACACAACTAAAAAAAAACCAAAACAAAACAAAAAACACTCATACAATCAATCATATTTGTTTTAATATATAATACACAAAGAAATCCATTAAATCTGCTGTATATTAATACCTTTTTGCTGGTACTTTATAATGTTCTTTGTTCCTGTTGTTGCAGTTCAGAGCGATTTTAATTAAATACGAAGTGTAACGGTGTGCGAATGAGTCTCTAACGGTGCAAAAGCAATTGTGAGGGCAAGAGGGCACTGTCAAAACTATGCTCATTATATCCTAAGTAACTGGACTAATATAGAGGTATTTAAAGACATAAGTAAAGGCCAACTAACAGTAATATAACCATTCAACCATATGTGGAAACGACGTCTTTGACTTTCAGCTTTTATGAGTTATTAAAACCTTGCAATCTTGGACTTCCTGCAGAGGTATGGTCGCCTCCAGGCCAAAGGCTACATCATTTAATTGGATTGCTGCTAGATACCCCGCAGGCCTTCCTTCTCCTGATGAGATTTAAAGCTGTGAGGCACTTGACATGTATGCCCACCCCGCTGGCTGGACTCATTTATAGTGTGTGGAAAGAAAGAATGAGAATTCACCTGGTGGGAGTCCCTGTGTGACATCAGTGTGTTGTCACATCATCTGTGCAGAAAGTTGTTTATGACTTTTTTACTGTAGATGTGTTTGTTGGAAAACAGAGATGTGTGTGAGATTAGATGAGGAGAGGTGAGGGAAAGAAGGAACTGTTTCTTCTGCGCGGAGTGGAGGCGGTTGAGGTCATCGGCAAAAGGTTTTATTTAGTTTTCAACAAAGTAATGATTGTGAGTCTGTGTTTGAAGCATCGAGAACAATGGAAGAAAACAGCAGATTATTATCTATGGAAAATAAGGTAACACTTTATTATACCTACACACAATTGACTATGTATTAACCATTTATTACCCATTTATAAATGGCTTGTTCATTATGTATTAACCATTTGTTACCTATTTATAAATGGCTTGTTCATTATGTATTAACCATTTATTACCTATTTATAAATGGCAAAAATGTGTAGTTTCAATATTTACAGGTTATTATGTTTTCTTTTTCTCAGTCTGACCCATTGGACATCAAATCAGGCTGAATGTGACCCCTGAAGAAAATGAGATTGAGACCCCTGCTCTAGTGGCTGATACTTACTGTTAAATAAGTGTGTTACTGGCTATATATTACTACAAATATAATATAATTTACATAAACACACAACATATAATACTAATGAAATGCAATTCTCTGTGTTTTCCTGACTGAATAAACCATGTGCTGATTGGAAATGATCTTTGTGGTGTTTGAATCTATACTTTTTCATGCCCTAACTACATAATGCATGCTATAATCAATGTAAATATCATCCAAATGAGAGGGGAAAAAAAGTGCAATTTCCAAGAATTTTTCCCATTGTTACATGATCTGTACTGCCTCTATAGTGTAAGTTAATCTGGTCACACGGTTTTCATCACAGTGACGTATAATGCATGAAAAAGAAACAGCTTTGAATTCACACCTGTCTAGTGTGATAAAATAATCTTGATAAAAGTGGCTAAAACTTTCCTTTAATTACATGGAATCATTGGAGTGTGTGTGTGTGTGTGTGTGTGTGTGTGTGTGTGTGTGTGTGAGTCATTCATGCACTCTTTCCTTTTGTATTTCTCTAGATTGTCTCTCATGACCCTTTCTGGTTTTTGCTGAGTTAAATGCATTCTCATTTCTCTCCGTTTGATCTAAAGTTGGAGACTAAGTCAGCAACAATAACGTAAACACAGTGTATTCACTCCATGTTCATGAAAAAGCTGCACACACTGCACACGTGGAAACAATAATGCTTTGTTTTGGACCACATCTGACTGGTATCATTGTAAGGTTTTTATCAACACTGTAAAAAATGGTGCCAAAACCAAATCATAATATATAGATCCAGTTACGATAAAACTAGGTGGTACATTATGGGTGGGATCTACAAAATAACAAAACACAGTGAATTGTTAAAATTGTGCTTGATTTTCTTTAGCTATTCAGGTTTTTTTCTGATTTTATTGTTACAGGATACACTGTAGATTTTGCAGTGTTAATTTGGAGACAATGGGACCAAATACACTCTAAAAGAAGTTAAATAAACTCTCTAAGTGTTGATTTAACACTGCAGTTTTGCAAATGTAAAGATTTTTCATAATTTAAAAAAATAATTCATTCAAGATTGCTTTTAATGTGGCGGCACAGTGGAACCAGAAGGACCCTGGATCGAATCCCACAACAGACCTTTCTGTGTGGAGTTTGCATGTTCGCAGGTTTCGTCCCACCATCCAAAGACATGCACTGATAGGTTAACTGGTTAATCTAAAGCAGAGGTGCTCAATCCTGTTCCTCGAGATCTACTAACTATCCTGCATGTTTTAGGTGTATCCTCCTTCCAACACACATGATTCAAATGATAAACCTCTCATCAAGCTCTGCAGAAGACTGATAATGACCGTCAGCTGTGTTGGAAGAGGGGTACATCTAAAAAAAATGCAGGATAGTACGGTAGTAGAGCTGGGCAAAAAATCTATTTAGATTTAAAATCGAGTTTTATGGCAAAATCAATTCATATTTTAGGAAAATCGTGCAATCCAACCCCCCCAACACACACACACACACACACACACACATATTTTGCACCTTTTTTCCTTGCAAAAAAAAAACCATGAACCAGGCTACTTTCCGTAGTGTTTCACCCCAGGCCCCACCTACGATCCCCTTCTTCTGCAGTATGGGGAGCAATATAGATCCTCCAGTGAGGAAGACACACTGACTCCTAAAAAGGTTCTAAAGGTTCAGTTGTGTGGAATCGGTTTGGGTTTTTAGGGTTTGACGAAGCCCAGCTACTGCCTGGTTGTATGCTGTGTCTTCAGACTGTTGTTGTTGACAGTAGCGGTACGACCAATCTGTTCACACATCTGAAGTGAAAGCATCCAATGGAGAAAAGCAGAACTCTTAGAAAAGACCGACAGACTAGCGCTGCCAGCACTTCTTCAAATGTTCAACAAACATTGGATGAAAGCTTTTCTTGCAGCACACCTTATGATAAACATGGAGCAGGATGGGGAGCGATAACAGACGCAATAACATCATATATCCAAAATATTGATAACATGTTCAGGTTTATTGAAGTAACTTGATTGATAATTAGGTTTTGTTTTATTTTGTCCTTACAAAGTAAAAATGTTACTAGTTTTCTTTTTATCTTACTTTTGTTTGCAATGTTTTTCATATAATATGAGTATTAATGTATATGGTTTTAGTTGTTAAATTATTTTAAGCTTTCTTTTTTCCAACAAAATGTATCTTTTGCACTATTTATTTTTTTTTTTTTGCACTGTTTTTCCTGTAACAGTGGTGGATATGTCTGGACTTACTACAGTTCATGTAGGCAAAGTCTCAGGTTGCAGTTGCACCTTTTGCACAACTGATTTATTATTTACAGTTATTTATAGAAGTATTTTTGTTTTACATGTTATTTAATTTCAAAAAAAAAAAAAAAAGAAGACGAAAGAAACCACATTTCTAGTGTTTTCATTTTCATTTAGCCCGTGTGGGAAAAAAATCGTATTGTGAATCGAGTTTTTTGGGAAAAAATCTGAGATTTTTTTAAAAGAGAAAATCGCCCAGCCCTAGATAGTAGCTCTCGAAGACCAGGATTGAGCACCCCTGATCTAAATTTTCCAAGTTTGTTGCCAACAATATTTAGTGAAAAAGCAATACTACAAAAAAAAATACCAAGGCTGTCCCCACCAATGACAGACAGAACTGAGGAGGGTGGAAAATTAACTTTTGTTTCCCTAATGTCGTGTTATTTCCCAGTCAAAATTGGTATGGACATTTAAGGAACATCCAAATATTGGTATGGACACGTCCATTTACGCCCATGCTCTATATATAGGTTTATGGTTTGATGTTTGTTTGTTTTTTCTACAGCATTATTCCAGGATTTTCTTTTTACAGTAAAGATTTATTTTGTCCGAAAATGAAATAAGCACATTTTAGCCAATTTTCTCTGACATAATCACATTTACTGTCACAGACTGACAGCATCTACGTGGGCGCCTATTGTTCCAGTTCTTTGGGGAATGTGGCACATATTTCAATGTCCCCCCGCTAAGCTGTAATTGACTTAATCTGTCCATTAGCCCTGAGTTGCCAAAGTCAGCTGTCATCTGTTCCAGTTAACTGTTGTAACAAGGCCTTTTTTTTTTCATGCTTCGTGATACACGTGAGTTTTGAGCTGAAACTGAGGGATGATTTTTAACCTCCTACCCTTTAGTACGACACAAAAACACACATGTCTCCTGCTGATAACTTTAATAAGGACATGTGCACCGTCTGTTCGGTGACGGGGTGTTGCTGATCTTATTGACTTGTGTAAATACCCCAGCAGACAGACACAAACACAACCTATAACCTCCACCCATCATCAGCTCACCACAGGGAGCCAAACACACATAATCCCTACAGAACATTCACTCACAATACTGTGTACAGGCACAAAAAAAAGCTATTATTTTATTTTATGATATGTATGTTATTCAGTGTGTATAGAAATACTGGACTATAAATGGGTTCAAATCATAGACTACATTGTCATTATATGGTGACATTAGTTTATGCATTTAACACTTAATAATAGATACAGAGGAAGCAGATTTATGATTTTAAAAAGGTTATAATAGAGGTTTTTTTTGGTTTGTTTGTTTTGTATAAAGCTAATGTAAATATTCATCTTTAATTGAAATGGTCAAATAAAGAAACTACAAATTAGATTTTTGGTTGTTGTATATGTTTCACAAATTCAGTTTATTCATGTCCCAATTAAATTTAGTTCAGTTAAAAAATATATGTTCAATACTTTTAACTTTAATTCAATTCGATTCAGTTAATTCAGTTCAACTAAATTCAATTTAGTTCAACTCATTTCCATTTGATTCAATTCAACTCAAGTTATTTGCAATTCAGTTCATTTCAGTTAGTTCGACTCAATTCAATTCAGTTTGATCCATTTAATTTCCATTCAACTCAATTCAGTTTGGTTCATCTCAACTAAATGTATTTAATTTAATTCCAATTAAACTCAGTTCAGTTCAACTCATTTAATTTCAATTTAACTCAAATTAACTCAGTTCAATTTAATTCGATTCATCTTATAAAGCTGTACAAAACATTTATACAACCCCAGAAATATAAAAATAATCAATCAATCAATAAATCAATTAATTAATTAAAAAAAGGAAATCAAAGAAGAAAATAATTCAATACATAATAGATAATATAAAGAACAACTACGTATAACAGATTATATACAAATATATGAATCCCTTGAATCCATATGATGTTATTTCATTCAGATCCAGCAGTTGAATGGACAACACTGCAGACATAAACATATCATTCTTTTTATATAAATGTATATAAATGGTAGCAGAGCAGCAGCACGACTGAAAGACAAGCTTAATTAGTTCAGACTTTTTCTAATGGCTTTGAATTTCTGCTGCCAGCTTGACTATTGCATCAGCGTTCATTTTCAGAACCAGGGTTGAAACCTGGCTGATACATACGAGGTCTAATTGACAGAGCTGGACTGTAATTCCAAATGAGTTCTACACCCACGGAACGGCATTGACTTACGACCTGCTGCAGTGCCCAGTGTTATCCCCCTGACAGTTACAACGCTCAATTTATCTTTTTTTTTTTTTTTTTTTCCAATGGTTCGTGTCTCACAAAAGTCATTTATCTGTTCTTCTAGTTCACACAGATATATGTTATGGTAGTTAAAGCTTTTAAAAAATGAGTTAGTAATTGAATAATAATGATATGAACCTTGACAGAATTATAACTAGTACTTCAGAAAGCAGGTTGTATACCCGTGTCGAGACTATTGTGCAAATTCACCTCAGTATTTGACTGCTCAATGCACATATAACATCAGAATAATTTGCTTTTCAGACACATTCGTCTTTTTAGTTCTTTAATCATTTTAAACCTGACACTGTTATTACACTTTATCCATCAAATATATAAATCATATTGTCAGAATAATTTTAATGCATAACAACTTAAACCAAAACCATTAATTGATCTTAAATGTTTCATAACTCTTTTTTTTTTTTTTTTTTTGCATGTAAATAACTGGTGTCAAATACAGCATGTCAAGGTCTGTGTGTTTGTTTTTTGTTGTTTTTGGTGCAGAAATACTACAAAAATCTGAATCTTACCAACTGTATTTTTCTCATTTCTAGTCAAAATATCTCATCACACTTAAAATAAGACATAATTACCTAAAGAGTAACTTACAAGTGAGATAAAAGAACTTGTTTTTAGATAATATATCTTAATTTCAAGAAATATTACAAAGCTAATTTTTCACTTTTTCCATTGGTAGATTTAATTTTTTTGAATTTAAGTCAATTTTTTTGTTTGCTTCATCGCTAATTCAATAAAATACTCTCTTCATGGTCATCAGATATGACACATTTGGTTGTTCAAGAGGCTCCATAGTTACCATGGAAACACAGTCATCTTCTACAACATTTATTCACCAGTAAAACCCAGAGAATTAAAAAGACATTCCTTTATTAGTCCTACGAAAGTCCAACATTTACAGCAGCAGCAATATATCTCAGCACACATGAACTATCACTTCTAAAAATAAATGAATAATGTTATATCCTCCTGACACCTTTTTTTTTTTTTTTTTTTACATTAAACAGTTATCTTGATTGTAAACTGCACAATGCACATTTTTCAAATCAACCTTAAAGCAAATTATTTATTAGTATTTAATATTTAATGGAATGTAATTTACAATGGACACAATATTTTAAGTAAAACTGCGTAATTTTTGTCTGTATTTCAGGAAGATTTACAATATACAGTTAATAATTTTCTTTTATATAAATATATACACATTAATATAAGGTTTTTTTGTTGTTGTTTTTTTAACCAAAAGTTTTTAACCAGAAAATTATGATGTGATATTGATGTGGTCAACCATCAGTCAAAAGGTCATCGGTTGACATTCTTATTTCTATGTAGGACTAACACATTTTTGTGCTGTTTATTACTACTTGTATTGAAGTAAAAACATCAAAGTACTTCATCCAATACTGTTTGAGAGCGTCATCGTCTACAGTATTTAGCCCTGATTTCTAAACACTATCCAATAGAAATCTTTGCTGGTACTTTATCTTCTCCTTAAATCATCCCCAACAGGCCTGTGTCACCAAACAAAGCTTTAGTAGGAAATAGAAGGAGTAATAGATTCCAAATGTGGAGCTGCCACCATTCAGTCCATGAGAAATGTGACTCAAATGAGGCAGAAAAGTGGATCACTTCCTGCCATCTAGTGGTAAAGAAAATTGATTAGAAGATTAACTAATTGAAGTAAATATTATCAGAGCCTTTTACCCAATAATTATGACAGTATTATCAGATAAATCAACATATTATAATATACTGTATGTTGTTTATTGTAACTTAATGATTAAAATCATTCTGTCTCACTGTTACTCTTCTGTTAGTTTCATCTACACACTGGAAAAATTCAAATCTTAACAAGCGTATTTTTCCAATTTCTAGTCAAAATATCATTACACTTAAATCAAGACATAATCACCTAAAGAGTAAATTTTCAGTGAGATATGAGAAGTTATTTGTTAGTCAATAGATCTGGGAAATCTAATTTAATTTCACTTGTTCAATTTGCTGATTTAAAAAAATATATTTTTTCTTTTTTTTGCTTGAATTTAGAAAGAAAGAAAGAAAGGAAGAAACAAAGAAAGAAGGAAAGAAAGAAAGGAAGAAACAAAGAAAGAAAGAAAGAAAGAAAGAAAGAAAGAAAGAAAGAAAGAAAGAAAGAAAGAAAGAAAGAAAGAAAGAAAGAAAAAATTATTTTAGAAATTATTTTAGTCGAGTAAAATAATTTTAGTCGACTAATTATTTAATACGTCATAATTCAGAATGGATCACCGATGAGGTTGCATATTTAAGTTTATATATTGCACAACATACAAAAATAAGACATTTAATACTGCTAGTCAGGCCGGAAATATATTTATATGTGTGTATAATTTTTTTTTAACTAAATTAAATTAAATCAAATTAAATAAATAAAGAACAAAACACAATGACAAATATCCAGTCAGATTTGTTGTGTAAATAGTAAAGGCCATATGATGAGTTTCTGTTTTTTTTCGTTCTACATAGAAAATATTTAGTACCAAACAGATGGGGCCGTGGTGGCTAAAATGATTTTAGTCGACTAAAATTATTTTAGCCGACTAAAACTTTGGTCAACTGAAACAAGACTAATACTAAAATTATTTAGATGACGAAATTGTGACTAGAACAAAAATTTAATTTTTGTCATGAGACTAAAACTAAATAATAATCTCTTTATTTACTCTGAAAAATAAGTGTAAATACAGTTTTAATGACACAGAAGCAGCAGGAAGTTTATAGTTTTATTGATTTTGATTTGTGGTAACCTGTAACCTGAACCCTCCCGTTTACAGATCCATTTCTACAGATTATGACTATTCTCGATGGCCCTATTCACAGTGACCATAAAAGTTCAATTATCCATTTTCCCCCTCATATTAGTGCTGATGGTAGGTTTTATGGGAAGTCACAATCTGCAGCTAATTCATTTTCAATAATAAGAGAAAATGTCATTTGTAACACATTCATGTTTCCACTATTTAACTCCACTGTTATCGTATGTTTTACTTTGTCATGTTTGTTGTCATCTTTTTAAAATGTATTCTAACAAAATAGTCTCACAAAATAGGCATTAGCACATAATAATAGAACTAAATCTTTCACTCTATTCTACATAAAAGTAAATTAAGAAGGTGAAAAGTGGATGACTTTAAAGTTATATAATCAGATCATGTTACACCCCAGACTAGTGGAACCAGCCCATTCAGCATGTACATGTGGGGCCCAGAAGGGCTACATTCAGGCTTCATATAAGGGTCTATTGTGGGTTTGTCTGTTTCCATGGTGACCCCACATGTGTTTGCCCATACACTGTAAAATCGAATAAGTTGGCTTAACTTTGAAAAAGTCAAGAAACTGAAGGCCTGGAGTCCAAGTGCCCACCGATGGGCAATTTGACACTTCTCCTAAAACACATCTGTAACTCTATGAGTTTTTGTCATTCAAACATATAAGTGACACCATTAAAAACCTTGAAACTCCTAGTTTTCAAATTTATATAAAGCATATATATTAAATAAATTATATAGCTGGCCTTGTTTAAAGAGAGTGAAAAAAAAAGGATTTTCTGTACTTTCTTGCTATGACCAGACGAGTTTGATACAGGTTTAGTTTATATATATATTATATAAGAATAGAACAGTTTCAGTAAAAATCTGCGTCAGCATGGGGGTGAAACGCTTGCTGAAAACGATGCAATTCACATGCCACACCCCCATGCACTTTACATACAATCACTATTTTCCATAGAAACAACAAAACATTTCTAAATGCTCTTTTTACTTTTATGCAGCCAACACTTGTGTTGACAAGGTTTTTTTGTGACCTTGACCTTTGACCTATATTATCAAAATTATATTGGGATTATATTGGGATCTATTCTGGAGCACGTGTCCTGAAAATGTCATGGAAATGGGTCCATTAGTTTTTGCGTAAAGCTGCTTACAAACAAACAAATAAACAAACAAACAAACAAGCTGACTTAACACAATATCCCTCTCCCCTCTGGGGTCAAGGTAACAACAACAACAAATTTGTATTCATTTTTTTCTTTTACTTGTTTTAAGAGAGGCATTTTTTTAGATTCAAGATTTTTTTTCTTAAATTCTTAATTGTCTTTTAAGTGTTTTTTATGTCTCGTATCTTAATTGTCTTTTACTGCATTTTAATAATGTTTTTCATTTGAACTATCGTATATGATTTATGTAAAGCACCTTGAATTATATTGGACACAAAATATGCTATACAAATACATTTTCATTGCCTAGTATAAAGAGGCTGCAGCCAATCAACTGCGACCTGGACACAGGGAATTCACAGACAAACATAAAAAGGAAAACTCCCCCAGTGTCCAGGAGGATACATGACAGATAAAACACAATTGACCAAGGGCTATAACACTTGTAATAAAACATGTGAACCTTTTAAATGTTTGCTAATTCACAGTAAAGCCTGTATATGTGAGTGGTATCGTTGAATATTGTGTCTGATCACTGCACTGCAGGACAAGCAGACGTTGATTTAATTGCAGTAAAAACACAAATATCCAGACTGCCTCGCAGATGCTCTGTGATTACTGTGATTTGATCATAGCTGCATGTAGATAAGGCCTTTTGCAAATTCAGAGGATGGGAAACTTGTGTCATCGTTGGCCTGCGCAAAGTGTAACACAACTGTGAATTACGATGAAGGAGGAAATAAAGTGTGTGACGTTGGTGAAGTCCTGATGACGATAAAATTCTTTTAACCATTAAAGAGCCAAACATTCACCTGTAGGTCTAAAATGTTTACTACTTTTTGATCTACTAAACCTACCAATACATAGAGATAACTGAGATAAAATCCAGTTCATTCTCTTTTTATGGTTATCAGATATGACCTATTAGGACATTCAGAGGCTTCAGAGTTACCATGGTAACATCATCATCTGTCATTAATCCAACCCATGGAGTTGGATTAATGACAGATGATTTTGCCTTTGTGAAAACTTTGCTGAAAAAGTCACTTTGTGGGTAACTCGTGTGCAATGAGAATAAATTGTATTGTATTGTATCGTATTGTATTGTATTGTATTGTATTGTATTGTATCATATCGTATCGTATCGTATCGTATCGTATCGTATCGTATCGTATCGTATTGTATCGTATCGTATCGTATCGTATCGTATCGTATTGTATTGTATCGTATCGTATTGTATTGTATTGTATTGTATTGTATTGTATTGTATTGTATTGTATTCTATTCTATTTTTCATATAATAATATTTAATAAGAGATTTTATGAACATTTACATGATCAGTGGAGTAGTTATAAGAACATGCTTGCTTTTCATTGGTAAAATGCAAACTACAGAGATTAATATTAAAAAATAAATGGTCCTAAGTAATTTAATAAAGGTTAAAGAGAGGGGGAAACTTCATTTGGGAACAGCCAAGAAATACTGGGTCCTTCAGAATGCAATTTAAATAACAAAAATATACGGAAATGAAAAAGTATGACACTTCCACGTGCCACATTTAATTTTGTTGTTTGTGTAGGGTTGAAGGCAAAGGTTCACACGGAAACTAAGACTTATTATATTACTTTGAAAAAAAAAAACCAAACAAACACAAAAAACAAGCAAAATCCCCTAATGACAGCCTAGGACTTTTAGCAGCTAATATGCATTTTCAACATCAACATTTTCTCTCAAAATCACAATAACGCAAGCATAATGTCAAACTTTGCGACATATTTTGCTCAGGTTCAGGAAAAGTTTCGTTTTAAATAAAGGACTGTGCATTTAGATCTGGAATAAAAACTTCTTACTCATTTGTGCAGTAAGTATCTGTTTATTCTGACATTTTATGTCTATTTATTATTTATTCAGCTCAACAGTATTTTATAACTTATTTTATCCCAGGTATTTTTTAGCAGCATGTGTTTTTAGTGTTAACTCTGCATTGTCATTTCATTCTGCAGTGCATCTTTGATGTAATGTAATGACAATAAAACTATGTGCTTCTGATGTTTTCTTCACTTTTCCTATGGATACTGTAGACAGAGATGGCCTGGATAGAGGTCTCTTAGCAACAGTGGTCACATACTGTAGCTATCTGAATACCATGTTATTTCTGACACAGTTGTTTATTAATTGCCCTGTAGGAGCTCAATGGAAAACATATTACACTGGATAAAATCAAAATGTGTCTTTTTCTCATTTCCTGTCAAATAATCTCATCACACTTGAAATAAGACATAGACAAGAAAAGAAAAGAACAAAATAGAATAGAATAGAATAGAATAGAATAGAATAGAATAGAATAGAATAGAAATATGGAAAATGTAATTTGAATTTTCAATGGCATTTGCGTTTTTACAGTAGTTTACATATTTACAATATTTCTATTATATTACACTGTGGGTATAAGTGTATATGGGTGGGGGGCTTTTGTTCAGTCCGATGGCTGTGGGGAGGACTGATCACCTAAAGACTAAAGTTTCAGTGACATGTAACTTGGTCTTACACAACAGATCTTAAAAATCTTATTTGTAGAAATTTCTTACCAAGATAATTTTCACTTGTTCTATTGGTAGATTTTATTTTCTTGATTTAACTCTTTAAATTTCCACTCAATTTCATCTAAATTTCTTAATAAAGTAAATTGGATGCTGTTCTTGAACCATTTTAATAACATGCAATTGTTGTTTGATTATATTATAAATGAAAATATTAAGATGAAAACTAGGATATTGGAAGCAGGTCCTGTTAATGTTGTTTGTTTTGGATTTGGGTAGTTTGATTAACATTTTTGAGTGATTACTTCTGGCCTATAGGTGGACCCTTGGAAGTTTAAAGGGTTAAACAATTAAAAAAAAAAAAGGAAAATAATAATCTTCCAATAGAACATGTGAAAATTATCTCAGTAAGATTTCCTAAAATAACATTTCAAGATCTTTTGTCTAAAAATCACTTCTTACATCTCAGTGAAAAGTTACTCTTTAGGTGACATATGTCTTATGTCAGCGTGATTAATTATTTTGACTTGAAATTAGAAAACTACACTTGCACTTGAAGGTCCCTGGTTCGATTCCCACACCGTGTCTGTGTGGGTTTTCTCCAGGTACTCCAGTTTCCTCCCACCATCCAAACACATGCACTGGTAGGTTAATTAGTTAATCTAAATTACCCATAGGTGTGAATGTAAGAGTGATTGTTTGTCTATATATGTTCAGCCCTGAGATGAACTAGTGACTCATACAGGGTGTACCCCGCCTTCACCCATTGTAGCTGGATTAGGCCCCCAGTGACCCTAGTGAGGATAAAGGTTCAGATGATGAGACGAGACACTTGCACTTGAAAAAAATCCCTATTTAAAAACAAATAAAAAACAAATGAATGCAATATATTTTTCCCGAATTAAGAAAAAAAAAATCTGTCAACGGATGAATGGAAGTGAAAATTATCTTGGTAAGATTTCTTAAAATAAAACTTTCAAGAGATATTGTCTCAAAATAAGTTCTTATCCATTAATGAAAAGTTACTCTTGAGGTGATTATGTTTTATTTTAAGTAGAAGAGATATTTTAACTAGACATGAGAAAAATACACTTGGTAACATTTAGTTTTTTTGCAGTGTAGCGATCAAACTTTATCCTATATCTCTTAAAGGAACTGGGTATGAAAGCACAGAAAATAAAAGACAACCTCAGTTTTCTTCTAGGAAAACACTGGGACTGGGTGGTTTTGGGAATGAGGGACTTAACTGATCCAGTTTTTTTACTTTTCAGAATGAAACACATATTGTAGGGGTGTTTTTTTGCCCGTAGATTTTTCATTTTCACTAAATCTTATTGTTGTTTTTCATTGCATGACAGTAAACAGAGCCCCATACGTTCAGACAGTACAGTGTCCTCTCTGTGACTTACAGCCAACATCACAGGACTTATTTTCAACATTGTATTTGTTCCCTCAGGTCTTTCATATCTGCTGCTTTGTCTCCTGATACTCTGCAATAAATCTGGTCTCATCTGTTGTTGAGAGCGTCATTGTTTTTACAAGAATCTGTCACTCCACATCATATGATATGGAAGTGATCAGTGTGCCTCATTATAACCTAATGATTGTGGAGGCATGTTAAGGTTTAATTGCTGCGTCTTAGATGGTGTCATGCATTAAAATAACCATCTCAGCTAATTATTCTTCTCTAAGTTACATCTCTATGACATTTGCGGCAACAGAATAAAGAAGTGGTTTGTAAATATATGTGATCCTCCTATGTGTGCATTTCTTTTGCCCTTCTCTTTGAGCTGAGAACCAGCAGACGAGGAGGGGGTAGAACAGAATGTAAGAGTGGCATATTCATTTTAATACAGGGTGTCCCATAAGTCTCCATACAGAGGAAAAATAAATGTCTCTTGACATAAACCATTTTCATTTACATAATATGCTCTATATTTTGTCTCCACTGCTGAAGAACACTTCTAAGAACATCCGGAACATCTGAAATATAAAGAAATACATGTTAGAACCATATATGTATGGAATTAATTATGTCTCCTATGTATGGAGACTTATGGGACACCCTGCACATTACTATACTAGTGAAACAATTCAATTCAATTCAATTCAATTCAATTCAATTTTATTTATAAAGCCCTAAATCACAACAAAGTCGTCTCAAAGGGCTTTACAAAAACACAATCAACTACAGAGATACATGAAAAAAGTCCCAAGCATCCCCTGTCCTTAGACCCTCCTTCTCGGCAAGAAAAAACTTCAAAACCCAGTGGGAAAAAGAAGAAATCTCGAGGAGAACCACATTGAAGGAGAGATCCACTCCCATGGACGGACAGGCTATAGATGAACGTCCATATAGACCAATGTGTATTTTTTTTGTCTGTTTGATTGTCAGCAACTTTATGCAAAAACTACTGGACCAATTTCCATGTAATTTTCAGGAAACGCGTGAGGTGGTCCAGAGTAGATCGAATTACATTTTGGTGAATGTAGGTCAAAGTCCAAAGTTGAAAGATACGTTCAAAAAAACCCGGATATTTGGCTCTTTAATAAATAAAAACAGTGTTTTAGGCTTAAACTGGATGCCCATCATTTTGCCTTACTTTCCCCCAGACACTACTCCTTTTCCTGTGGTCCTGACGCATTTTAAATTATAAATATTTCTTTCCATCTCTGAACAAACAAACGCGCTGGAAAGTTGTGTGATTTAATAAACTGACTTTTGATCTTCCCGCTTTTGACAGAGGCAGAACCCCTTCCCACCTTCGGACCCTGGCTGCGCTGTGATTGGTCAATTAACATTCTTGGGCGGGGAAAACTCCCGTGCAAAGAAGCATGTACTTTTACACGTGAGTATTCCCCGCCCATGGAATGTTGATTGACCAATCACAGCGCAGCAAGGGTCCGACACTGGGAGGGAGTTCTGTGTAATTCTCCCTCTCTCTCTCTCTGAAGGTGGAGCTTTTGTGTGCGCGCGTGTGTGAAATTTGACACCATAAGGGGAAAAAATTCAAAGTATGGATCCTACTCTGCCGCGAGTCGGCTTCTGTCGTTCGTTTTATAGAGCCCTTCAAAAGAATCAGCTTCTTCGTGAACGTCACAACACTAATTTAAATTATTCGCGAGCTACTTGTCTTTATCTGGAGTGAATAATGGAAGAAGCGGCCGGAAATATGATTAGCAGCATTTCGGGGGTAAGTGGTAGGCATACCCCGTGTACTTTCGACCAGTTGAGCGAAAACAACTCAAAGAACAATTTCAAAAACAAGGCACGAATAAACTTCAACTGGATGGCTGTGTCCGAGATCACTCCCTAACCACTGTATAATGACCACGCCATTTTGTAGAAGTGTACGATTCGAATGGCGTGGTTAGGGAGTGATTTTGGACACAGCCATGGGCACACTAACCCACATGTACACAGCAATATTTATAGCTGTCTGAAGTTATTACTATAGATTCCGTCGGCCATTTTAGTAGAGGGAAAGCCTATGCTAACAAAGAACTGCCGATTCTGCACTGTATCCAGCTCTTATTTTGAAGGCGTGGGACTGCATCCCAATCTATGGCATTTCCCCCCCTTTGTGGATACAGTGCTATTGGTATGCATAGTTTGTTTTCATATTACATTATTAATGTATTCAGACAAAACAAGATGTTAATAGATGACATATCCAGTCACAAGATCTGTAATTTGCGTGAATTGCAGACTTTTGTTTTTCCTGTCGAATGAGGAGCTTAACACTGTCACTGCGTTACAAATCACGCACTTGTGCACTTCAGATGCTTCAGTTGAGGGTATAGTGCTGTTCCAATCGCAAGAGTAGCAAACGAAGTGCACCGTAAGTACCCGGATGGTGGACTTCTAACTGTCAAAACTCGAAGTGTGGAGCAATGGACACTTCTCGCACTCACTGGACGCCATTTTTGCTACGTAACGGAAGAGGAGGGGCCACCACCACTCTTGAAAGATTTGAAAACATGGCGGCTGAAACACTGGCAGAGGTGGAGACTGTGAGAGCGTAGTCTCCATGCCTTCTGGAGGAAAGGGCTTATAAAAACAAGAAGAAGCAAAATACCGGTGTCCATTTTTTTAAAAAGTTGGTCGGTATTTTGGCGAGCGATTGGGATATTTTGACAGCGCCATCGTCATTTCCGGTAAGTGCGGACGAAGAGTGTTTTATTAGGAACTACACTGTTCGTTAAAAATTCGTACACTATCCATGTAGTGTGTAGTGTTCATAGTGTATGAAAGGAAGTGCACTACGGGGAGTGCGTGATTTGGAACACAGTGTAAGTCTCTGTCCCTTCCGGGATGCTCACGGGCTTGAGATCAGAAAAGTAATGGATGGTATTCAATGGGAAATAAAATGCTAAAATCGTATCTGATTTGCCATGTGCCCTGAATCACACACATGTTGTAGCTCATAATAAATGATACTTGTTGGTTTGCGTTTCAACTGCTTCTGTTAACCAACGGCTGATTCATTTGCGCGTAAAACCCGTGAATAGTTTGGACTACACGCCTGGCGCACATGTGACGTCACCACAGACTCCACACCACAGATGACCGCGGGGTGTGACCTCACATACGCGACGCATTGTAGTCTCTTACCAACCCCACATAAAACCTAACGTCACGTTTGCTTCCTATCACAAATGGGTGGTCTGTCTATGTCACATCAAATATTTTTTTATTAACCGCTATGATGTGTACATTTCAGAGCAGTTGTCAAACGGAATCAGAATTTAGCTTGACTCTCTCCATTCACTCCCATTCAAGTGTTTGCGAGCTAAGCACCCATGGACCGGAAGTACAAGTACGTGACTTAAGCTCTCCATGCGCCACACAATAACACAAGAGGTACAGGGGCAATTCCCAATTACCAGTGGTCCACAGATAATACTTATCCATTGCGAATAGGGCATTAAACATGCAGAAAGTTCCCAACGTGTGAATAAAAATCTAAAACAAAATATGTTATGTTATCAGAACATTTTTAAAATGGCATTTTAGAAGTAATTCTAAAAGCAAACACCTTTTACGCTACTATATTTACGCACACTTCTCCACGTTTTACGCACGGTCTATGAATTCCATCCACACCGGATCTGACAGTTATGAAAAGCACAAAGGCGAAGTCTACGACAGAAATATGTCCTTAAAATGCCCCCACGGATGAGAAAACAGAGGGGGAGGGCAGGAGCTGTTAAGTTACAGTGGAAGAGGAGGAGGAGGAAGAAGAAGAGGAAGAAGGAGGAGAGGAAGAGGATGTGGACACAACCACGCAACTTTGTCAATGACAGCCGCAGCCTCTGCTTTCAGGCAAGAGCTTCACGTGGATTTTCTAACAGCAGAGCAACAGGTTCAAAGGTAAACTTTCTATTATTAGTAGTAGTATCATTATTTACAATTTCCTGTCATTTATTATTTGAAGCGTTGATTCATTTTTACGCACGGATTCCATTCGGTGTATAATGGTTCTAATAGTAACAGGTTACACATGCAAGCCTTTCTGTTCTTAATTCTACAAAAAGAGCATTAGATTATATATGTATATAGCTATATTGGTAACATGTTTTAGATTACGTTTTCCGTGCTTTTTACTCTATAGGATGTAATGTTTACTTTAGCTGATGAATAAATAAGTCGGAGTTTATGTAATTGCTCGATTATTTGACTGTTTAACCCATTAAGACTATCACCGTTTATTGTAATGTAATGCTCTTTATTTTGTGTTTCTTCAGTGAAAATCAAGTAGTCTTAGATTTAATTCGGTGATCATATAGATGTTCATTAAATGTCAGAGTAAAGTCAATGCTTATTATACAGTGATTTTGCAAAAAAACAACAACCTTTTGTCCAGTTTTCTGCTTCTATCATTAATCACTGGTTATGAATCTGACAATGACAGCTTTTCCTTCTTTCTATTCCTTCTCAAACTGTTTACTAGTTCATTTGTATGCATATTTATGTTACATTTATTGTACTGTTACTTTTCTGTGATTAATGACCATTGATGGGTACATGTGCAATTCATTTCTTGATTATTATTATTTTAGTTTGAGACAAAAAAAGAAATGAAATGAAATGACCCAGTGTGGCTTTTGGTTTCCAATTAATTTTTCTCACTATATAACTTTTCCTGAGTGATTTATCACTATTTATTTTACTATTATTCTATGACTTTTGCATTTTCCCTCCAGTGAACAATATCTATTTTCTTTTGTTTAATTAACTGATAATGAAGATGTTCATAAAAGGCCAGTTAAGTCAAAATGTATTGTATCAAAACAGAAACTGAGGAAAAGATAACTTTTTCAGTAAAATAAAGCACTGACTACACTGACTACCATCCACTGTCAGTGATCCAACTCCAAGGGTTTTACTGATGAATCAATGTTGTTGAAGATGATGTTTCCATGTTCACTATGTTTCAAATATTATGCTTTGTATTAAAAATTTTAAAGTGGTAATCAGGTATTTGCTTACAGAGTGCCCCATCAGCCTCCATGCATAGGAAAAATAAACATTTGTTGATATAAACATTTTTTATTTATATAATACAGAACCAGCCATCAGAATTATTTCAGTTCATGCCTCTTTATTCAAATGCATTCTTTGGGTTACCTGAAATATAAAGAAATTCATGTTAGAACAATATATATGTATGGAATGTATTATTTGTCCTATGTGTGTAGATTTATGGGACACCATGTATATTCAATTCATTGATCATATAGAGGTTTATAAAATCTCTGATTAAAATTGAGGGTTCTATCTGACCCAGAGGAAAAATTAAGAAAAAGTGATTTTTAATTTTTAATGTTTATTTTTCCCCAGCAAATATATCAATAACTGAACAAATGTGTCCTCCCACTGTCATTGATCCGTGGGTTTTACTGGTGACTCAGTGTTGTAGAAGATGATGGTGTTTCCACGTTCACAACAAAGCCTCTAGAATGTCCATCTGATGACTATAAGAATATGATAAACAGTTTTTTACACCAATTATTTTCAGGTATTAACAGGATTAATGCATCATTAGGTATTAAACAGTTTAGATCAGTAGATGGTTTTGCTCAACGGTGGAAGTTTTGATCTTTAGGTTTACAGAACACTATTGGATTGTGCAAAATAAAGCATGTTCACATTCTGTCTTCATTCTATGAGAAGCATCAAAAGCTTCTGAAACCTGACTGCACGTCTCTTCCCCGTCTTTATTATTTCATTCATGCTTTTCAGGTGAGACTCTGATGCTGCAGCCAAAATGTCACAGCTGTATTACAAGAAAACTGACAACTCCTCGTACAGGGACCGCATCCCTCTGAGGATTGTGAGGGCTGAGTCTGAACTCTCACCGATGGAGAGGGCCTACCTGGGGGCTGTTGAGAAGGGTGACTACGGGAGTGTGAAACAAGCCCTGGAAGAGGCTGAGATCTACTTCAGAATCAACATCAACTGCATCGATCCACTGGGACGCACCGCCTTGCTGATTGCCATTGAAAATGAAAACCTGGAGATCATTGAGCTACTCCTGAGCTATAACGTGTATGTAGGCGACGCTCTGCTTCACGCCATCCGCAAAGAAGTGGTGGGGGCCGTGGAGCTGCTGCTGAACCATAAGAAACCACGTGGGGAAAAGCAGGTGCTGTGAATATTTAATACACAGATACTGCACATGATCTCCTCTACTGTTGGTGTTAATCACTCCCTGTACACTGGGGAAAAAAGAAAATCCTGTTGTTTTTATAGGAAATAAACTGACGGCTATTGTTGCCAGAACAATCCTGGGAAAAAAAACCATCATACCGTAAACATATTTATAGAGTAACATGTAGATTTAACATTTTAAACATGAAGGTTTAACATTAAACATGTTGATTTAACATGGAGTATAAAACATGAAGTCAGAGCTAGAACTTGAACCACATCCACCTGTTATTTTACATATTTAAAATCTTAAATTGTTAAATGTTTACTACTTTATCACTTTTTGGTGTTTTTAAAAATACATAAATAAACTTACTACTTAAATATAAAAGACTATTGGGAAAACACTTTCAATTTCTTTCACATATTGGGTTTTCTTGCATGAAATATATATTTGACACCACCCCAAAGTGAATCAATGATACTGAGGGCAGGAAAGTGAGATGCGCACACCTGTGTGTGTGTGTATGTATATATATGCAATTCACATGTTAAACAATTTCAATAGTTTCAGCAAAACAACGGTTTAATTTAATTGCATTAAAATTTTTTATCAGATTAATCTGAGTTAATGCATTTATTTTGACAGCCCTACTTTTCTCTCATTATTTACTTGTGGCAGTGATTTAAAAAAAAAAAAAAATCTTTTACTCATTCATATTTTTTACACATGACTGATTTGTCATGGTGTAACCTGATGTTTGTCAGATTAAAGATAGTACTAGCAAAACAAGTTCCATGCTGGAACAATCACAGAATACATTCATTTAATTTATTTGTTTTACTCATTTTACTGTTGCTGTCTCAATCTGACACGAGGGGGGAGAAATAATTGTCCTGGCAGTGTTTACTTTGTGGATTTTTGTTTCTTTTTTTATCTGCTGGCAGCACTGTCATGTTTTGATATTATGGTGTTGATGTTTTACCACTGGTTTTGCAAAAAACCCTGAATTCTCTATAGGCTCTGTCAACTCCATAAAGGCTGCGTTTGTGTGCGACTTTCTAACGTCTTTATTTTCAACTTTGTAGGATTTTCACTATAATGGATTTCTGTGTTACCACTGAAAACAAGGGGAAAAACAAAAGGAGTAGCTTCTAGGAATAAGGCCATATGAGGTCGTTTAAACCACAACCCATTAGCTGCTACTTTCTGTTAGATAAAAACATCTTAGATTACTTTAGTACCATATGAACTGTCAAAACCACTGTCAGTTTCTTTTTCTCGTAAGTGAAAAGGGATGGGACGTTTGAAGAAACATTATTTTTGTGAAATTTCTGTACGAGGCCAAGAGGGTTGTAGACTCGGCTGGCAGGAAAAGTTGTTGACCGCTGTACCCTTGAGCAAGGCGTGCAACCCACCCACTGCAAAAATTAAACTCTTACCAAGTTCTTCTCCAAATATGTCATAACACATAAAGTTAGACATAATCAACTATTGAGTGAGATTTATTTTTAGACAGTAGATCTGGAAAATCTATTTCAAGAAATTTTACAAAGATCATTTTAATTTAATTTCATGAGCATATTTTTAAAAAAGGAAGTTAATTTAAGATTATTTGTAGTTATTTATTTATTTTATGTTTGCATAACTGAAGCAAAACAAACAAAAAAAACCTTGCCATTTGAACAAATTAAAATGATCTTAGTAAGAAATATCAATAAGGAAATCAGTCAGTATAGGAAGCCAGGCATTCCTTTTTTGGAGCGTGCTCAATGACCCATACACTGAAGAAAAAAGAAAAATTTAAATTCAGTAACTTTTCAGTGAGCTGTAATAACTTACATCATACAACATCTTTTGGACAATAGATGTTGAAAGTCTTATCACAAGAAATCTTGCTAAAATGATCTTAGTACTATATATATATATATATATATATATATATATATATATATATATGTATTCTTTATTATCCCTTGAGAGAAAATTCTTGGTTATGACAGTAGAAGAGCTTTACATAACAGGCTGCTGGACAACTGGTGCCAAACAAGATTATAGTACCATACATAATGCAAGAACATCCATAAAACATATTCAGACAGAATACAATGTAAACACAGTACACACTGTCACATGATGGAGCTTTTTCGGTGGATTCAGGGAAACCATGGACAAAAACAAAGCAGAGTTGGGTGGTAGAAGTTACATTTTGGTGTGTGGTGCATGTACAGTACTATATACTGACAACTAAATAATCTCAAAGAAAGATATAGTATATTATGTTAAAATAATTTGTTTTTGTTTAGTTCAAGCAAAAAAAATCTGATTTTCGAGAACTATTATCTAACAAGCATTCAGAGAATGCTTAATCTCGCCCCTATTTTGTACCAATCTCAAGTTTCTATGACAACAGTTATTGAATTATAGCCAATAATGTGACCTTTGACCTTTGCAATATTGATCATTTCATTATATGCATCAGTACATGTAATATCCAGTATCGATTAAGTTATAGTGTGATATGTCTATGCTTGACACACACAAGCAGTATTACAGAAGTTAATTTTGCCACATGTCATCTTTGACCTCCAGAGATCTAAAAAAATTATTGTTCGTAGGTGAAAAATATAAGAATTGTACAAATCTTCATCCCACATCATTTGGTACCCATCTCAAAGTTATCTGACCCGTCGTTCTTGAATTATAACCAATAATGTGACCTTGACCTTTGACCTTTACTCAATTGGATCATTACATCTGATGCACATTAGCTATATGTATATGTCCATGTAATATCATGGTGATATCTCAAGTATTCATGTCTCACACACACACAGTCTCCAACCGATGTTGGGCGAGATTAAAAATAAATTCTTGTATCTCACTGAAAAGTTACTCTTATGTTTTATCTTAAGAGTGATGAGACATTTTGACTAGAAATGAGAAAAATACACTCGGTAAGATTTAGACTTTTTTTTCCCCAGTCTTCTCATGTGTTTCCTTCTTCACTCTCTGTAAAGGTTCCACCGATCTTACTGGACAAACAGTTTTCCGACTTCACTCCAGACATCACTCCTATCATCCTTGCAGCCCACACCAACAACTATGAGATCATCAAACTGCTGGTGCAGCGAGGTGTTTCCATACCTCAGCCCCATGACGTGCGCTGCAACTGCGTGGAATGCTTGTCCAGTTCGGACGTGGACGGCCTCCGTCACTCGCGCTCTCGCCTCAACATCTACAAAGCCCTCTCCAGCCCGTCTCTCATCGCCGTTTCCAGCGAGGATCCGTTTCTTACAGCGTTCCAACTCAGCTGGGAGCTTAAGGAGCTCAGCACAGTGGAGAACGAGTTTAAGTCAGAGTATGAGGAACTATCCCATATGTGTAAACAGTTTGCAAAGGATCTGTTGGATCAGACCCGCAGCTCTAAAGAACTGGAGATAATCCTCAACTACCGTGATAATATCAACCCCTTATTAGATGAGAACACAAATGATCTGGCCCGTCTGAAACTGGCTATCAAATATTGCCAGAAAGAGGTAAGCCCTTTGACTGTATGTATATTTTAATGTCACATTCATATGGAGACGCACATAATATCTAACACTTGGTGGAAAACACACAACAATGGAAGTCATCTTTCTACAGCATTATAAGATAAAATTACATTGCCAAGATGAGCTGTAATTGGCCTGAGGTAGGGTGGGGATGTCCTGTGGGAGTGTAGAACAACATGTAATTGCCACGCTGGCTCTTAGAAATGCATTATAATACCCTCTCAGACAGTCCCCTGATGATAACATAATTGGGGATAATGCTGCAATAAGTGATGGCCATTTCCGTGAAATACAAACTCATAATATTTTAATTAGGGAGGGAGCTTGTTTCTGTCTTTTAACATCTTGGGGTATTTGTCCCATAAATCAGGGGTTTCAAACTCATTTTCTTCAGGGGCTACATTCAGTCTGATTTGATCTGCGATGGGCCGGACCATTATAATATAATAATGTGTTAATAAAGAGACGTACAAATGTTTTTCTATGTGTTAGTGCAAAAAACGCATTAAGCAAGTATTCAGAAAATACCCAATCTCAAGTTTCTATGACAACCCGTTCGTGAATTAAAGCCAATAATGTGATTTTGACCTTTTGCAATATTGATAATTTTATGTTATAGAATTGTAAAGATCTTAATTCTCCATCTTTTGGTACCAATTTGAAAGTTCTTGAGTTATAACCAATAATGTGATTTTGACCTTTTAGTTAATTCTGACCTGGACCTTTGACCTTTACTCAAATGGGTCATTGCATCTCATGCACATTAGCTTATATGTATATGCCCATGATATCTCAAGTATTCATTGAGTTATAGCATGATATGTCTCTGTGGACACAAACACACACACACACACACACACACTGATTACAATAATCTCTCCAAACCAATGTTGGGTGAGATTAATTATGAAAATACTTTATAAACTATCGAGGAAAAACTTAAATTTCTTCTGGGAAAAAAATTAAATTTTAATAATATTCTGCCTGAATTTGTCATTATTAGTCCATGTGTTTTTATTATGGGTCAGATCTAAAAAGACACTAAACACTTGGTAACAGAAGCAGAAAATAGTTCAAAATTGTGCTGAATTTTCTTTTAGACATTTCAGGTTCAGGTTCATATTTGTTCAGATTTTCCCACATTTTATTGTTACAGGATAGTTTGTAAATTTAAATATTTTCCCAATGTAATCTTATCTATTGCACTAAAACAAAGAGAAACATTTGAAGTTGACGTTATTAATAGGCAAAGAAAAAAATGAAAATATGCAGTAATTTTGGACGTTATTATGCTCATCATCCCACAGACCGCATTAGAACCTTTGTTTGAGACCCCTGCCATAAATGCAATATCTCCTCTCTACAGGGTGTATTTAAAAAAAAAAAAGAAGAAAAAAAAAGGAAACTCTGGAAAAATATGCACCAATTTTACAAATTAAGATTGTCATGAACTGTCTTTGTTTGCATATGTTGGTAGGGACATCCTGCTTTATTACATCATTTCATGCATGACTGAACACAGGCCCAGTTTCCAGTAGACACATTAAAATTTTCCTCCCCAATAAACTAAAGGGTTCAAATTGGAAGAAAAGATTTAAATTATGATGCAAAGTGTGAATTTTAGTTTTTTTTCTACTGCAACATTCAGATAAACCATTTAGTCAGTTGCCTGATAAAGGGTTAAAAGATGCGAACTGGCTTATATCCATATGAGGTAAACACTTTGTCCAAAAACCTCAGCCAGTCAATTTCCACCCCTGCTGACTCACTGTCCTCACTGTAACTGTTGCTGTCACAGTCTTGTAATGTATGTGGAAATGACCAAATATAGTCAGTTGCTAGATAAACGGTTTAACATGACAATACAATTACAAGCAACACCTCCCTCAAACATGATCTACATTTTAGTTTCTTTGGTTTAGATATGTTTCCCAAAACAGCAAAAACAAGCAAATTAACATAAGTCATTTGTCTCTTTTATTTTCTTGCACAAAACAAATGTGTTTTTGTGACAATGTTGTTTGGCCAATTTATTAAGAAGATTCATGTTACATAAAAATGCAGAACTTCCAAAGCCCATAGCCCTAGTATTTGAAAAGCTAAGAAATTATAGATCGGCTACATCTCAGGGTTTTGGTTATGTTTGTCTTTGGTTGTTGGGAATGTGAGAACAGAATACAGTACTAGTGTGACTTTTAGCAGATTTTTTCTGACACAGTTGGTCACCAAGGCGAAAGGTTTGGAGCTGCACATAGAGACACAGCAGCTGTTGTATGGAGAAAATGCATCTCTGATGATTTTGGATCATTTTACAGTATCTTCACTGTATTACTACTGATACTAAAAACAAGCTGGTTTTAAGACCTCAGCCTGTACTGGAGAAAGCGTTACTGCATTGAGACTTGGAGCTACAACAGACAATATCTAGCCTGGTTTGGAAATGTTTTATAATATTAATTCCTTCCTTTGGGTGGACAGTTTCACTCAAGGTGCAATTTATATTTGCCAATTTAATTTAGGTGGGTCTCAATTACAGATGATGAACCTCTATTTTCTGTTACAGTCATTGTTTAAGACCTGAGACTTGGGGCCAATTCCAATTCCTCCCTTAACCCTCAATCAGTAGTCCTCAAAACTAAGTGTTAAGGGCTATTTGTGACTTGGAAATGGGACACCCCTTAAATGTTGGACCTGAAATTAAACACAGCTTTATTATTTTTTTTTAATATTTGCACTGTTAACTCTGCCTGTTTAATCATAAGCCACAAACACAGCTGAACCTGGTTCATCAGGTCCACATTTTTGAAACTGTGGTGGACTATCTGTAAGCTATTCCTTAGAGCTATCAAACAAATAATCTGTATAAATAACACAACCACGGACATATTCAGCTGTCACAGCATACCACGGCTCAATGAAAGGTAAACATCAGCTGTAACTATTGTTAGATAACTCTGCGGCTACGGGACATGACATTAGCCCGGTAATCTTCTACCATTATCGGCACAAGTATGTTATATAGGCTGTTATCTTGATAAAACGACATATATGTGTGTTCTAATGTCCCATTTCTTTTTCGGTGGTATTGTGTCCAGCGTGTACAGCATTGAGATTCGGACAATTACAACTCCCGCATCTGTCAGGTGGGAGTCCCGCTTGACAGATGCGGGGCGTTTCCAACACATGGACGTCTGTTGTTGTTCTGACTCGCATGTGCAGTGCCCCACTAACCATCACTTTGTCGCAGCCAATAAAAACAGTGGATATGGGTCATCATATCAAACACCCCCATCCCTCACAGGTGCGACGCCCTTGGTCATATCATCAAAAACAAAACGTGAACAAATTTAAAATAGTTCTTATTAAAGCTACCATATGTGTAGTATATTGAAATAGTATTTCAAAAATTTCAATCAATGTAGATTTTTCCTGTATTAAATTAAAATGAGAAATATTGGTAGGGACTATTTTGCAATACCCAAACATTGGTTGACCATCTATATAGAAACCTACGCCCATGCAAACAATATATTGTGCAGTTGTGGTTTACACGACTGTCTGTAAATGTCTCCACCATCGGTGAGGTCACTATATATGTTTTTTTAATGTTGCGGAAAAACCACAAGACCCACAGGAAGTGCATGTGATGCGAAGAGAAACCCAACAAATAAAGGAGTTGAAAGCTGAACCTTGTTGCTGTGAGGCAGAAGTAGTAACCACTACACCATCATGCCACCAGCTTAAATGCCAAACCTCAGGGAAACTTGGTGAATGATGTGCATAGTTTAGTTTATGGTAGTTGAGCTGCAGGCATATTGTTGGCAGATTCAAGTTCAGGACAGAGTGTGAGGCAAAGTGTTAAGACAGCTGCACACCATGACTCATGTCCTGACCTTAAGACGACGAGATGACTGAGGCCACGTGTAAAGCTCCTCTAACAACCATCAGGCATCTCCTATGATGATCTTTAATACTCATACCACAAGATCTAAAAGGAACAAAAACAATCATTTTGCGGATGAATGGTAACTTACACTGTTACTACAGGTGCAGTCCATTTACAGCAGTAGCCAAACGCAGTCAAAATGTAATTTAAGCTTCTTCTCAGCTTTGTAAATCATGTTTAAATTTGCCAAGCACACAAAAAGCCATGTGTTTATACAGCTATGGCAAAAAAACATCTGCTCATCTGAACAACAATGACCGACCATTGGCTGAGATTGATGTAATGCAACTGAAAATTATGCTAATTAGCCATTGTTTTTATCAATGGTGGATTAGAATGGGAATGCCACCTCCTTTTTATTTAGATCATCTTGCGTTATAGTTCTATTAAAAGACTGTTTGTTAAATAAGGCTTTTTCACTCTATATTATTAGGAATGGCTTTATGTACTAATAATTATTCACAGCAGTTTGACATTCATGGCCCATATACTGTACGGTATTATCACTTGGACGCAATTAAATGATCATGAATTTGTTCACCAGTCTGCACATGCCACATGTTTTACTCATTTATGGGTGAGGTCTTGTTGTAATTAGCTTTTTGGAATACATGCGTGGATTCCCGATTGGATACAAATGAACCGTGACAATGTTTTTTGGAGAATTTTGTAGCTTAATAGCATTTTAAATGTTTTTTTTTTCTTACAAAATCTATTTATATTTCATAGTTTAATTTGGTTTCTCCTGCCTTTTTTCCTCATACTGTACTAGTGCATTGTAGTGTGTATTCACAGCCAGTGTGTTCAGTGTGTGTGTGTGTGTAATACAAAAATTGCCAATTATATTTGTCCACTCATCCGTAAATACTAACAACTTGACAAACCACACATGTCATTCATTGTCCTTTAAAGTAAATATGGATCTGTAGGGTCTATAAGCTCTAGTATGGTTCAATAACTGAAAACACAGAAAAGCTGGACTTTAATAGAAAACGTTGACCACTATCATTTACTGGATTCAAGCTACTGGACATTGTGTTACAAATAGTCCTATAATTTACCTGTAAATGTGTCCCACTGTTCTACTTGTTTTTCAGCCTATAGTTTCTTTAGACACTTTTTAAAGGCTTTGAGGAAATACAGAATAATGCAACAAAATAATATGTATCATATATTGTAATAACAGCAGAGAGGCTTGTGCAAAAAATTTATATGCACTATAAAACAGAAACACAAGAAAAATGTAATAAATTATGCCGGTAAGACAACAAAAAAAGGAGTTGGTATTTCCTTGCAGAAATAACCGTTAGTTAATAGAAGCATTATTGTCATTGCAAGGGGTACAACAAAATTTTCGTCTCGTCATCTGAACCCGCTTTATCCTCACTAGGGTTATGGGGGTCTGATCCAGTTACAACGGGTGAAGGCGGGGTACACCCTGTAGGAGTCTCCAGTTCATCTCAGGGCTGAACATATATAGACAATCATTCTCACATTCACACCTATGGGCAATTTAAATGAACCAATTAAGCTATCAGTGCATGACTTTGGATGGTGGGAGGAAACGGTGGTACCCGGAGAAAACCCACACAGACACGAGGGAATAGAACAAGGGTGTGAGACACGAGTGCTAACCACTGCACCACTAAAGCTTTGGAGCAGCTACAACATTCGATCATGAGCATACATATAAAATATATATATATTTTAGTAAAAATAAGATGCAGTTTAAAATATTTTGTAACTTCAACTAGTTAAAAAGACAGTTCAGTCAGTGGTAATGGTGTGTGTGTGTGTGTGTGTGGTGGTGGTGGGGGGTCATGGCTCCTGCAGCAGTCTTTTCACAGCCATGGGGAAGAAGCTGTATTTCAGTGTCTCATAACTGAGTCTACCAGAGGGAAGGCTGGTGAATAGTGTCCTGGGTGGGCGGGGTCATCCTGGAACTTTGTGGCCTGTCAAAGGAGACAGCTGGGAGTGGATCTCCTCTAGTCGTGGAAGTGGTGAACCACAATCCTCTAACAGTAAGACAGTGGGCAAAGAGGATACAAGTCAGGGACAGGAAATGATGAACTCAATTAATATACATGTGCTTTTACAATGTAGTAAGGTGATGGTCAATGGGAACTGTAAATGTAAAGTTCAACAAAGTAAAACTCAAAACAAACTAATAATAACCCAGAAAACAGTATATATTTATTTTATTTATAAAGTTTATTGAAATAGTATACACCCCTACCTGTTTGAAACAAGCTGTTGCAACCGATGATTCACATAAAGAGATTATAGCTATTGTTAGTTTCCGTCTGCAGTCCCTATAGTCGGCCTTTTAGTAGAGGAAAGAAAGAAAACTTAAAGTTGCTTAAAATTACATGCTACAATCACAAATATAAATATATATGTGAAGTAAAATGATAAATATTACAAAATAAATTAATATTCTGAATTCTATTTGAGTATTCTATTATATTCTAATGTCTAATGATGTTCTGAAAATGGCACAACAAATAATGCTGAGGGTAAAGAAAATAAAAAATGCCTTTGTGCTTGAAAACTTGAAAGAAAAAGGACAATGTTTATGTGATAACTCAGCACCGTGATAATGGAAGTGACAACTTGAAGTAGTAATTATTTTTCTCAAAATAATAAGGGTGATTATTCCTTTTAAATTATTATTATTCCATCAGTCTGCCTCAGAAGAAGTGTGGATCCACTGAATAATGTGAATGTGAGAGCGAATGAATAATGGAAAAGTGCATTTGGTGCCTGGAAAAGCACTATAGAAATCTAATGTATTATTATTATTATTATTTGTAGTGGGAGTATTAATGAGAACATATTGCTTGACTTTTCATTATCTTGGTCCCATAATTCTCCTCCACTATAGATAGATGGATAGATCGATCTTTATTTTGTCATTGTAACGTGTACAATGAAATTTAAAAGTGTCAACCAATCAGTGCAACAATCATAACAATCACTCAGAAAATCTAAAAGAACGAAAAACATAAAAACATTCAAAACTAAAAGAGCTAAAAGATACATGCATAGCCTACTTTTTGTTATGCACTTATACTAGTTTGCCTCAAAAAGTTTTATTTTATGTACAGCTGATTTGGATTATAGATTTAAAACAAAACAAGCAAACAAAAAGATAAAAACTGAAGAGCAATGTGACGTGTGAGCGAGCGGGCAGTTAATTTTCACCTTCCAAAAATGTCTCAGAACATCCTTTGAAAAATCTGGCCCCTCCAGATGCCACCTTTAGCCTCAGGTCATGTCAACATCTCACATCAAACATGAAGATGGCAGATGATGCGTTGATAGATGACCTCATGACTCGCAGTCTGTTCTATACTACTGTAATAGACATCCAATTTGCTGTAACTTAGTTAAATAGAAATGAACTTCCATCATCCTCTCCAGATGCTCAGCAGATGTTTATATCAAATCTCAGTGGGCAGAGAAAATGTGTTTGAGAAACAGATTTAACAAACACTTCTGAACAGAAAGAACTAACTTTGGTCAATATTAACAAATGGATATTAACTATTTTAGAATCTTGAAACTTTTGTTTATTGTTGCTCTTTTACTGATCGATGTGAGAAATAGTAGTAATAATAATAATGAATGTTTAATTTGAGGAGTGTGAGACTAAAACGGTTTTCCATATATATATATATATGTATATATATGTATGTATATGTATATATATGTATATATATATATATATATGTATGTTTGCAGTTCTGTGTAAATTGTATATTTCTGGTGTGTAATGATCAATCATTTTACATATTTTGTCTCATGAAGCACCGTGATTTTTTTTTTTTTGTATACAGTATATAGAATCAGAGAAATGGCAAATAAATATTAATCCCAGCAGGAGTAATATTTTACTTAAAGAAAATGGAGACAATTAAAAAAAAAACTACACATTACAAAAAAAAATAAAGATGTAGTCGTACAAATAAACTGATAAATGTTATTGTTATTGAAGTTTTAATTTATTTATATATATATATATATATATATATATATATATATATATATATATATATATATATATATATATATATATATATATATATATATATATATATATATGCTAAATTAAGTGAAGAGAATGAATTTGACTATACCACATGATAGATACATGTTTTGTATGTTGTATATTTGCGACAGTAGGCGTTAAGGCTAAATTTTTTAATTTTTTTTTTTGCATCTCATGCTGTTTAGATTTGCATCTATTTTTACTCACCATAATTCTTTTCCTTGTGTGTGTGTGTTTTTTTTTTTTTTCCTCTCATAGTTCGTCGCTCAGCCCAACTGTCAGCAGCTTCTGGCATCTCGTTGGTACGATGAGTTTCCGGGCTGGAGGAGGCGTCACTGGGCGGTGAAGTTCATTACATGTATCTTCATCGGCTTCCTCTTTCCACTCTTATCCATGTTCTACCTGATCTCTCCGAAGAGCCGCTACGGCCTGTTCATCCGTAAACCCTTCATCAAATTCATCTGCCACACCGCTTCCTACCTGACCTTCCTCTTCCTGCTCTTCTTGGCGTCGCAGCATATAGCCATCGCAGAACGAGACCTTCAGGGCCCACCACCCACTACAGTGGAATGGATGATCCTCCCCTGGGTGCTTGGTAACTATGAACACAAACACACACACACACACACACACACACACACACACACACACACACACACAACTGTGGTTCACCTTCATGTTTAACTGTTGTACATCTGTTCCCTGTAATCACACAAATGAGCTTTTAATGGGAAATGAACTGAGACTCTAACTGTGACCATATGCATGTCTGATGTTTGTTCGTGTGTCAATGGTGGAAGAAAATCAAAAAACATGCTTATTTGTTATGTCTCCAAGGTTTTATATGGACAGAGATCAAGCAGATGTGGGATAGTGGTTTTGAGGACTACATAGATGACTGGTGGAACTTAATGGACTTCATAATGAACTCCTTGTATCTTGCGACAATTTCTCTGAAGATCGTTGCTTATGTAAAGGTACGTACAGGTCAAAGTATATGACAGACAGCCAATTACAAATATTGTTATCTGCTTAGTATATAGTGGCAGTATATTTTACATTTTACATTTATTAGTGCAAATATACCAAACTATGAACTAAAATTATGAGTCAGGTGTTTCATTGATGACAAAACCATAATGACATATGCTATTATGCAATTTTATATTATGATACATATATGTTTTCATGTCACTAAGTTTATTTTTACTTATTTTTAACCAGTGTTGATTCATTATTGCCTCCACCAAGGATGTTACACTTTCATCAGGGTTTGGTTGTCTGACAAGATAAGTAAAAAAGTTGGATGGATTTTGATGAAATTTGTAGAAAATGATGATACAGGGACAAGGAACAAATGATTTAAATAATAATAATAATAATAATAATAATAATAATAATAATAATAATAATAATAATAAAGTTTTGGGGGGTGGGGGCAGGCTATTTAAGTGCATTTCTTGGTAAGTGGGTGTGGCCAGGAGGTTGAGTGACAGGAAGCAGACCGGTGGGAGGGGTTTGTCTGGTGAGGGAGAGGACAGCAGCAGGGAGTCCCAGCTAATGAAGTGAGTCAAGAAGGAAACGGCAGTGAAGCAAACTGTGTGACAACTATTATTAATAGCAGTAGTACTCTTAGTGCTTTTGCTATTATCACTTGACCTTTATTTAACAAAGAAGAGTCACTTATTCAGCTTAAAAATCTATTTTTTTAAGAACATTCCAGCCATGACTGTATCAGATGATTACAGATGAATCCAAATGAAAAAATACTTAAAGCTCTAAAAGAATACATGCATATAAATATAAAAAAACAACAACAATAATCTAAAAATGTAAACAATTATGACCGTCTCTGCCCGCCCATCTCAGAGCTCCACAGGCGTAGGATGTTTTTAAAAAAGGACTTAAAACCGTTCCTTTTTTAGAAAAGCTTGTAATGTTTAATTTTAACCTGTTGATCTTAAGTATTGATTTTCTTTTTGATTTCATCTTTCACTCTCATCTTTCACATTATCATTATTATTATAGTTTAAAAGGTTTCAATATTCTACCTCTAAAATGGTGACACGGTGGTGCGGTGGAAATTTCTATATGTCAGCTCTGTGATGAACTACAGTAGCAACTATTCAAGGGTGTACTCCACTTTCGCCCTTAAGTAGCTGCGATAGGGTCCCCTTGACCCTCATGAGAATAAAGTGGATTCAGAAAATGAATAGTTGGATGGAATTCTACAATATTTTTCTCATTGTGACCAAAAGTAATCACTTTTAACCACATTATCACATGTTCAACCATGATATTGATTGGACATCTATCATGATAAATCAGTGTAATAATACAATATCTTGGAGACACAACATTTTAATCATAACACTTCAAATCAGCCAGACTAGAACGTCTTACAAGTGAAAGATATGTTTTAATATTTGTGTGCATGTGGTGTATCTAATTGTGCTTATCATGTTGTTGTTCTTCTCAACAGTACAGTGGAGCCAAATCCAGATGTACCTGGGAAATGTGGCACCCGACTTTGGTGGCAGAGTCGTTGTTTGCCATCGCCAATATCTTCAGCTCGTTGCGCCTCATCTGCCTTTTTACTGCCAACTCCCACCTTGGCCCTTTGCAGATCTCCCTGGGCCGTATGCTCCTGGACATCCTCAAGTTCCTCTTCATCTACTGTCTAGTATTGTTAGCCTTTGCCAACGGCCTCAACCAGCTCTACTTTTACTACGAAACAGATGGCACAAATGGTTGCAAGGGTATTCGATGTTCTGAACAAAACAACGCGTTCTCAACGCAAGTTGAAATAAATTGTTCCGAACAAATGTGTAATTTAAAAAATTAATGGGTTTGTTTTTCAGCAGTGCATAATTTGATGTATGGTTGTTTGCTTTTCAGGCTGTTCGAGACACTGCAGTCATTATTTTGGTCTATATTTGGCCTGATTTCACTGTATGTGACCAATGTTAAACCAAACCATGAATTCACCGAGTTTGTGGGAAGTACCATGTTTGGAACATACAATATAATTTCCCTGGTAGTGCTTCTGAATATGCTAATTGCAATGATGAACAACTCCTACCAGCACATTGCTGTAAGTCGTGTAGCTACTCTGCCGTACAGCTTAATGATACCAATTTGTCTTGCTTGCTTTGGTAAAACATTTTTTTTTTAAATTGTGATGCTGTTTTTCTTTTCCAGGATCACGCGGACATAGAATGGAAATTTGCAAGAACAAAATTATGGATGAGCTATTTTGAAGAAGGGGGGACTTTGCCATCTCCGTTTAATATAATCCCAAGCCCCAAGTCGCTGTGTTATCTAATTGGATGCATTAAGACACACTTGTTTAAGAGACCAAGTATCAAAAGGCTTGAAACATTTGAATCTTTGGGGGTAAGGAATTACCCGAAATTTTGCTCATGCATCTGTTTTCACGACTGGAGCATTGTTTCTTTCTTTTTTTTCATTTCAGATGAATAACAAACATACAAATGAAAAGGTTTGGTTTGAAGCCAAGGTTTATTATGAACCAACCCATTACAACTAATACATTTACAAATCAACATAGTATTTGGGGGAAAAAATCATCTACATCAACTAAAGAAAAAGAAACGAGTGAGAATGAGGGGAAAAAAACACAAATATGAAAGAAGTTATTAACTTAAGATCATCTATCTATAAATACACTGAGATATATGAACTCAGATCAACATTCAAAACACAAGGATTAAATAGAACCTGAACATAATCCATTAAACCAAACCTTTCATATCCAAGAACTGACCATATCTGTCAATTTTAGTTTTCTGAAACTTTTTTTTTTGAAATAATTATTGCTATTTTTAATGTCATCTGAAAGTAAATTCCATAATTTCACTCTTAACTGAAGCACATATACTCTTTAATGTTGCCTGTGTTTTAGGCTGTTGAAAGTTTAGCTTGTGTCTATCCTCATATGATCCTTCTCTTTCTTTAAACAGTTTCTTTAGATTAATTGGAAGAAGATGGTTTCTTGCTTTATAAATTATCTGAGCAGGTTTAAATTCAACAATGTCCATAAATTTCAATATATCTGACCTTAAAAACAGTTGGATGGTGTGATGGGAATATTCCACTTTATGTACAGTTATTATGACTTTTTTTTTTTTTTTGCAAGACAATGAGGGGGTTCAGACTAGTTTTGTAGGCGTTTCAACACAGTAAATCAAATATGGAAGTAATAGAGTCCAATAAAGTAAATCCTAAATCCTTTGTCTTCTCTCTAAATGGCAAGAATGCATTAGTTCCTCTAATATTTGTTGTGTCAAATGGGTGACTCCAAAATAATTGAGAATTTGCACTGAGCAGCTTCCTTTTGATAATATTAGGAAACCTACCCTACCCTTCAGCTGTGAACACAAATATATTTATTTATTCATGGATGTTTTCTTTAATTTTAGGTCCGTGCTGCTGAAAATGTAAGATTAAACCACGAGTATCAGGTAGTGATTTATTTGACACATTTGTCAGTGTTTTGACGTCTTGTTCTTAAAACAATACCTGTCTTATGTGTTCAAAATAATGCCTCTTTCTAGGAAGTTTTAAGGAACTTAGTAAAGCGATATGTGGCTGCGATGATCAGAGATGCCAAAACAGAGGAAGGGTTGACAGAGGAGAATTTTAAGGTAATGTGCAGGGTTTTTTTTGTTTTTTTTTTAAGTCTCCTACCCCCTCCGTTGCTTTGTAATCTCTGCTGTTGTTTAATCTCTTGTTGTCATTCACTGACAGGAGCTAAAGCAGGATATCTCCAGCTTCCGCTATGAAGTCCTGGGGATGATGAAGGGTAAGCCTTACGGCAGCTCAGCAGGAAAACTCTGCAGTTCCACAATGGCTTACCCTGGAAACCCGTTCAAATACTCCCCCAAACTGCCTACGGATGAGACTCAACAAATACTAAAAGTTTTTGATGTGACAACCAGCATCCTTCAGACTAGAGCTGCCAGCAACGCCGGCTCCGAGGCCAGGCAGAGCTCAGCCAACGGCTCAGTTGTCCTGTCCGCTACGGAAAAGACTCAGAATGAGCTATGCACAGACATCTCAAGTCTCCCAAAACAGAGCAGACAACCCTCTCAGAAACATGATGAAATATGCTCACTGCCAGAAGGGAATACAATGGAATCTAAAGGACAAAAACCAGAGACACTGAAGACTGAGAAGGTAAAAGTGCAAGTGTTGAAGTCAGTGGAGAAGAGCATCCAAAAGGTGGAACATTCTTCCAAAGACCATACCAAGGAACTTCAAAATGGGCCAAAAAAAGTACAAAAATTAACTTAGTTGACCTTTTCTAGATATTTTTGGATTTCATATCATATCATAGTTCACCTAAATCTGTATTATCACTTAGTCCTGCATCCTGTTTTGTGTATTAGGATGAATTCTTAATAATAACAAATGCATATGATGAGTCAAGATGGACCACAATTAAAATGGATGCGACACTCAGGAAATCATGAAACATTAATGTCTAAACTAAAGCTTTTCCATTACATCCATTCTGTTCCTATTTCTACCTTTTAATTCCCTATAGTTCAGTTCATGTTACAATGTTAAACCACTATACACAATATTATTCCACATATATCAACAATATCCATCAATTTCATTCAAATGTATTTAGGCATGCAAAATAATCAGCAATGCATTCATTTGGATTTAACAGTTCTAACAGTTTTTTTTTTTTAAGATTAGAAAGATTTTTCATAAACGAGAAATGGTGTGATTTTTATTTTTTTGCAGGATTTGCTCCTCTATGTAATTTGCATTAGCTACATGTACTAAGTGTGTTACTTATGAATATGCATAAACCAATAAGCAATTAAATAAAGTAATGAATATTCAATGTATTGCTATTTTGGACTCTTTTTTTTTTTTTTTTTTTTTTTTTTTCTTTTTTTTTTTTCTGTCAAAATAGCAGTTGATGAAGAGGGAAAGTGACATCTACAAATGTTTGCAGAAATTAACACCTCTTATCTCATTAAATTTACATATTCAAATCTGTTTCCTGTTTTTTTTAAAAAAACAATAACTAGCACATAATAAGGTATAGTTTACCTATTGTGCACGGTTTGCATCATTGTTCTGACATTTGTTTTTTCTAACCTATCAGAGCGTTTTTAGAACTGGTTTTAGCAGAAGATCCGTGGGTACATTAATCATATCGCAGCTGTTCTGCAGATGTAAACTGACACTGTTCAGAATTTATATGACAATTTAAATGCATGTGTTTAATTTTAGTTTGTCGTATGAGCAGCAGGCTTCAGTACAACCTTTCACAACATTGCATTTCCAGCTTCACTTTATATTACACTCACTTCTCAGGAATCCCAGCATTCCAGTCAACTTGGCCCTGTAAAAAAAAAAAAAAATAAAATAGTGGAAAATCTCAGTGAGAACGTCAATATAACTTAATGTAGCGTTAACAATTTTTAAAAAGCACTTGTATAATTTGGACAACTGATGATTAAATTAGTCTCAACTTGCTTTAATAAGTGGATTTATTGTGACTAAAGCAGAAATGCACTGGTGTGAAAAGTTCCCCTGCTCTGTGGGCGTAAAGCACCCTCTAGTGATCTGTGGACATGTACACATGCATGGCAGAGGTTGAAAATGTGAGAAAAACAGTCAAACAGAAGGATGAAGAGCCGATAGAAAAATGAAACCTGTTTTTAAGCACCTTTCAGACAAGGAGTGTCAAACAATTTTTTTTTTTGGGGGGGGGTCACATTCAGCCCAATTGCAACCCAATTGGACCAGGACCAGGAAAGCAATAACCTATATATAATAACTTTTTCTCTGTTTTTAATGCAATAAAAAACATTAAATCATGTAAATATTTGCATTTATAAACTATCCTTTAACAAAACCCCCCCCAGAATATTCTGATAAAAGTCAAATATCAAAAACACATTAGGCCCATAGACTTACCATGAATATTTACTTATATATGATGGTCTCATATGTCGGTCAATCATTTTCAGGCCACTGTCAGTGAGTACTGATGGTAAATGGGACATGCAGTCATTAACTGGAAAGATGAATTCAGTCAGACTACTTTGCCTACAATTGACAAAAAGAGAACTACTTTGGATGGAAGCTCATTAAGTAAACTGTTAATAATGATGACATTATTTGCATTATTGTTTTTTATTATGTCTTTATTGTGTTTTAATTATATAGGCTCGCAAATTATTTTTCTATTTATGTCATTTTATTGTGGCTACATCACTTTTGCACTACCTGATGTCTTTTTTTTTTTTGTCTCTTTATTTTGTCTGAAGGGTAGGCGGTTCGCATCCCGGCTCCGGCAAAAAGTCATTGTTGGCTGATTTGCCCTTGAGCAAGGCACTTAACCCCCCCCCCATCTGCTCCCCAGGCATCTGATATGACAGCCCACTGCTCCTATTTGCTAGTGATGAGTTAAATGCAGAGGACAATAATATAATAATAATACTGACAATATAGACTTGTCTTCTATTCTATTCTATTTCAGACATAAACACTTTTTGTAGCATGGAAGAGATTTGGAGTGTTATTACTCAATAAGTACACAGTAAAAGTAGTTCATAGTATTTGTACTGATAATATATGAAGTACTCATAGGACATTTTAAAACAATAATTGACATTGCACTTAAAGTAGGACTACAAGTAATGAAAAACTGATATAAACCTAGACAAAAAGTAAAGCAGAACATCGTCCAGTTGTCTCCACTCCTGCTGCTAATGCTGTTGCTGCTGCTCTACTCCAGAGAACCAGAGTTGGATGACAGGGGGAGGCAGATGGTGGAGTGCAGTTGGGGTAGACTGACAGCCAGGCGTGGAGGGCTACAGGTCATGGAGGTGGAGGGCTGAGATCAACACTCCAAAGTGTGAAGAAATGATATAAAGTAAGCATTGAATTTTTTCATGGAAATTATTAACAGCAGCTATTGCAGAGAGAATGAAAGATTTTTACCCTGTTCCCTAAAGGGGAGGTGAGGGTATTGTGTTGGTTCAGTTTTTTTTTGGTTTGTTTGTTTGTCAGCAACTTTATGTAAAAACTACTGGACCAATTTCCAAGAACTTTTCAGGAAAGGTGCTAGGTGGTTCAATTAAAGTTAAGTGAGTATAGGTCAAGGTCACCAAAAAATGTGTTTTCACAATGATGAGAGACGGGGACAAATCAGGTAAAACATTTGCAAGGGCTCAGGGGTTGTTGCGTCTGGCACCACTTGTACTTAGAAGCTGAATTTACACATTATTGTAGCCCTTAAACTAGCAAGAAAAGCAGAAAGTAATCTACATTTGGGATAGTTTTCCATCTTTGTGACACATGCGGTGTTTGTTTCTGAGTGTCAGTGTAAAAGTGTTAGGATTCAAAGTGCAAAAGCCGCACTGCATTTAATTATCGCCATAGTGAGTTCATCAGTGCCATTATTCCCCCATACAAGCAAGTACATGTTTGTCATTGTGCGAATTGGCAACTTGCTGGAATGCTGGAATTCTAACGTTAATGTAATCCAGTGTGAGAGGAGTTTAGGGGAGGTGAGAAGAATTTGGTGCTTAGTGCTTTTTTAAAAGCCTTGTATAATCTAGTTTATTAGAGGATGGTTGCATTAAGAGTGTGTTTTCTCACAGGAGGTGTTTTAAAGAGTGGTTTTCTGCTTTTTAACTGGTTAGACGTACAAGCATAAACTTGTGACCTGGTTCTTTCTTGCTTTTTACAAATGATGAACAGTTAGTTGGCTACGACGACAAACCCTCCCTACTTACAAATTGAACATCTGGTTAGCCAGATGTTTAAGCAGAATAATGTGGATGACTGAAAAGTGAAAGTGATGTCACTTGGGTATGTTTTAGTGACTGATAACAGCTGCATTTTTTAGAACATACAGTAACAAGAGCTGACATTTGACATTGTGCTTGTTTGCGCAATATTATCAGGCAATCAATCATTCAATCAAGTTTCTTTTGTGTGTGTCAAATCTAAAAATTCCAAAAAAAATAAATAAAAATATCCCTATTTTGGGAAGGTATTGTTATTTGAACTAGGTCCTGTATTACATATGTTATTTTTATTTTGTAATTGTGATGAATAGTTTTTAGTTGTTTTGTGTATGGGTGAACCACAGTTTATTTATTTTTTTTTGTATTTGAAATCCAGGAAGAATAACCTAAAATGAACTAATGGAGCTCCATATAAATTAAAGTCGTCATTCCATGCTTATTTCATTAATATTGCTGTGTTCTCCATTGTTATTGAATACATTGTGTGTTGGTTCTATTTAAAAAAAAAAAAAACCAAGATTGCTTTGTTCCCAGCTGCTTTTGGAGGGTAGAAAAATTAAGGTCGAACAACAGTTTAGTTCACTCCCCCCTCCCCTCCCACTCTGTATGTGTTTACGAAACCAGAGTAGCATCCAGCTACGTTTCATGCCATCACTTGTTTTGAAAACATGCAGGGAAAAAACGATGCTTTATTTCCACAGAGAGCACATGAACTAGTTTGCGCCGCCATTTTTTTCCCCAACTTTGTGCAGCAGCTACAGTAGTGCCGTCTTCTCTTGTAGATGCTAATGCTACTTCAGATTCGCTGCAATGGGGGTTGGGCTTAACCCTACGTGGGTGAAGCCAATGTCCCCGTGACGTGTAGTGGACAGACTTTTTCTGATTGGCTCATTTCTCTGTGTTGTTTTCTATGGAGAGGCTAAGTCACGCCCTTCTACTTCTGGTCCATGGGTGCTTAGCGCGCAAAAAATTTAATTTGAGTGAATGGAGTGAGTCAAGCTAAATTCCGATTCCGTATAACAAGTGCTCTGAAATTCACATATGATAGCGGTTAATAAGAAATATTTGATGTGTCATAGGCAGACCACCTGTTTTTGATGGGAAGCAAATGTGATGTTAGGTTTTATGTGGGCTTAGTAAGAGACAGTGCGTCACACTCTGCCCAGCTGTGATGTCACATGCGCATCAGGGGTGTAGTCCAAATTTTTAACGGGTTTTACTCACAAATGAATCAGCCATTGTTTAACAGAAGCAGTTGAAACACATCAATAATTACCATTTATTATGAGGTACAACGTGTGTGATTCAGGTCACATGACAAACCAGATATGATTGTAGCGTTTTATTTCCCATCGAATACCATTCATTAATTTTCTGATCTCAGGCCCCATGAGCCTCCTGGAAGGGGCGGAGACTTAAGCTCCCCATGAATGGTAAATACAGCCAGTGGAGGTGACACACCACACAGCAAACGCAGCATGTGTTGGTAACTCGGGGTGACGTATCAGATTCCAAAAGGAGCGTGGAAAATTGGTTTTCAGTGGAATGACACCTTTAAATGAAAAGTTATCTCATGATAACCAGATTCTTACTAGTATTCTGTCTTCTAGGCAAGACATAATGGTTCAAAACATTCTATTTTTGCTGTTCATGTCCAGGGTTTACATTGTAGAACAGGGTGTGTGTTTTGAAAAGTCTTCACACTACATGATAAAACCATCACTATGATCATTTTAAGAACATAAACACACACAGTTGTGGAAAAAATTTAGACCACCCTTGTTTTCTTCAATTTCTTGTTCACATTATTACCTGGTACAACTAAAGTTTGGACAAATATAATAACAACAAAAATAGCTCATTTAATTTCAGAGCTGATATCTATCCAATGTCCATAGTTTTCTTAATAATAACTGAAATCACTTCAGTTCTTACATCAATATCTATAGCATTGTACTGACAAAAACAGTGCTTTTATTCCATGTTTTATTTTCCGTCTCTTTCAATCACATGATACACAAAGAAGTCGGTACATGATTGCTTAACCATTGTTTCTGATGGTCTAATATTGTTTTTCCACGACTGTAGTACTTACTTACACCTACTCTGTACAACAAATCATGGCGAGAGTAAATACATCAAAATTTGTCTTTCTTTGTTCTTAAAAGCTTGAAGAAAAGGGAAAATGTTTGTGACAAAATAATGTGAGAATTAGTCCTTTTAATCTATTATTAATTACATTTATTATTATTATTATTATTATTATTATTATTATTATTATTATTTGTATTTGACATTTAATATGATCCAGTTCAGGTTTTGTTTACATACTAAACACAAACTCCAACAACTCCACCGCAAAGTCCACTGCATGAATTTTGGCTTATCTGAGAATTCACAAAGTTCTGTTTATATTTGTGTTTGTCTTTGGCTATGTCCAGTGAGTTTGTTCCATAAATTTTCAGTCATGCTTCCATGGAAAGGGTGGATGTTAAACACCTCAGACATGCTCTCTTAGTTCGACTCGCTCATTAAATACTGCCTCATGGTTCAATGCTCCCTCCTACCACTAGGTGGGGCAGGCTACTCTCTGAAAGTCTTTTTTCTTTCCTTTTTTTCCCTTCATCAATCGATGCTCTGGCATTTGTTAACAGCAGAGATTATACAATATTCCTTGTTCTTTGTTCAAATTAATGACATATTTCATGCTTTCTTAATTCACAGTATTTAGTCTATTCAGGATGTCTATTAGTGTGATGCTCATCATCAGGTTTTTGCCAAATACTGTGTTATAATAAAATAATAGCAATTATTACATAATGGAATAAGCACCTATTTAAAAGCTCTACACTTTAACTTCTTAATAAAACAAATATGACTAATGTTATAAAGTGAGGCTTGTCAATGCAATGCAAAAATCCTTAAAATAGTGTTATAAATGCTTATATGTTTCTGTTTAAATAAAAAGAATGATCTAAAAATAAAATTAGAGATTAGATAAGATATTACATATGAAGACTGGAACTGTATACAATAGAACAGTTGTAGTGTCCCTGTATTTATATTGAGTAAACATCACCTGTGGTCGGGTTTGTTAAAAAAACAAAAGCTAAACAGAAAGCGTTACCTAAACATACCACATTTACTGATTCACACTTTAATGCACATTTTCAGTGTTATAGATTGCTATGCATACTGAAACATATTTGTGAAGGTTCTGGGTGGTCCATGCAAAGTATGAAATGTTGCCATCCTCCCTGAGTGGAGAGTGAGACTCTTGGTATATAAACTCCCACTCTGTGTGCTCCCATTACTCTGGGTCTGGAAGGGCTGGCTAAGACACCAAGGATGAAGCTCCTTTTTGTAGCTGCATTTGCACTCTTTGTGCTCTCTTCTTTTGACAAGGCCGACTCATCAGCTTATGATAAAATACTATCCCACAGTCGTATTAGGGCAAGAAAAGAGGGGTAAGCATGTTCATATTTTTCCTTTACCTCTTTGAAATCCATGTAATGTCATGTTGTTTAAGTTAATTCTACATGTGGTAGCATTGGATAAGGTTAATAAATATAATTATTCCTATTAGTATATTGATTTTTTAATGTATTTTAAGTAAGAAAATGTTAGGTTTTTTTTAATGATCAAAGCTGTGTTCATGACCTTGGTCAAAAAAAAAAAAGATTATATCATTATTTTTTCTTATCTTTTTTAGTTTGTTTTTGTTTTTTGCTGTTGAAATTAGCCATATTCCAACCAGAATAGAGCTGTGGATTCATAATGTTAAATCCATCAGGCGCACATGTCTGTCTCCAGAACCAGCAGGGGCGGTTGCCAAAGCACTATTCATATTTGACAGTCACAAGGAGGCCCGTTTGTCACATAATAATTGAGTTTCATTTCAATAATGCATGACTTTCAGACAACTCTTTGCTGAAATCTTTGATCATCTTACTGATTTTTAATTTCTTCTCGCTTCAATTCTTATCAGACCCAATGTCTGCGCCCTCCAGCAAGTCATGGGGACCAAGAAGAAGTACTTTAGCAATTGCCGTAATTGGTACCAAGGGGCCATCTGTGGAAAGAAAGCGTAAGTGTTGTTTAATGTGTCCAACAGCCCAACTCATGTCTCCTCTTCTAAGATGAATATTAAAAGTAAAAACAAACCTGTATGATCTTTGACGGGGCCCCTCTCTTCGGCGTCTAACTTCCTTTTCTTTATCTATTCTTTTGGGGTTTTCATGGAAACTTGGATGTTCCTACGGATGCAAACATCTGTTATCTTACTTAGAATGAAGCTATGGCTTAAAATGAAAAACACATTTATGGATGCAGCTTTAGACTCTGTGTATTGAAGAACGACCCATTTGGTCCTATAAAGTGGAGTTGGGGGTTTTCTTAGCTTGAGGAAGTCTGATCGTCATTGGATGCCACAGTGGTGAACCACTGATTCCAGGATATGATGTGGCTGTAAAATGTCGACTGTTCATGAATGGAAAAGCATTTAGCTCAATAATTCTACACAAGCTCTTTTTTTTTTTCCTTTATTGTTCCAACCTTCTCAGCACTTTTGTACTCAAACATGGACTGGATTGGTGCCTATTTCATTCCCTATCCCCCTGTCTTTCTCAGGCTCTTTTTCTGCCGTTCTCACACACATACACACTAACTTTACCTAAGTTTTTTCCCTATGATTACATTATGGCTGAGGCATGAGCAGCACTCTAAGTAGGCTCAGTTCTTTTAGAGCAGGGGTCTCAAACTAATTTTCTTCAGGGGTCACATTCAGCCTGATTTGATGTCCAATGGGTCAGACTGAGAAAAATAAAACATAATAAGCTGTAAATACTGACAACTACACACTGTTGTCATTGTTTTAGTGCAAAAAAAACCATTAAGAAAATACTTTCATAAATTATCCAAATATTAAAAAAAGGAAAATAAGGGCAATTTTAACAATATTCTGCCTCGACTTATCATTAGTCCATATGTTTTATTATGGATCAGTTCTACAAAGACACTAAACGTTTAGTAACAGAAGCAGAAAATGGTTCAAATTGTGTCTAATTTTCTTTAGATATTTCAGGTTATTCACATTTTATTGTGACGGGATAGTTTGAAAATGTAAATATTTTCATAATTTTTAATATTTTTCTGCAGTCAAACAATGAGACAAATTGGATGTTGTCATCATTTATAGGCAAAAAAAAAAGCTGAGAAGAAAACATGGAATCATTTAATAGGTTATTATGCTCTTGGTCCCTCGGGCCGCATTGGAACTGTCAGCGGGCCGCATTTGGCCCCCGGGCCGCATGTTTGGGACCCCTGTTTTAGATGAATACAACTCTCACTGCACTTGGCAAATGTTAAAGAAGTCAAAGAATGTTATCTATTTCAGAGGGGGTGTAAGGTTGGGTTTTTTCACATGGTGGTAATTAAATCAGTCCCAAAGAAAGAGCTCTTAATTTCACACAATTCACTTTTACATATTTATACCTGTTGCAACATCTTGACATAACATGTTCTATAATAGTGACAGAAGCCTGACATCATTAGTAACAATGGGAGCTGCACAAAAGTAAAAGTATTATTAATTATTAGATTAACTTATAGTTGCAAAATGCATAAATATGTAACATGGAAATAAAACAAACAAAAACATTTACTGATCTGAACTCTTTAATACCTGTTGATGTCCTAATTCTATCCATACATATAATAATTACTGTACAATTCCATCTCTTTGTGACCATGGAAACACAGCTTCTAGGACAATGAATCACCAGTAAAACTCATGGAGTTTAAACAATGATGGTGGATGGAAATACTTGTTTTTACATTCAGTTAATGATATCTTTCCTGAAAAAACTCACCTTTTCTTCAGTTTTTTCCATTTCTGACGTACTAACCTTTGAATTTACTCTAAGTTTTCATGAACATCTACATAAAGTGAATTAAATAGAGGAAAATGCATGATTTATACCAAAAACATGTCAAATACAGAGTGTTATATGACAGTATATGGTGATAAATCTCTTAAAGGAGTGATATTTTCCTCTTTTTAATGGAATTATGCATTTTAAAACATTTCCCTGTGGTCTACATGAACTGTAAATGCTGTGTTTCAGTCTCAATTCTTCATTAATTCAACTCCACAGGTCCATATTCAACCCTATTTCTGAGGAACGATAGCAGAAAGGTTGTTTTGAGCACTGGCTACTTCATGCCCCACTCCCTCCAGCTTACCCTTGTTCCATTTAACCAATTGTGTTCATTAATGTAACCAACAACTGGACATTTTATGTAATCAGCTAGAAAATTGGACGTTACAACCACTGCTGCTGATCAACATTTATGTCGCACTCAGAGAAACGTTCGTCGAAAATGTCTTGACCTTATGTGTACAAATATATAAAACATAACAAATTAAACATGAGTTGAAACAGGTTGTAAAAATCGAATGCATTTTTGCTGGAATGATTATAAAAATAGCCCTTGCAGCACCAGAAGGGTTCACAATCAAACTTTATGAACTATTAGGTTCCAAATACAGAAAGACATTTTCTAAAGACTAATAAAAGTGGGTTTAGCTAAATATGACCCCTTTTAAAATGGCTAAAAGTACAGAAAACATGGTTTTCAGTGGAATTAGTTGTAAATTTTGTCTCTTATTTTTCAAAATTCATACCATTGACATTTGCCATAATTCAAACTGAATATCTGGTCCAGGAGGATCTACTAACTAGTTGAATTTTGAAGTTTTGTGGCATTTGTGGCTCAGTTCAATGGATGAAGGATGAGTCAATGTATTTCTTCTTCCCAAGCGTCTTCATCTCCTTCCAAACTCGACTTGGAACACATCCACACGCAGTATATGTCATGCTATCTAATTTAAACTGATAAAAGATAATTGTAATGTGGCCTAGTTATATGTTTTTAGTGGAACACTTCTTTTATAGAGATGCTGACAATTCAAAAGTTTCCAACCCCATGGCCAGACACCATCCCCTCTATGTGGGAGAGCAATGTAGCGAGAGTTTTGCTGACTCTGCCCCAATGGAGCTGGAGTGATCTCATCCCAGACCCTCCAACTCCATTCGACTTCGCTTCACATCCAGTTGTTGAAGAGGAGCAGTTAGCCATGACCCAGACGCCTTCGTTCCTCGACTGAGACACGAGCACTGGAACAAGTTTCTGCCTGAGGTCTCACTGTTCAGACATTAATCACAAGTGACTGAGCGATGGCTTCTTGTCACTATGATATTACTTTGGGTTTGTTACGATCATCAACCATTGACCTAAACACTATTGAGTCCAGATGTATAAAGCAGATATTTATTTCATAAGTAGCAATAACACCATCTTCTGGTTATTGGTGGTTTAGTCCTTCTAACCCTTTATAGTTCACTCATAGAAATATGCAATTCACAATTTTAATCTTAGTGTTTTATTGAAGGCCATAACAAGACTTTATAACTTCTGTGAAATTTGTCTTTTTTTTTATTTTGTAGGAAATCAAGATCAGTGAAGTTACCATATTCAGTTCCTTACCCATAAGAGGATTTTTTTTTTTAAATACCATAATTAAATATTTAAAAATACAAGAAAAACACATGTAAGGTGAAAAAAACATGTAAATTCAATCTAAATTTCCCCAACTATATTCCTTATTTCTAGTCAAAATGTCTCATAACACTTAAAATAAGCCATAATCACCTAAAGAGTAACTTTTCAGTAATAAATGATTTATTTTTAGATGAGAGATTTTGAAAATATTATTTCAAGAAATCTTACCAAGATAACTTTCACTTGTTCTATTGGCAGATTTTTACCTCTACCAAGGAGGTTATGTTTTTGCCAAAGTTTGTTTGTCTGTTATTTAGCAGGATAACTCAAAAACTTATGGATGGATTTTGCTGACATTTTCAGGGTAGGTTGGTAATAGGGAGATGTAGAAATGATTAGATCTTGGTGGTTATGGGGGGGGGGGGGGGTTCTACTTCAGTGGAGGTCTGCGCTCTCAGAGTGCTTTTCTAGTTTTTTTTTTTTTTTTTTTTTTTTGCTTAATTCAGGAAAAATTTTTTATTTTGCATTAATTTGTTATTTACCTGTTATAGAGGGTTTTTTTTCCAGTGTAGAACATCACTTTCAGTAGATCAGACCAACAGTTGTGCACAGGCGCGCAGATAGCGGGGGTGTCAGGTGTGTCATGACACACCCAGTTTTGAATGCCCTTAGATCCATCCCACCCACTTTTATTTAAGAAAAAAACATGTTACTTCTTTTTACTTTTTTTTTTTTACTTTTACTACTTACTTCTTACTTAGTCAAGCATCACGAAGAAACCAAAATATGAATTAACATACATAATAACGTGACTCGGTTATTGCGCTGTGCGGCGGCATCGTCGTTAACTTTGGTTGCCATGGTTACAAACAGTGTGACAGGCATTACTTGGACAGCCAGGGTGCACGTTCAGGAGGACCCCAACACGGCATGGAATAATGAGGCGAGCTAAAAAGCAGAAAACGATCATGTGGTTTTTTTTCAAAGAGCAACAGCTGTAAGTAAACTGCTACTTTACGTTACCACCAGGGCTCTAAATTAACACCCACCAACCCGCCAAATGCGGGTGAAAATCCATTTTGGTGGGTAAAAAAAACAACTTACTAGCCACTTTGGCTGTTGGCGAGTGCAGACCCGGTTGTAACAATCCTCTATGGGGCGCCAGCATATGACCGTCCTATTTTTTTTTATCCTTCCCCTGGCTTTTGTTTCCTGTCTTGCTTGCTTCGGCCCAGGCAGCGCCCCTATGGCAAAGCCAAAGTGTTCACATAGCCACGTGTTGTGTTTATTATATCACGTGTTACAGAAGGCGTTCTGGCAGCGCACTGGCGCGCGCAATGGCACGCGTACTAGCACGCGTGCCATTGCGCGCACCAGTGCGCCTACAGCCTGCTTGTGTGTTTGACAGGAATGCTAATAAGCCCAAATGAATTGATCATAACGGGCTTATATGAGGATTTGGTGCTATCTTTGGTCAGTTGGTGAGTCCACAAATAGGCTAAGGAAATGAGATGGTTTAAGAAAGTTTATAACAACACCAAGATGTAATGTGAGTGTATGTTTACAGTGGGGACAGTGGAGATAAAAAGTAAAGAAGTTAGGAGTTAAATGTGAAAATGCAAAAAAAAAAAAATGTGACCATATGTTTGAAGAAATGATATGGGGACCAATTGAGAAAATGTAAGAGCAACAAGATGTGAGTCTATGTATTGTATAAATTGTAATATAGGTGAGAACAGTAAAGAAGTGTTAACAGTGAAAGGTGAGAAAATGTAAAAGCAAGAAGTTTTAAGAGTTAAATGTGAAAATAAAAAAAAAATGATCATATGTTTAAAGAAATGAATTATTTCAAGAGCAAAAGGTTAAATAAAATAATTTAATGAAATTTGGTCAGGGGAAAAATGGCTAGTTGAATTTCTGATAGGGGAGTAAGATAAAAAATCTACTAGCCACATTGGCTGGTGATGAAAAAAGTTAATCACCTTGCAATTTCTGTTCAAAGCAATGTCTCCGTGAGAGTAGGAATCGTACAAAGCTGGCCAGAGCCAAACTGTCACCTTCTTCTGCCTCCACCTGTACATGCCCCAGACATATATTCAGGGCAAGGATCGGCGGAGAGAGGTTTTTGGATCCTTCACTTAATCAGTTTTGAGACCATTATTGAAAACTCTCATGGAGAGATCTTATTTACAATTTAATTTGTATATGGAGGCTGTGTCCTATTTTGTGTTTGTTGTTAGTGTGTTAGAAGTTTTAATTACATTATATGTTTTTTACACTCCTGTGAAATTTATGAAAGAATCAGTGTGCTGAAAGTCAGTGTTAAAATAAAACAGTTTTGCAAACAGCATATGGTATGTTTAGTGAGTGATTTGAATTAGTATCAGCATTAATAAACTTTATTAAATAATAATAATTTATCTAATACTTATATAATAAATAATTTCTTCCAATGATGGGTAATTAAGTTTGACAGTCCAAATATACACAAACAGTGAGCAGTCATGTAGCACACACACACACACACACACGCACACACATACACACATACACACACACACAAACACCCATATTGATCATCCTGTCATGTCAGTGGTATATACTTGAGAACATCAGACATCACAATTAGGTAAGATAATGCATTTTTCGTCTTTGAGGAGTAATAACTCCCCCCCCAATCAGAATGGTGGGGCCGGGGGGTGTTAGCTGGCATCTTCGTCCCCCCCAGTTTCACAAACCTATCTGCGCCCCTGGTTGTGCACATGCAGACACTAGTTAACTTATACACGATCCCTTTAAACATCATTACTCACATTAGTACCTTAACTTCTTGGTACCTAACAAAGCGGGTGCACTTACAGACACCATAAACCACACTGGAGATTGTTGAATCACTGTCCTTCAGTGTAATGTATGTGGAAATTACCAAAAAATAGTCACTTACCTGATAAAGGGTTAAAATGAAAAAATTACAATAAGTGACAAGCATCTACATTTTAGTTTAATTGTTTTAGATATGTTTCACAAAAACGAACATTTTAAATCATTTATGTTTTTCCAAGCCATATATGTTTTAGAAATAGTGTTGTTTTTATTAACCCTTTGTTGGTCAGCACAACCGCTTGGTAGAGGTAACTTTGAACTGTGATATCTAATCTAAATTTAAACTTCTTTGGGCAGTCTCCCCCTTTTGTAAGAAGCATGTAATGCATAAAAACACCACTGGGTGGCACTGTCAATGATAAATTCAGTTCATGTTAGTATATATATACCACCAAGGAAGAAAATCACAACTGTGAGAACAAAATTTCGATTTTTTTTTTTTTCATTTTATTAACTTTTACAGTCTATTTTACATAAATAATCTTCATCATGTTTCAGAAATACTTTGGTATTCATGTAATAATTTTTTGAAAACGCGCTGAACCAAATTGTAGTAAATGGTCATGAAACGCTAATGCTAATGCTAATCGCTAATGCTACAAATAGAAAGAGTTAAAACATCCGCTAACGCTAATGCTAATCGCTAATGCTACAAACAGAAAGAGTTAAAACATCTCATTTGAACCAAGTCACAAATTATGTTGGTTAGATTGGTAAAGGAGTAATGTTTGAGTTTTAATACTTTAGTTACATTCAGGGTAAATAAAAATACAAATTTGTGTTTTGTGTTATAATAGTCCCTGTGAGGTGGAAAAAGCAAAAAAAAAAAAAAGATTGTGATTTTTGTAGTGTGACCAATAAAGGGCTAAGAATGTGTGTGTGGAAATTACCAAAAATAGTCACTTACTTGATAAAGAGTTAAAGAGCTCCCCTGTTACATGAACTATAATGTTTTTACTAATAATTCTGTTTTTTTTTATTTCACAAATGACCTAAAATGTTTCCAAATAGTCTATAATGTATTCTCTTGTGAATTCTGGACACATATGGTATTATTCAGTTCTTCACTCTGTTCTCTATGTCTTCAGGGTTTTTTATTTTTTATATTGTTGCATTTGTTAGTCATTTGAGGTGAGTTTTGCATTACCAACTGTCTGGCCATCCAAATGTTGGAGATAATACTACAGTTCCAACATGTTCCAACCTGCTGACTTAGAGGTTATAGTCATGTTTATATCTGGCAGCTGCAGTTTGTATTTTACAATCTCCCTCAGGCTCTGGTGCCCAGTGGAACATATATATACGCTTTTCCCATGTTCATGCAACAGTTTCTCAACGAACATTTGTTACTTTGGATCTAATTAATCTACAAAGATCACACGATGCTATGTCTCTACATTATAAAAGTCTGTAAAAACCTGTAAAACAATTAGCTGTTAGCTCAAATCTTTCCATACGAGCCATCAAACCATTTAAATGTTCCTCATCTTACTTTATATTTCCTAAAACTCAAGTCTAATTATGCTGGAGTTCTGCAAGGACACAATTATTATGTTTTTGAGGTTAACCAAATGTGAAGTCCGAGTCCAAACTAATTGTTTAGCTTCAAAGAGGAGGTCTCGGTAATATAAATCTACTACTGTAATGGTAGCATAATCCTTGAGGCACCATTTCCATTAGGTTTTGGCCCTGGATGTTGGATCACATGGTGTGTTTGGGTAATGAAACAGATAATGAGTAACAGCTGGAAACATGAAAACACAAAACCAATACTGAATGATGATTCAGCTTTAAACATGGCAACCTGATATACAAATACGCAGCTTTTTAAAACGCTGCGCTGAAATAAACGCTGCTACTTATGTACAAGAGTTTAATCCACATTCGTAATGTGTGTGTTCTACTTTCAGGACTGTGCTTTATGAGTGCTGCCCAGGGTACATGAAATTGGATGGCATGCGTGGTTGCCCTGCAGGTACAGTGTGTTAAGTGCCCAGTTTCATAGTAGTGTAAAGGTTAGATAAATCTGTAGAGCAGCTGTCCTCTGTTTTTAAAAGCCGAATAAATAAACTACAAGACATCGCAGCGGCATATTGTCAGCACATGTGGATTTCTTTATATTCAATCTCAAATGTTTCAACAGTTTCTTAGTTCTGTTTGGAGAAATTCAGTCTGGTGTAAAGACACTTTCCTGTTTTTTAGTGGCCCCAATTGACAACATCTACGGCACCTTGGGTCTGGTGAAGGCTACCTCCACACAAAGTTACTCAGATGTTTCCAAGCTGAGACCTGAGATTGAGGGCTCTGGGTCATATACCTTCTTTGCACCCAGCAATGAGGCTTGGGACCTTTTGGACGAAGTAAGCAGAACATACACACTGCAAAAATCTAAATGTTACCAAGTGTATGTTTCCTCATTTCCAGTCGAAATAACCCATCACACTTGAATTAAGGCTGTAGCTCAGGAGGTAGAGCAAAGGGTTGACAGTTCAAATCCAGCTCTGTCTTGGTTGTGTCCTTGGGCAAGACACTTCACCTTGGCGCCGGTGCTACTACTCACACTGGTGTATGAATATTTAGTGGTCGAACAGAGGGAGACTATACACCGGGGGAAAAAATCTAAATCTTACCAAGTGTATTTTTGTCATTTCTCATCAAAATATGTCATCACACTAAAAATAAGACATAATCACCTAAAGAGTAGATGTTTTAAGAACTGATTTTTAAACAATATATCTTGAAAATCTTATTTCAAGAAATCTTACCAAGATCATTTTCACTTGTTCCATTGGCAGATGTTTTGCTTAAATTAAGCACAAGAAAAATCTGCCAATGGATCAAGTGAAAATGATCTCAGTACCATGTCTTGATATATGATTTTTCCAGATCTATTGTCTAAAAAATAAGGTCTAATATCTCACTGAAAAGATACTCTTTAGGTGATTTTAAGTGTGATGAGACATTTGGACTAGAAATGAGAGAAATACACTTTGTAAGGTTTGGATTTTTGCAGTGTAGGTTTGAAATAACAGCCATACTTCTGTCAGTCTGAACCACAGCCACTGTGGCTACACATGTAGTTTACTGCCAGCAGAGTGAGAATGTGTTAGTCAGAGGTGGAAGTAACGAAGTAGAAGTACTTCCTTTACTGTAGTTCAGTACATTTTTTATGTATCTGTACTTTACTTGAGTATTTATTTTTTTGGAAACCTTTTACTTTTACTCCCTACATTTTTGTATAAATATCTGTACTTTATACTCAGAATAGAATCATTACTTTTTCAAACTCATAATTGCGACTTTTTATCTTATAATTTAGATTTTTTTTTAATCTCATATTTATGACATTTTAATTTTTTGTAAATGTCCTGTTCATACCCACTAAACTGAGTACCATGACCTAATAAAAACACATAATCTACACAGTAACTCACTTTTAAAGGCTTTATTTTTTGGCTATTTTTGAAATGTTTCTGGTTTTTCCTGCTTAAATCAGTATTATTTGAAATAGTAAAAACAAATAATGCAGTTTTACTTTTTACTTTATTACAATTGGGAACTTGTACTTTTTTACTTTTACTTCAGTAAATGAGTTGAATCAGTACTTCTACTTTTACCAGAGTATTTTTTCATACAAGTAGTTGTACTTCTACTTAAGTACAGAATGGGAGTACTTTAACCACCTCTGATGTTAGTGAATGAATGAATCCACGACCTGTGTTTTTAAGTATGCATTAATAGAAAAGCACTTTAGAAATCTAATCCATTTAAAATAACACATAATCACCTAAAGAATAACTTTTCAATGAGATATAAGAACTTATTTTTACATAATAGATCTTAAAAATGTTATTTCAACAAATCTTACTGCGGTAATTTTCACTTGTTTTATTGGCAGTTTTTTTTTTTTGCTTGAATTAAGCAAAAAATAAAAATAAAATTTAGCAAAGAGAACAAGTGAAATTGAACTTATTGTCTAATAATAAGTTCTTATATTTCACTGAAAAGTTCCTCTTTAGGCAATTATGTCTTTTTTCAAGTGTGATGAGATACTTTGACTAGAAATTAGAAAAAAAAAAAAACACTTGGTAAGATTTTGATTAATGCAGTGCAGATCTGTACTGTCTGGTCAAATCTGAGCAGTTTAATTACCGTCTTAATTTTTCTAACCTATCAGCAAATGAGGAGTGCACTGGTCAGCAACGTCAACATCGAACTGTACAACGCTCTGCATTATCACATGGCCAACAAACGCTTTCTGACCAAAGATTTAAAGAATGGAATGACAATCATCTCCATGTACAATGACCTTGGTCTTCTTATTAACCACTACTCCAACGGGGTGAGTATTATTATTGTTATTAATAGTAGTAGTAGTATTATTATGATCTCACACATGTGCTAAAATCACCTTTCATTGTTGTAACTCTGATGGGATGTCATTTGCAGATTGTGACTGTGAACTGCGCCAGGATTATCCACGGTAACCAGGTTGCCACCAATGGAGTCGTCCACGTAATCGACCGTGTCATCAGCGCTGTTGGAAACACCATCCAGGATATCGTTGAAATTGACGATGATCTAACAACTCTGTCTGTAAGTATAGGCAGAAGTAGAAATCTAATTCTCATAGACCCAAACAACCACCAGCAACCAAAAACATCTACTGATTAAAAAATGTTTAACTTCAGATTCACTAAAATTATTGATGAGTGTAAATAATTGGTGTAAAATGTCATTTGCCATCAAATATGACCCATTTGGACATTCAGAGGTTACCATAGGAACACCATCATCATTGATTTACCAATAAAACCTGTAGAGTTTGATGAATGATACTGGATGGATACACTTGTTTTATGTTCGTTTAATGCTATATTTTGATGAAAAAAAAATGTCACTTTTTCTTTAGTTTTTTGTTTCTGATAAAAAATATTGATTTATTTGATCAGTGAATTAAATATAGAAAAATACATGGTTTTCACTGAACAAAATGTGGAAATACAGAGTTTGAAATTATGATAAATGGTAATTAATCAGTTAAATAAAGTGGAAAAGTCATTTCCCAACAGTATAAACTTTTATATTTGACTTTTCTGAGCAGAATAATTTTTTTTATTGTACATTTAGACATTTGTGAACAGAGTACATGCATACAGACATTTTCTAAAATATACTGCAAGTGCATCAAACTGAACAAAAAATAAATAAATTAAACTTTTGCTTTAGTTCTGCAAATGCTTTAACTCGGCAACGCTGAATAATCCTGTTTTAAAATCACCTTCCAGGACGTGGCCCAGAAAGCTGGTTTGTTGGAGAGTCTGGGTGAGTCAGGACATTTCACTCTGTTTGCACCCACCAATGAGGCCTTCGACAAGCTGGGCAGTGATGTGCTGGAGAGACTTCTGAGCGACAAGGAGGCCCTCCAAGGTAAACCAGACTTTTTGGTCTTACAGGTTTGCTTCCTTTACATAACGCTCGACAGGAAAGATCACTCAAAGCCATTTTAAACATTGGAGTTAAGACTGGGCCGGTATATAAACTCTGGCAAAATAAGACCACATTTATATTTAATGATGAAGGTAGAAAAGACAAAAAAAAACAGTGGTTTCCCCAGTGGCATGTTTTGCAGACTGAGTCACCCATAAAGGGATGGATTTTCTTTTTTTTTTTTTTTTTGTACATGTTCAACTTCTTCCAATTTGAAACAGATGAAGCCACAATCGTCTGTACAATGAATCTGGAACTTACACCGTTTTGGCAAGCTGTACATAACAAACTTGTGTTGAGGAGTAATAAAAATGACTTCAGTTTCAAGTCAGGCATGAAATTGTGGCTGGAAAGTCAAACAAAGCAGCACATTATTTGACACTTAAGTCATGTTTTTATGTCGTGCATACCTCTGAATCATTCTATAGAGACTGTTTCCATCAAACGTCTTAAAGAACTATATTTGTTTAATCATGAACCCAAAAATTAAAGTCTTGCGTACACAGCGACTATGAGTAAAAAAAAATAAAAAATTAAGCAGAAATCAATGAGAATGTAAAGTTATCTCAACATTATTGACGTTGGTTTGTCGTGCGTTAATAGTAGACAACAGCTGTTTTATTGACCAATCTGGTCAAACTGGCAACGACCCAATGGTGTTTATTAGCCTACAGTTTAGCCTGTGATCAGGGATCAGACCATTTCACAGAAATTTTTAGAGAACAGCTAGTCTTCCTTCTAAAGGACCCAAGGGATCCAAGGGTCCACAGGTTCCCAGGGTTTTATATCGCCAGCTGCAGTGGAACATTACAGTGAACATAAAACAGCCTTTACAGCTAAATGACCTACTCACCATTCAAACATACATGACTTTACTCATGTACCTGCGCACCACATTTATTATATTACTTTACTTTGCTTTTTCAGCTCTTCTGAAATTCCACCTCCTCAACTCAGTCCAGTGCTCTGAGGCCATCATGGCTGGCAGTTCTTATGAAACAATGGAAGGTGACACCATTGAGATTGGATGTGACGGCGACAGTTTGACTGTAAATGGAATCAAAATGGTGCTGAAGAAGGACATTGTAACCACTAACGGTGTCATCCATCTTATCGACCAAGTACTCATGCCTGACTCAGGTGAGACATTTACACTTGTTTAATTTCAGCCCCTGGTTCCCTTTAGAAGTAACTACGTTGGGTCAGTTATTACTTGTTTTGATGGTATTCATGTTCTGTGTGCTCTTTAAGCCAAGCAGGTTATGGAACTGGTGGGAAGTTCCCAGTCCACTTTTGGTGATATGGTGTCTGAACTGGGCTTGGCTGGCGAAATGAGTGCAGATGCTGAGTACACTCTGCTGGCTCCTCTCAACACAGTCTTCACTGGTGAGTCACACACTACTTGTTACATCACACACACTACTATTTTATGCTCTGCAGGTAAGAGAATGTGAACCCAGACTACTGTAGACTCATTCAGTCTGGAAGAAAGGGAAATATTTTCATATATCTTGTCCTTGCCCGTAAGTGTAAATTCTATTTGTCTGTACATGAGGGGTCATGTACATCTGAACAACAGCCAGAAAGATCACACACTGCATTTTGAAAAGATGAAAACACATTTATTCTCCATTGTGAAGATTAATAATATACAGATAGATGTTACAATGCAGAACCGACAGGTCAAATCAATATTTAGACTATGTTCAGAAAGTAGGTTTAATGCAAAATTCAGATGTTTTTCTGAAATCTTTTTTTTTTTTTTGCGTGTGCTCATTCATTTTATATATTAAATGCCCCTACTATTAGTTTTGAGTGTGAGCTGAATGCAACCCTGAAGTGACCCACCTGCACGAAAGACATCCTGACATGATACATGACCATCCAGGCATGCACTGTTTTTTGTTTTTATTATTTTATTTCAGTCAAAATATAAAACAAGGCAGGTAAGACACATATTCACACATGATAAATACACTGCTTGACCCAAAAAAGACAAAAAAACACAATGCAAAAGTCAAACCCAAGAACAGCTGTCCAAATAGAACATAACATTGAAGTTATTTTTTCTTTCACCTTCTCTATTTTCTCCTTTTCTCTTTCTCTTTCCCTCTCACTCGCCCTTTCTCTCCTTCTTACTTTTACTTCCTTTCCCCTAGTTTCTCTTTTCATTCCTTTTTCTTCCATTCTCACTTATACATACGCATAAATGTACAAAAAGATAAACAGAAATAGATTACAAAATAGTAATACAAAATACAAAAATACTAAATTGATTATTTAGTCAATGAATTAGTTAGTTATTAGTAATAATAATAATAATAATAATAATAATAATAATAATAATAAGACAGTTTAGTTGTGAGTTTGTATAATAAGGTTTGTTTGCTACTACAAAGCAGTGTATTTATCAATGACCCTTGTTTTGTATACAGTAAAAACAGGAATTTACGGGAATAGAAATGTTTTTCCTTCCACTCGTTTTCCTAGGATGCAGAATTATAATATTTGTCGCATTTCGATGATGTAAAGATGGAATAAATGTCACCTGGAAGGACCAACTGAAGTCGCATTCAAAATATCCATTGTGACACATGGAATTGTGTATATTTACACACCTTTGTTTAATTGTTGTGTTATCTGAACGCATTATAATCTTTCTGCATGTATGTTCATATCACATCATATGTCACATGATTAGCAGTTAGGATTATGGTTAAGAATAGGGTTAGAGATTACAATATGTAAACTGGAGATTTTGGTGTAAATTGACACACAATAAAATAAAATGGCATTGAATAATCAATCAAAATGAGTACATATAGCATGCCAAATGCCATAAGAACTGGCATGACATGCAATGCGATTTCATGAGATCAGTCTGAAACACCATATACGTGTCAGATTTAGGACCGTGTATGAAAGTGGCCTGGGTCAGATTTGAAAAAAATCAGCTTCATGCAGTTCAAAATTTTTTAACAGATCACATACAAGTCAGATATGGGCAAAAAAAAAATGGATTTAGACTACATTTTCCTGCAGTTTGAAGGTCACCATACATTCATCAAATCATTCCTAATATTCTCAACTCAGACATTTTTGTTAAAAAAAAAAAAAAAAAAAGGAAAAAAGCTGCTTACTTTTAATACTGGAACATATTTTCTTCCCCTCCTCACATTTTCTGAATACGTTATTATTCGTCTGGCCTGAGCTTTGGTGGTGCAGATGTGGCCCACAGGCTGCCAGTGGATGCTCACTGCTGTATATGGAGTTTTAGGAAAATAATAGATTTTCTTTTTGACAATACTTAAGATGAATGTACTCTTAAGGCCAGAACTTTATTCATCACAGAACATTCCTGGATGTCACTTTACAGGAGCGGAGATGTTTTGTTAGCCAAACGAGAATGTGCAATTAATCTCACCAGTTTACTTTTATCTTCAGGCATACTGTTTCAGAAGGTAAAAGAATGCAACAACTGGATGCAGCAGGAATTGTAAATACTTTTCAAGGTGCAGGTTTTTGTAGATTATCATCTGATCCATCTATAGGACTGTGCAGTAAATCAGCATGGTGCTGCACCTTTTTTTCATGGTTAGTTTTGCAGCTGCTGCTCTTGGGACACTGGGAGCCTAAATAGTAGGACCATTACAGTCATTTCAAAGTTGGTTCCTACTCCCAGCTCAGCAAATGAAATAAAACACAGCAGTAGCCAGACAAGCTGCTTGTAAAAAAAAAGAGGAGAGGGAACAGAGGACAAAGCTATGAAACTGAAAAATAAATATTAAGGTGTCACAGCAATTATATTCCAAAGCACAAATAAAAAGGCACACAGCTGCAGGCCTATGGGAAGGGTCAGAGTAAATGCAGCCAAAGCATGTCTTTTGTCCTACTCCTAGTACTCTTGTAACCATATCTGTACAGCTTTGTGTTGTACCTTTGCAGAATTAACCCATAAAGACCCAGTGCTACTGTTGTCTACTTCTGTATTTATACCTTTCTCAACTGATTTATCACCATTTTTAAAAAAATATTGTCACCTTTATATTGCATTTTTTCCTATACATGATGTATTTTCCTATATTTAATCCACAGATCATGTAGATGTTCATGAAAATTCAAAGTTAATGATGTCAAAACATACAAAAATCATACAAACACAAAAGACTGAATGGAACAAAAAGCACAGTTAACACCCTGGATGAGGTGGGGTGTGAAATGGTTAGCACTCAAAAAACAACCTTTCTGGTGTCATTACTCAGAAACAGGGTTAAGGATGGACCTGTGGAGTTTGAATTAATTAAGAATTCAGACCTACACTTAGAATTTAAAGTTAATTTAGGCCGCAGGGTAATGTTTTAAAATGCATAATTATATTTTAAAAAGCTAAATATCACTCCTTTAAGAGATTTATCACAATTTACATAAAATTATCTTCCGTAATCAGCATTTTTTTGGCATAACATGTATTTTCCTGTATTTAAATAGATAGATAATCATATAGATGTTTATAAACATTTTGAAAAATGTGAAAGTTATTGTATCAGAAACAGAGAAAAGCTGAAGAAAAAGCAACTTTCAGGAAATACATCAACAAATGAAATGAAAACCAAGTGTCTCCATCCCACTATCATTGATCCAACTCCATGAGTTTTACTCGTGAATCAATGTCCTAGAAAATGACTGTGTTTCCATGGTAACCACTGATGACAACTCTGATGGTATTGAAGAAATTTTACACAAATTATTTACATGTATTGATAGAATTGTTGCATCAACAGGTATTACCCTTTGTTGGTCACAATACAATTTTTTTTTTTTTGCTTATTCCACCTCACAGGGACTATTATAACATAAAACATAGATTTATTTCTTTATGGATCATAAATTGAACTAAAGTATTAAAATTCAAACATTAGTCCTTCATTAATCTTACCAACATAATTTGTGACTTGGTTCAAATTAGATGTATTTCTATCATTAGCGATTAGCATTAGCATTTCATGACCTTTTACTATCATATCTACTGTTGGGTTGAGCATGTTTTTAAAAAAAAAGTAGTACATGAATACTAACATATTTCTGAAACATGAGGGTTATTTATGTAAAAGACTGTAAAAGTTAATAACATGAAAAAAAAATCAAACTTGTCTGCAATTTTGTGTTCAAAAGAAAATATCATAGCAGAGGTGTCACATTTATAATCTTCTTCTTTGATGGTATATATACTAGCATGACCTGAATATATCATTGACTGCCCAAGAAGTTTGGTGTCAAAGGACTTAAAGTTAGATTAGATATCAGGGTTCAAACTTACCTCTACCAAACGGTTGAGCTGACCAACAAAGGGTTAAACAGTTTAGATCAGTAAATGGTTGTGGTTGCCAGTAGTGGTTTGGGTTTGTATGGATTAAGTTTCATTTCTTTGTTGTAGAAGATTCATTATTCATTCACTATGGAACCTCTGAACATCCAAATGAGTTACATCTGAAGATGACAAACTGCATTTTTCACCAATTGATTATATGTATTGATAGGATTAATGGACCAACAGGTATTAAACCGTTTGTATTTGTAGTTGGTTTGTGTGTATGGGTTAACTGATTACTTTACATCAAGACTAAAAATGCAGTTTCTATTACTAGAACAGTTACATTGAGTCTTAGTACATGTAATTTTGGTGACAAAATATCAAATGCATTATTTCCTTTGTAGATGAAGTGATGTCCATGGACCAGAGGCTGCTGAAAATTATCCTGGAGAACCACGTCGTGAAGGAGAAGATCACCCTGGGGCAGCTCTACAACGGCCAGAGGCTGGAGACACTGGGAGGAAAATTTCTGAGAGTCTTCATTTATCGTACAGTGGGTCCAATTTTCTGAACTCAGAATAGAAGAGATTAGAATCAATTGTCAATTCAACATAACACTGTACAGTACAATGAAATTTGATTTTACATTCTGTAAGATGCTCAAGTAAGTTACACTCATTAACTGTTAAACAAAACAAGTGTAAAAAAAAAAAAATCAGTCAAGTTAAAAAAATTACAGGATTTTTTTCCTATGTAAAGTGTATAAAAAAAATTGACATTATTTCATCGCCTTATAATTTCTTTTTGTTCATTAATTATGTAATGCATTTTTGTCTTCTGTAGAGGACAAAAGTTTGACATATTTACATTAAAAATACAGGACATTTAATTGAAAAATAAATAAATCACAAAATAAAACGGTAACACTTTATAATACCTACACATAATTGACTATGTATTAACCATTTATTACCCATTTTACACCATTTGTTACCTATTTGTTAATGTCTTGTAAAGGTTCATACTAGTATAAATGTAAAATTAGATTATTTTTAACCAACAGGTGCAGTGTTTGTATATCTGCTTCACAGGTAAACAAAGAAACAGTTGTAAACACTGCACCTGTTGGTTAAAAATAATCTAATTTTACATTTTCACTAGTATGAACCTTTACAAGACATTAACAAATGGTTAATACATAATGAACGACCCATTCATAAATGGGTAATAAATGGTTAATACATAGTCAATTGTGTGTAGGTATTATAAAGCGTTACCAATAAAACATAGTTTTACAAATGTATCTGGAAAAAAAACTGTTGCATTGTGCAGTTCCCAGTCAAGACAGTTGTTTAATATAAGAAAACAATAATTGTTCTGCTTTCACAAATACACTTGTCATTCATTGCAACAGAAAAGGAGTTCCGTGTATTGAGGTCCGCCCAAACTCAGTCAAATGTGCAACGTGAACGTGTTCGAACATTTCATAAAAACAGGAATGCAGATTTAGACATGGTATAAGAGAAAGGCAAGAATTCAAAAGAATGATTGAAAAAAGGATCTGGGTGGGTTCAGTTTCAGAAAAGGTGGGAAAAGATTTAGTTGGAGTCGAAAGAAGTCAGGGTTAATAACTTTGGAACATTATAAAATTAACAACCCCCAGAATTATCCATTTGAAATTTGTAGAATATAACATTTTATGTCCAAAATAAATCCTATTATCATTTCTCCTAAACATGTCATCACACCAATATGGGCATATTCAATGATGTTAGTTGTTTTGGGACACTCAAAAAATGGCAGACATATACAGTAAATGTCTGCCATAGGAAATTACACACACACACACACACACACACACACACACACACACACACACACACACACACACACACACAACAAAGACAGTCCAGTGTCAAATATGCAGAATATCCAGTTGTGTTTTACAGACTGCAGAGCCACTGCTTTTGTCTGCACCACCATCTAACATGTTGGTTGCAGCTGGGTTCCCTTCATATCATTATCATTATTTATCCAGGGTTCCCACGGGTGCTTGAAATCCTTGAAAGTTTGTGAATCTGAAAAAAAAAAAATGTGTTCAAGGTTCTGGAAAGTTTTTGAAAACAGGCATAAAAAAATCACCATCCTTAAAAGTCCTTGAAAATTTAGGGGGTTATTAGAAATTTCACACAACGGCTGCTATTCACAGTCCACAATTTGAAATCACAGTCAATGCGCAGCAGGGTTATGTTGCCTTTTAATTTGTAAAAGTTCATTCGTTCATCACACAGTGTTGCACTTCCTGTACGTAGTTACGTTACGCTGCTCTATCTGCATAACATGCAACAAAGCCTTAGAATATTAACTATGAGAATAGTTTAGCTAGGCCTATAGCTAAGCTTATATTAATTTAGTGACATTTATTTGCAACCTTGACACTTTAGACAGAAGTGTTTGAGTCTAAAACTAGTTATGATGAAGGGAAGTGAAGCAGACTGATATTATAAACGTGTCATTACTGACTTATTTCACCTCAAGTTCCATAAAACAGTAATGTACATCCTTAATGTAGTATGGACATACCTATGAATTGCAGGTTGTGAATATTATAATATACCGTAAATCTGTCTACTGTCTTGCAGTGAATTTTAACCAACAGACAGATTCTCACAGTCTGGAATTTGCATTGTATTAAAACTGTTAATTAACATGATAAGAATAGAATAGAATATACTTTATTAATCCCTTTGGGAGGTCCCTTGGGGAAATTTGTGCACCAGCAGCAATTACAACACCAGTAAAAGCAGCAGTAAGAGCTATATAAAATAATATAAATATAAAAATGCAGAATATAATATATAAATATATATGTATGTATATATATATATATATATATATATATGTATATATATATATGTATGTGTATATATATATATGTATATATATATATATGTATATATATATATATATATATATATATATATATATATATATATATATATATATATATATATATATGTGTATATATATATATATATATATATATATATATGTGTATATATATATATGTGTATATATATATATATCAACTCATCAGTAGATGCTGCCACATAAGGTCCTTGAATCTAAAAAAAAAAAAAAAGTACTCTTCTTTCCTTGAATTTGATGTTAACCAAGGTGTGGTAACCCTGTTTGTCTTTTAACCTATATATTCTTTTAGATACAACATTAATCTCATGCTTTAAAATTGATGTTCCCTGCAGGCTGTGTGCCTCGAGAATGCCTGTCTTATAAGAGGCAGTAAAGAAGGCAGCAACGGAGCCCTTCATCTCATGAGGACATTTTTGAAACCAGCGGAAAAGTCTATGTTTGAGATTCTCACAGAAAATGGAGGGTTCAAGTAAGTACACAGCAACAGTATTAAACTGTAGCACATTACAAAACCACATCATTCTGTGTCTTTCCATCAAGTCCACATGGCACATATGGTCAAAAAAAGTGCTGTTGTTGCAGCATGTCTAGCCTCAGTGGTTTTCCTAACAGAATAGTAAGTGTTTTCTTCTCGGTGCTGCAGGATCTTTTTGTCTCTGATGGAAGCTGCTGACCTGACGGACCTTCTGAAACAAGAGGGAGACTTTACTCTGTTTGCACCAAGTGATATGGCATTCGCTGGACTGAGTGACAGCGATTTGTCTTTGCTGAAGAGTACGTCTGCAAATGTCGTCATCCCATCGAGAACAACGAATTTAAAATAAAGCAACTCTCGTTAAAACAGTGCAAAATTCAGAAAAAGAAAAAAATTAGTGCGAGAAACATAGTTAAAAAAAACAATACCGAAAAAATAAAAACTGTACAGTTCAAGATAAAAAATGTAAATAGAATCTGTGTATGTATATATATATATATATATATATATATATATATATATATATATATATATATATATACACACACACACACACACACACACACACACACATATATGTCTTAACAAAGTATATTTTTCTCTTTTTTCCTCTTCAAAATAAGACATCACACCTAAAATCAGACATAATCACTGAAAGAGTAACTCTTCAGTGAGATATAAGATCTTATTTTTAGACAGTAGATCTTAAAAATCTTATTTCAAGGAATCTTACCAAGATAATGTTCACTTGTTCCATTGACAGATGTTTTTGTGCTTCAATTAAGCACAAAAAAAAAAGAAAAAAATCTTCTGTATTAGTTTTGTAGTTTTATTAGAGGGGCATTTTGTTCATTTTCATAGTTGCAAAACAAAAACCTTAATAAATGTTTACAATAACCTGACGTATGTTTTTGCTGGTTTGTGTTTCAGGTGACATCAATGCTCTCAGAACCATCCTTCTGTATCACATTAACACTGGTGTCTTTATCGGCGGTGGCCTGGAAACTGGGGTGACTAACCTGCTCAAGTCTCTCCAGGGCAACAACCTCAGAGTGATGTTTGTAAGTGTTTGGACCACGAGAACTTCGAACATTTTACCTTAAAAGCCAACAGACGTTTTATTCTGACGAAAGTAAACATTTCTAAGTTCAGTATAAGTGGTGTAATTATTCAGTATAATTATTTTTATTATTATCTGATAAAAATCTCTTAGCAAACCCTGCGCTTTAAAACTTATTGACCTTTTTAAAGCAGTGCACTCTACAATGGAGTTCATTCTGTGCCTTTACAGGTTTATACAAGAGCAGTATTTTACAGGGTTTTTTTTGTCTGTAATTGTTTTTAACTCTACCTCAGGCAAACAACAGCATGCTTGTGAACTCCGTCCAAGTCCCTGAATCTGATATTATGGCCACGAATGGAGTTGTTCACTTTGTCAACCATGTCTTGTATCCTGCAGGTACAATTTACAGTCATATCAAGTCTTCACTTCCTTTTGTAAAACTGTCAAAGGATACACTCCCTGTACTCTTTGATTACCAACGCCTTGACCTTTCTTGCAGATATGCCCGTTGGAAGCCAGGATCTTCTCATGCTATTGAAGAGGCTTATCACGTACATCCAAATCAAGGTGCTGTATGAAAAAGTGATTTATTGTTTTAAAGGCTTTGTACAGATGAAGCCATAAAAAAACCATATAACGCAACTTGACTCAAAGGACCAGACAAGAATCTGCTTGAAAGACATCACAGGGTATTACGCAATCGGGCTGAAATCACAAGAGAACATAGTTTTATAGATGGATGGATGGATGGATTTTTAAATTTATCTCCCTTAACAGACACGTTTTGTTCTGATATTGGAATATTTCTATATTATCACATTGAAATACATTGATTTGTATAATAATGGGTTTTAATTATTCTTTATTTACAGTACATTTCAGGGTTCCAATATCAGGAAATCCCTCTCACATTTATGAGTAAGTGACCCTGTTGTTATTATTACTATAATTATATTATTATTATTAATAGTAATTACTATTGTTATTATTATTAATATTGATATTGTAGTAGTAGCAGTAGTAGGTGTAGTAGTAGTTACTTATCCTGCTGCTACTACTACCACTACCACCACTACTACTACTACTACTGCCTCCACTGCTACTACTACCACCACTACTACTTCTGCCTCCACTGCTACTACTACCACCACTACTACTTGCAGTACTAGTGGTAGTAATAGTATTGTTCTCCACAGAAATGAACTATTATTGTTTGATCTTTATCTCTTCGTTTTTCTTGTCAGAGAGGATCATCACTCGTGTCGTCGAGGAAGGTACAGTAAAAACAATATGATGTGATTCATAAATCCAGCAGAATACATGTAGAAAAGTAGAAAATGGGAGCCAACTGTTTTTTGTTTTTTTTTTTGTCAAAAAAATTATCAATATCAGTCGCTTTGGGTCATTGAGGATAAAATCTTCAAGCTCTACAAGTGAGAATTCTACACAGAAGTGGTAAAAGTAATCACATTGTGTACTCAAGTAAAAGTACAGTTATATGAAAAAATACTCTGGTAAAAGTAGAAGTACTGATTTGACTCCCTTACTTAAATATAAGTACAAAAGTACAACTTCTCAATTGTAATAAAGTATAAAAGTTAAAAATAAAACTGCATTTTTGTTATGAGTTATTTAACCAGGGAGGAATCATAAAAGTTTTAAAACTATCCAAAAAAAAAAGGCCTTAAAAGTGAGTTACTGTGTAGATAATGTGGTCATAGTACTCAGTTATGTGGGTATGGGTAGGAAATGTAGGAATATTGGAGGAAAAATTCACAGTTGAGATAAAAACATCATGAATATGAGATTCACGAAATGCAGAATTATGAGATAAAAAGTCAAAATAATGTGATAAAAGTCATATTTATGATAAAAAAAAAAGCCACAGTTTCTCTCCTCCACTAATTTCCACTAGTTTGAAAAAGTAACAAGTCGACTGTGAGAATGTAAGGATTTTAAAGTACATATATTTCTGAAAAAATGTCGGGAGTAAAAGTAAAAAGTTGCCAGAAAAATAAATACTCCAGTAAAGTACAGATACCTGAAACAGTAATGAAGTACTTGTACTTAATTACTTCCCACCTGTGATTCTGCATAACGTTTATGCAACTGACATCTAACAGCAGGTTACATAAACACTGTAAATATTAGTGTATTTACAAAATGTTTGATGCACTTTGATTATAAATTACATTATTTCACTGCAGTCGTACAGTAGGTGTATTTGTCATATGATACGATCCTGCATGTATAGAGTTCTCTGTATTATGGGGTGCACTATGCTCACAGTAATTTTGGCTAAAGTTAAATATGTTTTGTTTTTTTTTTTTTTTTTGTCTAGTTCCCGACGTCAGGAAAGTAACCAGGGTTATCTCTGCGGAGCCCACCATTACCAAGGTTACCAGGGTCATTGAGAGTGATCCAGTCATCACCAAAGTCACCAGAGTTGTGTCAGGTATATTGACTTATTAAATCATTCTGTTATATTTTACATGTAGCTGTTTCTATTAAACTGGGTTCATTTTGTACCTTTATAAGCTTTTTAGGCCCAATAATGAAAGACAAATTTAGACATATTTCCCCTAGGACATACCTAATGATAACTTCAGAGAAATGCAAAAGAAAAAAGAAAAGTGGAGTCTTGCTTAATCAAATTTTGGGGCCAAAAATAGGATGGTAATTGGGGCAGAAAAAGCTAAGTCATCAGTCTTCACCCCATTATAGAAGCTCATCAAGTATAATACATCTGAACTACTCTTTTTTTTATAAATAGATGGACTTGTGTTGTTCTCTATATTAGTTCAGATGTATTATACTCGATGGGCTTCTGTACCCATGTTTGTCAGTCACATATAAGATGATAATTAACCATTGTATTATATTAAAGGTTAATTTGACCCATTTCAGTTTTTGATTTGACCAAAGTACAGGTTATCCTTTATTTTTCTTCATGAAATTTTGTGACTTCATCTAAGGTCATGAACTTGTGTGTGAAATCTGTACACTTTGATGTGCAGTAAATATAATACAAAGATGATGTTTTGGGTCATTTTGACCCAGACACTTTAATGTTGGTAAATAACTGCTCAGATCTAAAATAAACACGTCTCTTTGATGTGCTTTGTTTTGATTAGCCAATTATTTGTATTTTGATTCCCTTTGAAGAACCATTCAGATCCAGGTGTGTAGAGTAGGAACTTTGTCAAAGAAATGACATGAGAAAAATGACAAACACCAAAAATGAGCTCCAGAAAGTTTATTTTTGAAGAGGGTTTATCACAGATGTTCAACTGGGACAGTGATGCAGAGGAAGAGGTTTCAGAGACAGAGGATAATGTTATTAATGATCCAGATTGTCAATTTTCTTATGTTGAGGATGAATCAGAGAAGTGTTTGTGAATATAAAAGTTTGATGAAATAGTTTTTAAATTTAGTTTTGGAATTTAAAACATGTATTGTATGTATATTTTCGAAATGTTTATATAATCTAAAACAAAGTTGTTATTGGGTTTAACCTGTTTTTTTTTGTTTTTTTTTACTGTTTTGAGTGGATTTAAAGGGAATGGGTCAAAATGACCCACAACATAATCAATCAATGTAATTTTTTTTCAATATAATACAAGGATTAAAGTGATTTTGTTTGGTTTCCATCTTTTATTTTGCCTGTAAGTTTTATAATGACAAAGTTAAAATAAAAATAGTGTTCTTAATATTATCTGACATATTATGTGACAGTAACTCTTTCATGTTTGCATCTCCAGGTCCTCAGTACTCATACAGCGCCGGCACCACCAACATAGATCTGGAAGGTCAGTATAACATTAGACACATTTACAATTTGTAGCCATGGTAGGATTTAACTCTTTAACCACTGATGCATCGGCTCTGACACGTTCTGAATGGATGGTTTAATTTAAAAGTTTTTTTTTTTTAGTATTTCACTCAATATTTTGTTGATGGAACTGATGTACAGGTGTCGAAAAGCAACTGATTTAGAAAAAGACTAAAACTACTGGAACCAAATTACAGCACTAGTTATTTATTCCTTTTTTTAAAAACTTAATTTAGTTTGAATATTTTTTGGCATTTTTTCATGTTATTTTTTATTTTGCGAATATTTATTAGTTTCTATTGATGTTGTTGCTTATTTTTGTTTATTCTTTCTACGTTTGGTTTATTAATTTTATTATTTTTCTTCAATTGTGTTGTGTTAGTGTCTTACTTTGTTCATGTTACATATTATTTTGTTCATTTATTATTCATTTTTGTTCTTTTTACTGGTCATTTTGGAAGTTTTTGTTCATTTTGTTGCTTTTTTTTTTTTTACTATGGAATTGCTTAAGTATTAGGAGTTAAAGGGTTAAGAAATATCCAGTTACATAGTCGTATATGGTAATACCCCTGTGTTAGCTATAGTTACATAATCAATCAACTTTATTTATATTGCACATTTAAAAAGATCCACAGGGGAAACCAAATTGCTGTACACAAAAATGAGGAAAATAAGTTAAAAACACACAATGACAAAAGACACATGTTTATGTCAGCTCCTATATCCTCCTGTATTTTCCAACATTAGTAGGAAATTACTGTAGTCCTCACTTACATTGTGCATTAACCCTCCTCAACCTCAACCGTCATTGGGAACAAAAATAATCTACGAGTTTCTCATTAAATATGACTTCTTTTTTTTTTTTACTTTTATCGACTCCATAGTCCATGAAAGAGGTTGTAGACAGTTGTTTTTATTTTCAGAAATGAAAGATTTGCTGAAAAAGTCACTTTTACCATAGGATTTATAGTAAACTTTGAGGCTTAACAAAGGACACAACAGAGCAGGATTTGAACCGCCAACCCTTCAGTTATTGGATGACCCGCTCTACCACCTCTTTAATATATTTTAATATAAACCTCATCCCTTGTAAACAATTTACCTGATTTACATTTTTGGTGACCTTAACCTTAACCTTTACTGGGAACTATTCTGGACCACCTGGCACTTTTTTTTTTTTTAAACAATTAATGGAAATTGCTCCAGTAGTTTTTGTATAAAGTTGCTGAAAATCAAGCAGACAGACGATAAACACACCAAAATAATTTGTGTTTTCATTATAAGAAAATACCACATTTTCATAGAAAAATCGTAAATGCAGAGGATTATAGAATACTGTAGTAAATACATGTTGATGTGCAATCAGATTATTGCTAGGGTATAGCATACACATGTTAGCTGAATATCCCTAATGGACTGTATGTAACCCTTAAAACCAAACAGAGTATACGATACAAATGCTATAAAACCAACGTTGGTACATTATACCAGGGGTTCTCAAACTTCTTTGGCCCAGGTCCCCCTTGGAGGGGTGAAATTTTTCCATATCCCCCCTCATCCTCACGATACTGAAAATGATAAAAAAAACACTTCAACAATGATTATTATGAAACGATGAAAACCTTTTTTAATAGTGCTTTTGTGCAAACCAGCAATTTTTTTCAGGTATTATAATATAAATGAGCACTTCAGAAACAAAAATTTTAAATAATTTTAAAATAATAAACGGAACAAAAGCTAAAAATAGCCTGTGACTCACTCCGTCTCAATTTAGTCAAGCTGGCGTCAAACAACGCTGTTACTTCCGCCCGCTCGCTACAAAATAAAACTTCCGCATTTCAAAATAAAACAGCAAAAAAAAATACGTGAATAATTTCGCGTACCCCCTGGACATGCGCCACGTCCCCCTAGGGGTCCGCGGACCCCAGTTTGAGAACCATGGCATTATACAACATTCTTACGCTACAGCTGTTGTAACGTCTACATTCAGCTTCTCTTTAAACATGGTTATTTTTTTATTAAGGAGCTGATCTTTCACAAATCTCCACCATTGAAGGGAACGCCAACCTCGACAGTGAAAGCCTTACCAGGATGATCCAGGGTGAGTTTGACAGTCTGCCAACAGCTATGGATGACAGCTTAATGAAAATGTATGACTCGTATATGTTTACCTCTATAGCAGGCAGTTCAAGAAGAACCTCTTCCCGACGAGTTTCAGGTAGACATAAATCAGCGATGCTAAAAGCAGTGCACCTATAATACAGACAGCGTAGCCTGTCCCGCTGCTTCCTGCTACACCACGCATCAGCTGTGCTCTAAGCTGACTCTCCTGCAGCTGCTCTTTATGTTTTAGCACTAAATAGATAGAACCCCACCTCCATAACATACATATTTACACTGTGCACTGCACTGATGTCTATCCACCTCCACATGACATGTTCCTTTGCACATTGTACAGTTTTATTTTTGCATCTGTTTGTCCAGATTTTTTACAGTTCTTTTTATGTATAGTGTGTTTGTGTTTTTCTATTTCACTTTTTTTTTCTGTGTACTGTTGTCATGATGATGCTGCAGCACTACAATTTCCCAGTTCTTTCCATTCATCCACCTACCATATCTACATCTATCTATCTATCTATCTATCTATCTATCTATCTATCTATCTATCTATCTATCTATCTATCTATCTATCTATCTATCTATCTATCTATCTATCTATCTATCTATCTATCTATCTATCTATCTATCTCTTTCTCTTTCTCTTTCTCTTTCTCTCTCTCTCTCTCTCTCTCTCTCTCTCTCTATATATATATATATATATATATATATATATATATATATATATATAATCTCTCTCTCTCTCTCTACATCTCTCTCTCTCTCTACATGTCTCTCTCTCTATCTACATGTCTCTCTCTCTATCTACATGTCTCTCTATCTATCTCTCTTTATATATATATATATATATAATCTTGCTTTATTCTTTGCTTTGCTGAGCTTGGTGTTTACCTTCAGCCTAACGGTCAAACATCAACGCCGTGCACACACTACAATCCCACAAAAATCGATTCCACGTAATTTTCCTGGGTCAAATCTACTCACATCTTTCTTTCCGTTTCTCCACAGCCGCGAGCAGAAGACAAGGCAGGAACTGAGCACAGATGGACGAGTGCGTCGCTGTAAAGGCGAAGACAAACACAAAAACCAAAGGTTAACTGGTATTTTCATACAGGGCGTACATTTACAATCAGTCAGTGATTTCAATTTAACTGTAGTGGCTCAAACTCACAAAATAAAGTGAATTTCATGAACGATTTAATGGTGCTTTGAATGTATATCCAATGTGAGTGTGCAATACAAGACAAGAGTCATTCGGGTGACAATGTGGAAACATCGGTCGAACAAATATTTGGGTTTGCTCGTCAGGGAAGCAGTAACATCTCTTTCCACCCAGACATTAGTGCAGCCTCAAAAACCAATTTCCTATATTTTGTTCTGTTTTCGGGGTTAAGCATAAGGCAAGGAGATTTTTTTTTCTCCTTTGTAAATCTCAGCATGGTGGTTTTTTTTGTTTTTAACTTACCTTATCTCGATTTCTCAAGCTGTATATTGTTGAAGGTTAAGTTTCCTTTCTATAACTTTTCGGACATTGTATCTAAATGCAGGTTTTACGTTTCTAATTTCCAAACATTTATCAATAAAGTGCATTCTTTGATATTAACATGTTAAGTTGACATGGGCATCAGCTCAGATTGTGGTTTGGAGTCTTTTCTACTGTTTTCTATAAGGTTGACTCTAAGAATAACATGAATTTTTCCACTAGCCCAGTCATTTATTCTGTACATTTGCAGCCATTTGCCAGGCCACTTTTGAGAATTTCCAAGTAGATATTATGTCAAATATAAAATAAACTGGGTTCAATGTGTAATAATGTTCCTTTCTAGTCTTTCATGAAGAGTATGTGTCTCTATGTTTGGAGTTTTAGAGAATATTATGACATGAACAACAACAAGTGGTGCCAGGCACAACAAACCCCGCCCCTCAAAAACATTTTAGGTCCTTCTCAAAACTTGTGACTCTGGGTTTGACCTTTCAAGGTTGCTAAAGGTCAAAAGTCATGATGCCATTTTGGAGCCTACATGTAGTTTCCTATCTGTTAACAATAGTAACTAAGCACTTATCACCACTCTTACTGGTGTTATAACCATTTAAAGTCATGTCAATAATAGTAATTTATGTACTATTCACATGGGATAAGTATTACCTATGGACCACTGGTAATTCACAATTACCCCCGTACCTCTGTGTTATTGTGTGACGCATTCGGACGGGAAAAATGTCTGTAATTCTGGCAAATTCCAGACATGACTGGATATGTCATAAGTTCACAACATACATTAATAAGGTAGTATGAAAACAAAGTATGCATAAGAACAGTGCTATATCCACAAAGGGAAAAATCCCATTGATAAGGATGCAGTCTGTAAATTTGCTCCATGCCTTCAAAATAAGAGCCGTATCAGAGCAGATGAAAACATTCTCCAGTTTACAATGGAAATGAATGGACAGTTCTTAGCATAGACTTTCCCTTTGGCAAACAGTCGACTGAATCTATAGATACAACCTCAGATAGCTATAAATGTTAGTGTACATGTGGGCGTGGCCTGACCATATCTTCCTTATCACATGCTGCCACACAATTCCAGCCGCTCCCTCCATTATTAACTCCAGAAAAAGACAAGAGGCGCGTAATTGAAATCACAAACACAGACATTCGCTTTCACACGGGACTTGAATTATCACTGGACCTCCGTTTTTCGCTGAAACACAGTAGGTAATTTGCGGTGGAATTATTACTGGCCAAATTACGGACATGGCGCATTCGCACAGGACAAAGAACTTGGACTTTCTCTCTAATTATTCCGAATTACTAGTGGTCCATATGTGTGAATAAGGAATAAGTCTCTATCTCTGTAGTTTTTCCTGTTATAGTCCTGTTTAGTTTTAGGTATTGGGTATTTAGGTGTTGACTGAGTGACAATAACATGAAAAATATGGAATTACTTACATTTACAAACTATAATGTAACAATGAGATGTGAAAAAGCTGAACAAGTATGAACAACATGAAATGTCTAAAGAAAATTCAGTAACACTTTACTTGATGGGTGAGTTCATAACACAATCATACAGTAGTAGCTTTCATAAACTGCATATAAAACATTCATGACTGTTTCATAAAACATTCATACCAAACCTTTCATGAAATGTGGAAGACAGAATGACGACAACTTTTCAAAATAAAAGTCCAACAATTGCAAAGCGCTGTGGCATGGGCCCTTATTTTGACAGCCTGTTGCTGGAGCAGGTGGGAATGGAGAGGTGTGGTTGTGGGAGCGGGACATGTTCTCTGGAGTCCCACAAAAAAAAGGGAAAAGTGCCAAATGTTTTTATTTATTTTTTTAATCTGGGAAGATATGTGGTAGGTTACCAAAAATTCTGTAAAATTGTAAAAAAAAATAAAAATAATAGCTTCTTCATGTAAAAATGATATGTTGAAGCAAAACGTTAAAATTGCATTTATTTTTCCTAGGAAATTTGGCAGGTATTTTTTTTCTGGTTATTGTCATGTTTTTTGTTTGTATAGTTTATAAAAGAAAATATTTTCATAATTTAATGCTTATGTTTTACTGGTCTGTAAAAAAGGCTATATGCAAAACTTAAATAGAAGAATGAAAAAAGTAATTCCTAATTTTCCCTCTCTTAAAAACGGTGTCCATGACCTTGACCTTTGACCTACATTTGCCAAAATGTAATGGAATCTATTCTGAACTACCTCACACCTTTCCTGAAAATGTAATGGGTATAGGTCCAGTGTTTTTTTGCATAAAGTTGCTGACGAACAAACAAAGAAACAAAGGAAAAACAAACAAAAAACACTATTCTTTGCTTCTTCTTTCAAGCGTGCGGGGTAATAAATCTACCACTATACAGTATTATCGGGTGAATCTGTAAGTCATATATAAGATGGCGTTTGCAGCAGTGGAGCCAAATGAAATATTTGCCCTGAGGTTGCAGGGACAGTGTGTGAACTGTTGTGTGCAGATATTTGGTGCAGACCCAGCTCTTCTGTTTCTTGGCTCAAGTAGAAATCTTTATTGCAGGGTTTATTGCTTCTTGGATCAACTATAAGGAGTAAAAACCAAGTCACTGCCAGGATCAAAAGATGCAACTTTTACAGAAATCAAAAACAAAAGTAGAATTATTCTTAATATAATTTTAGCATGCAACAACACATGTGTCTGAGCCAGGCTGTTTGTGTTGATAAAGTCATGATACTATTTATTATTATTATTTGAATCGAATTGAATACTTTATTACAGACTCATATGTTCCATACAAAAAAAAGAAAAAGAAAACAAATTAAAAAAAAAAGGACAGGTACATCACATAGATCACAGGTGTCAAACATAAGGCCTGGGGGCCAAATCCGGCCCGTCATAGGGTCCAATGTGGCCCTTGGGATCAATTTGTGAAATGCAAAAATTAGACTGAAGCTGGTGTCAAAATCACTTCCAAGTTACATTTAGTCCAGGTTACAGGAAGATAAAGTGGATCAGAGCAGCAAAATATTGTCATGATAAGAAATAAATATTTAAAACTGCACATGTTCTTTGTTTTAGTATAAAAAAGTAAAATGACATGAAAATATTGACAATTGCAAATTGTCAATAATAAATATGAACCACCTCAAATGTCTTAAGAGAAATAAAAGTCATTTTACTAAATGTTTTGTGTATGTGTTATTGTAATATACATTGTAATGCACATGTGTAAATGATGAACTCAAGTAGAATATTATTAACATTACCTTTTTGTATGTTTTTCCGTCCAGTTGTTCATGTTATTTAAGGAAACTGAAAATATAAAAATGTTTATTATATCATTTTATTTCTATCGTTGTTATTATTTGACTGGTCCGGCCCACTTCAGGTCATATCGGGCTCTATGTGGCCCCTGAACTAAAATGAGTTTGACACCCCTGACATAGATACATTCAATGTCTTAAGGTTGTTTTTTTTTTATTTGTGGCTGTGCTTATTCAGATCTTTTTAAATTATGACTTATTTACAAAAATCAGCCAAGAAGAACAAAAAAAACCCTAAAAAAAACACCCATCCCAAAATAATCAATACACTGCTTTAATATTCCCTATTCTGAATATTTTTGCATCCAACTTTAGTAATGAGCGAATCCTTTCTGGAGTCAGATGCACAAGCACGTAATATTTCATGCGTTTACAACATTCTTAGGGAATCGGGAAAACATCTGCTGGATGATCCGGTTGCTTTTCCCTTTGGTGCAGGATTTTCCACCCAGTACTCAGCGGTGGTCTCTTAATCAATTATGCAGCCGTTTACGAGACCGCCGGTACCCCAAGCAACAGACTCAAATTATGCAAGACTTAGAATGACAGTTTCTATCATTACTTATTATCAGCAACAGGCAAATGAAGATGACTGATCATTCTGTAGTGAAACCCTTCAAGCGGCAAATATCTGTTCATTCCTTTATGCTGAGTGAGTTTTAATCTGGATTTAAGGCGTTTGTCATTTTTAGGTCTGTGGGGGGTTCTTTCTAGTTCTAGTGTTCAGTTTGGAAGTGAATCAGACCTTTTAATCAATCTATAAAGTTCCAATAATGATCATAAATACTGGGTATTATATGGTATTTAATGTGATAAAGAAAGAAATGTTATTGAAACATTTTCTTTTTATACATTATTTGTATTTTTTTTTCATTTAGGGGTAAAAACATCAGTAAGAATGTCTGTATATCATGTTTTTTAAAAAAAGAAAGAAAGATAAAACGTGACAAACGTAACTCATTCCATATATACTCGCAACTTTTGACTTTTCTAGAGGGGTGCTGTAGACACATTTCTTTACCGACTTTTATGAAACCATATATACTTGCAATTTTTCACACTTCTGAAGTGTGTGCAAAATTTGCTGAGTTTTCGTGCATGTTCGGGGGGTCAAATTTCAACTCAAATGGATGCATCCCTTGTGATCACTGGTGGATTCAATAGGCTTTACGCTGCGGCGAAGGCTTAATAAATGCTGACAAATCTCTTAGAAAAAGTTAAATAGAGAAAAAAATGTAACTGAAAACTGAGACAAAAGTAGCACTGGGTCTTTATTGGTTTTGACATTTTGGAAAAACACACTTTTGTATTTATTTGAGTCATTTAAATGCAAATAATTATGCAAATGATTAAATATAAAGGTAGTTTACACATATGTATTGAGGGTATTTGTACATGAAACCTTAACCTCATATGACCTTTAGTCTGTTTTTTATTGGCGTACATCTATAAATCTCTGGTCCAGTAAATGTGTGTAGGCATACATGGGGATGCCTTCGACGCAGCTGTGTAAAAGTGACTTGTCATCTGGATACAACATTGACTCCAAAGAGCTGTCATGTTCCTGGCACGGTGACTGTCTGTGGAGTTTCCACTCCTGTGTCTTTGTGTAGCATCAACCATTTGCAGTTCGCTTGTGCTACAATAAGTATTAATCACCGTGTGCGTTCTGAGTTCTGAGTGACAGCTGCAGGTCAGGCCAGAGCACCGTCACATAGCAAGAGTGCAAAACCCCGGCAACGAAACTTAAACTGACAGTTCATTATTAAAATGAATATGACTGATGCACAATTTCTCTATCATGTAAAGGCCCAGTGACCCAAAAAACACCACCAAAAATATAAAAACAGTCACATTAAGCAGCGATACTACCTCTGCTTTGGATTATTTTTCATTTTTTTGTTTTATGTAATGATCTATTAGTATCAATATTACACTGCCCTTCCAAAATAATACTGGTACATGCAGTATTTGATGGCACCACCTTTGGTTTTGATTACAAGAGACATTTATTTAGACTTTTTTTTTGCCAAATAATGCTTATATAGTGTCACATTAAGGTTTATTATTTGGCCACGTCTGGCACAAGGTCTATTTAGTCTGCTGTGATCACAAGGATGTCAGCCATTTGAGCTCAAATTTGACCCCCTGGACATGCACGAAAACTCACCAAATTTTGCGCACACTTCAGAAGTGTGAAAAATTACGAGTATATATAGTTTCGTTAAAGTTGGTAAAGAAATGTGTCTACAGCGCCCCCTAGAAAAGTCAAAATATATTGTATTAGGCCAGATCTAGTGAAGTTAGAGCTATAAAAATCGGTACACATGTTCATCGTGAGGAGACAAAAACAAAAACCTTATGATGGCCACGCCCATAAACCAACAGGAAGTCCGCCATCTTGGATTGAATTTTCAAACATGGAGTCATGGATTTTCACTGTCTTCGTATTTTATCGAACTCCTCGTTGGCCGTTGGGTCCAATGAGCTCAAAATCGGTGAACGTGATCTAGACAAGTGGGACATCAAAAGTTATCCAAATTTTTGGGAAAAGTTGCATCGTTTTTTGTTCTACAATGTCGCAAATTTTGTAAAGTTTTCGGGAAAAATTACCACTACATAAATTGCTTCAGCTCAGACATATGAACACAGAGAACGTCTATGACCCGAGTCTACACCTGTTTATCAATAGAAATTATGATTTTGCTCTATAGCGCCCCCTACAAATTCACCTTTAGTAAAATGGTTGTAGTTCGGACATTTGGAAACGCATTTGGCTGAAATTTGACTCGGTTGTCACATTCAACGCAACATTTCAAATATGTCACTCTATAGCGCCCCCTACATATTTTTACATAACTGCACATTTCTGGCTGAATATCACATCTTGGCCACAGTACGATGTCATCACACTGTTCATCTGCTGTTGTCGGCGATCGCGAGAGACAGCGAAGGCCTGTGAGTCTGCTTGCAGTTTTAATTGTATTTTTTTTTCATTCATACTTGCATTAATTTTTAATTATTCATGACGATGATGGAGAATCAGACCACTGCATCAACTCTTCATCTTCCCAAATTATAGTTTGGACTTTTTGAAGTGTGAAAATTCTGTCACAAGCCAGATGATTTTTGATTTGATTAGTTTATTTGATTAGGTTAATCCACATTAATCAATACATCAGTAAAAACATTATGCCGGAGTTAGCATAGTTGCTAAATTTAATCTGTTGTCCAACAGCAGGTATAAGAGTACAACAATAAAACAAACAATACCACATGATAAAACATGTAGACATTAAACCAATACATACAGAAGGACAAAAAATAAAACCACGTTCACACTATACAATGGAGATTAAAATCATTAATGGGAGCATGTTTAATTTGTTTTCAGCCACGGTTTAACAGTCAGTGTGAAGGTGTTGATGTTGTCACACAGTCTGATATGAGCTGGCAGTGCGTCCCAGGACTGTGCTCTTCTAATGGGCGCCAATACTGATCAATCCTGGTGGCGTCCAATCTGTTAAATATTAGACATGAGAGAACACTTAATCAGTTAGATTAAATAACTAGTTCCAGCTGAAACATTATTAACTACTGAAGTATTTACCCAGGGAAGGATCTGAACTATTATCTTAGTTCAATTAAGTCTCAGTCTGCTGGAATCAAAACCAAAACTTGTGCAATGAATGAAATATTGTATGTGTGATTTTTTTTTATTTTTGGAAAGGCAGTGTATTTTTTACATTTTCTATCATTTGCATGACTTCTATATATGTAAAGGAAAATCAAATGACAAAAAAACCCCAAAATACACTCAATCAGAAATACTAAAAATATGCAAAACAACCCAAAATATAGCAAAATGAAAATACATATATGTCACATTCCATTCTTTTCCCCTGAGTTTTGGACAAATTTTTCACCATCAGTTCAGTTTTCAGGCCTTTGCTTCCTTTAACCCTTAACGACCCAGTGTTAGACTTCTGCTCATAAGTTTACATACCCTGACTGAACGCACATGGGACAGTCTTGAATGTTCCAACATGGCAACGATCCAAAACACAAGGCCAAGTCGACCTGTCATTGGCTACAGCAGAAAAATAACGAAGGTGAAGGAATGTCCATCTCAGTTTCTTGACCGACCTCAGTATCATTGATCCACTTTGGGGAGGAGTCAAACATGCACTTCATGCAAGAAAACCAAAATCTGAAAAGAACTGAAGGGGTTTTTTTTGCCAAGAAGAATGGGAAACTTTACCATCTGAGAAAATAAAACGTATCATCCACAACTACCACAAAAGACTTCCATCTGTCACTGATGTTAAAGGGGCGGGGCCAATACAGAGGATGAAGAACTGGGGTATGTAAACTTATGATCACGGTCATTTGGATACTTTCTGTTGTCAGCATGATTTATTAAGAGTAAAAACACATTTGTTTGGTAATAAATGGTTTCACCAAACCACTAGGCACAAGTGAAAGTAAGGTTTTTGTTTTTTTATATTGTTTAGGTAATTTCAAATATGCAATAAAACCTACTTAGTCCTTGCATGCGAAGACAAAACAAAAATAAATACATGAAAACAAAATATGACTTCATTTTAATATTCAAAAAGGAGTGGGAGGAAGTAAAACATATTTAATCCCACCCTTTTTCCATAAAACAGTCAGTTCCTAGGATCAGTTAACTTCACTTATCATCTTCACATAAACATCCATTCACACATATTGTATTGTCATTCATATTCTCAGTTTCAGTTTATTTTGAGCACACAAAATCATCAATAGATCAATCACAATGGTCAGAAAAACATCCTTCTTGGACTCGAAAAGGAGTGGGAAGAAGTATTTTCTGAAAACTGACCAATAAACCCCCATATGTTCTGCTAGGATATGTACATTTATGAGTATAACTGTATTTTGTGGAAGTTTCCAATACATGATGCATCTATATTTAACCTGTAATTGATTCATCACCATTTATTATATTATATTATAGTATGTATTATAGTATTTTCCTATATCTATGTTACTGATCACATTCAGATTCATAACATGAAAAACAGATAACTTTTTTTAACTAAAATATATCATTAAATGAATATAAAGTGTTTCCATCCACTGTCTTTGATCCAACTCCATGGGTTTTACAGGTGAATCAACATTGTAGAAGATGACAGTGTTTCCATGGTAACCACAGAGCCTCTGCACATCCAAATGAAGGGATGAATAACTGCATTTTACACAAATATTTTACATGTATTGATAGGATTAGTGGATAAACAAACACATTTTATATCAGTAAATGGTAGCAGTTGCAGGTGGATGTTTTAGCGTTTAAAGTTTAAATATATTTATATGTATCCTACATGGTGTACAGGGAAATATTGAGGAGACGTTTATTGTAATAACAGAAGAGAAACTATAACTGAAGACAGATTCTGACTTTTTCCGTCCAAATGTTGCCATACATTCCATTTCTTTTCTGGGCTACAGTGATGAGAGATTAACGATGATATAACAGAAAGAAACACCTCACTGTTTTGATAATATAGGGTTAGTATTACAGACATGGGTTAAGTTAACACAGGATTAGGTCTACATTTAAAATAATTAATCAAGTCTTTAAAATGGCTGTCTGAAAAAATTTATTAAACATCAGTTATTATCAAACTTTAGATCAGAGGTGTCAAACATGTGGCCCAGGGGTCAAATCCAGCCCGCCTAAGGGTCCAATCCGGCCCTTTGGATGAATTTATGAAATGCAAAAATTACACTAAGATATAAATCATTTTAGTTCATGGTCCACAACCTATATTCACTAGTAAAAAAAAAAATCCTATTTGTAAATGTATTTTTTTTTTTATTATTTAGTGATACTAAAACAAAGTGTAATTTCACCCAAAAAAATCTCAATAATCAGAACAAATGTGAAATATTGCAAATGTCTTAAGAGAAGTATCGGTTTTAACAATATTCCACCTATTTTGTGTATCTGTAGATCCACTGTGATCTGTAAATTAGAATGCATGTGTGTAAATGACAAACTAAAGGATAATATTGTTTGTTTTCATGATGTAATTTTACTTTTTTCGCTCCAAAACAGTGAGAAAAGTTTGGAGTTGACGTCATTTATATATTATGGGTTGTTTTTTTTTGTTTTTTTTTAACAGGGTCGGCCCACTTCAGGTCAAATTTAGTTGAATGTGGCCCCTGATCTGAAATGAGTTTGACACCCCTGCTTTAGATCAAAGGTGTCAAACATTATAATTCAGGGACCACATCTCCACAATCTCATTTGAATAGAATAGAAGTACTTTATTGATCCCATAATTGGGAAATTACTTTGTGAGATAAATGTTTACATCTACAAACTACTTGAACAAAACATGAAAAATATGAACAACCTTAAGAATTCTTAAGAAAAATAAGTGTAATGTTGAGTTGTAATGTTTAGTTTATCATTTATATATGTGCATCACAACTTACAGGCTGAATATTGGTCAAATTTCACACATATTTCAGGTTATTCACATTATTTCCTGTGACCCACCACCACCAAACCAGGCATAAGTGTCTGGAAACCCAAAGTGAGTTATCTGTGTAGCTTAGTAGAGTGGAAACAAAGTTTTAAGATGGTGAAAAAATTATGTTTCTATCACAAGTAGAACCAAAGTTACGGTCATTTTAATATCCACATTTGGACATATTTTGTAATTTGCATATTTTTAGATATTGTCCGTTAAAGTTTTGGACTGTTTTGGGGTAGGAAGTCCTTAGCAACGCATAATAATTCGTATCCGATTGACAAAAATTATTCACAGATGTTAAAGGACACTCTGATGGACATGTCACAGAAGTTTTATATATTATAATAATAGGACAGAAGTGTGACGTATTATAATCATTTAGCTTACACCATTGGACAGAACATTCAATATAAGCTTTAACCTCGTACCAAACACTTGGGTGTTTACCCACGGAACGGAGATCGGTTTGTTCGGCGAAAAGAGGTGGAAGTCGTCTTTGTCTTTGCTCAGCAATCCCTGAACTTTTGTCGCCGCTTAAATAATTGACTCAATAAACACCTTTATTGATTGAATTTCAATGTAATGACCACAGGAACTGAACATAGAGGTGTTACGGTACCGTTTTTTGATAAGGTGTAAACACAAATAACAAATCACCTTCCAGCCTAAAGTTGAATGGGTCAGTGCGACTTATGCCTGATTTCGTGCTGAGCAGTCACATATTATTGTGGAAAAAAGTGTTTCCATTGCACTTTTGTGATATATTACAATCTCGAAACGTCCGAAAAATCACCTCATGAAAGTGTAAAAACTTTTAATCGATATTTGAGTGTTTTTTTTTTTCTAAATTGAGGTGTTTCCATTGCCAGTTTTTATAGCGATTTTTACATTTTGCAAATTGCCAAGGGTGATGGAAACGCAGCTAATGACTCATTTAACTTTTATTTATAATAGTACACAATTATCTAAAAGTTAGAACCAGACCTTCAATGGTGCTGGACGGAGAAGAGAAAAAAAGACTTGTTTTCTGGAACAAAACCCCTCTGACAGACCCAGGTTCCGGGTAGACGGCCATCTGCTTCGACCTGTTGCAGTGAGTGTAGACAGGAGAGAGAGAGAGGGAAAAAAAAAGGATGAAGAGAGACTGAGAAACAACACTGATGCTGGACGACACAGTCAAACCCTGGGAAGGAAAGGCTGGACGCCAGAATCACACATTAGGAATGTACAGCTCTGCAGCCAGAGGCACCTGCAGAGAGGAACAGGGTGGGAAAAGACTGAGAGGAAAACACCGAAAACGGAAACAAAGGCCAGAAACAAAGATGCAGATGAAACAATGAATGGAGCCAAAAAAGTATTAAAACTTTATTGAGCATGAACAAACTCAGAAAATGAATTCAAACTGATAAAAACAGGTAAGGATCGTCAATTTTACTGTTGTGTGAAATGGTTATACCATGCAGGTGCTACACAAGTAAATGTAAAAATAAACCCAAAAAAACCCAACAAAGTGCAGCTGAAGACAGAATAGAGAGATTTAAAACTGGACTGTAAATAAAGATCAGATGAATGAGTCTTTGGAGACAAAACCACATGATGAAGCAGACAGTTCAGATGATGGATCGCACACAAGTACATCTCTCTTCTGTCCTTTTACATTTACAGCTGATGTGACATCTGATATCACATTTAATGTCTATTTATTTGACAATTGTTCTTGTTTCAGCAAGAAAATGTGATTAAATGAATAGAATTGAAAAGTTTGGAGGTGGGAGGAATTATTTATTATTATTATTATTATTATTATTATTTATAATTATTACTACTACTATAGTATTATTATTGTTATTATTATTACTATTATTGTAGCTGTTATTTTATTAAATCATGTTGGACATAACATAGAAGTATCACACAATATATAGAATATTTTTGGTCATTGTACGCATAAATATGAACCAAACCAAGTAATTTGAAAAGGTAAATAATGTGTCTCTAATTAAAGTTGAAAATGTATCACAAATAAGTTCACCAAATATAAATATTGTTAAAAAAAAAAAAAGTTGCTACAGCGACTCGTGGATAATTAATTTATTTATTTTCAACAGAAGAAAATATGTACAAGGAACTAAAGACAGAGAAAATACATTAATGAATAAAGGTGATCAAGATGAGGTAGCAAATGTCATGTAAAACAGTAATAACAAAATAAGTTCAATATGTATTGTTCAAAAAGGGAGGAAGAAAACCTATTAAAGCCCACCCCCTTCCCTCACATTTATAAAAAACACATTACTTTTGCTTCCTTAATAAAGTAACATCTGTTTACAGTCGTAATAATGAGCCACAGCCAGTTTGTTTTATTTTGAAGGAGTTTATATCCAGCCACAGATGTCATTGAGCACAATTGATAGTGTTTGTTTTAGCCAAAAGTAAAACCCTTAAAAATTAGCTAATAAGTCATTATGGATCTGGTTACGGAGCGGCTATGAGCAGGTTTATAAAGTGGAACAGGAAGGGTTAACTCCAACTTACTGTACGTGGAAATTCAGGTTACATCGCCAGCATAGGAACAGAACTCGTTCATAACTTGAGGACTTCCTGTACTTGTTCACATCCTTGACTCATGGTGAGAAAGTGAGTGAACGGGAGCGAAATGGAATTGAAAACCACTCTCAGATCATCCCAAGTTCTAAAAACTCATTTCAGGGAGATGCTTATGGACCCTTCCAACCCCCATTTCTGTATTATTGAACAAAAACGTGTAATTCATGAGTAAAAAAACTTGCTAGAAAATCAATGAAGTGATATAAATTAAATATACAAAGTGTGTTTGGTGTGTGCAGACCAGGGCTATAAATTAAAGGCCTATTGGAGTCCACAGGTCACATGACCCACACACTATTGAACAAAAACATGTCATTTGAGTAAGCATTTGCTAGTTAAATTGATTTGATTTGATTTGATTTATTTTGAACATGTGTAAGTGCAACAATAATCAATACAACAATAATAATAATAACAATAACATGTCCGAAAAGGAGTAGGATGAAGCATAAGCTTATTTAATCCTACCCCTTCTTCACTTCCCCAATAACCTAAATTCATCTTATAGCAATATAGTGCATAGTACAAAAAAATGATGATAATAATAAAAATAATAACAATAAGAATAATAACAATACCAATAATCAATAACTGAAGTACTAAACATATACATATATACCAAAAAAAACAAAAAAATTAATACTTATTAATTATTAATTGATTTATGTATTGATTAATTCATTCGTGTATTTATTTATACATTTGAGATGAAAAATGGAGAAGAAAAAATTTTGTTTAAATGTTTTTTTTTTTGTGACGGTCCCTAAACTCCACGACAGCACAGAAGTCTGTGTCCGCTCCTGAAGTCTCTCCAGTAGGGTAAGGCTGTTAAATATAAACATTTAACTATTAATGGATAATCGTTTGTTAATTAATGATCGATTCAGAACATTTTACTCATGTGCCACAACCTAGAACACCCCCACATTATAAATGGCTGGGATTCCTCTGAGTGTGGGGGTGATAAAAGTGTGAATAAGTGTTTCTGCGGTGGAGAAGGAGAGAGATGGACGGATACAGGCTCTGTTTTTGAGGTGAAGAAAGGATATTTTGGTGACCTGTTTGATGTGCTGTGTGAAGCTGAGGGTACTGTTGAATATGAGGCCAAGGTTCTATAGTGTAGTTTGTTGTCGACGCATCACCACACACACATGGGTCACCCAAAAACAAACATTTTGTACTTTGCAGAATGGAGACTAAAACTATGATCTCCTCAAGGTGCAGAAAAAACCCTGTGTATGGCACAGTGTGGGGGGTTGGTCCAGAATTAGCTCCTTACTCAGAATTTCTGGGGAGACCCCTGCTAGCCATACTGCAAATAATGATATATTCATGGGGGTCACACCTGTGGGGGATGGGGGTGCTGCGACACCCCCATTTCTCCATCCAGATGATTTCATAGCCTCCACTTTTTCCTGAGTTTATATATTGTATCGTTACTGGATCCAGGAAACAGACAGAGTTGGTCTCACCTACTTTTTATTTCAGCATAAATAGTTACTGTCGTCACAATCACACCAAACAAATATCAATAACATTTCGGGGCTGTTACAATATCTATGGTTTAAACTGTTTACCCGCCCGGGCGGCACAACAGCATATGTAAATGAAGCGCACCTCAGTTCACCAGTAATGTAAACAGTTCTTCTTCGTGGTGTTAACAAACAGTTATTAACCAGTAAGTAATGAGAAATGTTACTGTTGTTAAACTAAGTTAAATAAACTATGTCTTGTTCTGTGACATTTACCCTAAGACAGTGGTTCTAGAACTTTTTTCACTGAGGAACATATTTTTAGTCATGTCCCCTGACATGGACAAAACATTTATGTAAGAAAAAAGAGGAACAGTGTCTGTAAAATCAGTGTTTGATATCTTAAAATCCTTTTTATCTAATAATTTAACTTTTTATCGAAAAATGTTGACTTTTTATCTAATAATTTTGACTTTTTATGTAATAATTTTCACTTTTTATCGAAAAATGTTGACTTTTTATCACATAAAAAATACATTTGTGTTATTATTTTTGACCATATATTACTTTTTTTAATAGAAAAAGTGTAATCATTAATGGATAATTGTTCGTTAATTTTCCAATGATAGACTCATGTGCCACAACCAAGAACACCCCCACATTTTAAATGTCTGTGACGCCCTTCGATAGATTAAAGAGTAAAACACACTTAAGAATGTCCTGTGCTGACTGTATTCACTGATGCCAAGTTCAGTCACTTTTATATTTATAGCACAATGTCGTAAACCATAAAGAACCCTACAGGAGTATTACACAACCCCTGTTTTTTTAACCTTTAGTTTGAATAAGGAAACTTTTCAGTGGGGTCAAATAAAAGAGAAAAAAACTGTACAGAAATGTGAGGTAGCGTGGCAGTAGGTGTCGTACAGAAGCCTTCAGCGCCCCATCAGTGAACCCTCTTCCATCGTCACATACACGTACACTAGATTTCTATCTTTTCCCAGAATCATCTGGTCTTGCTTAGCATTTTATTACACGATCTTTTGTGATATCCTGACAACGTTCAAGTTGTTTTTCTAATGCAGGCCTCAGACACTAAGATTGACACCTTTCAAAAACTCACTTTCCAACCTTGAGGCTTTCTTTTATTTTCACTATAAACTCCACCATGATGTTCTGCCTCAAATAAAAACAGCAGACAGCATTAGATTTCTTCTGGATATACCTTTTTTTTTTTTTTTTTTTTTTTTTTTTTTAACATTTCTGTGAAAATGTAAAATATTTCATTAGAAACCAACCAGATATCGTACGTTTTTAATCTTATGGCCAACCTCAGAAAGTATTATTACATCATCATTCTTAATAATAAACATATGATTTGCAGATTTTCTAACATCCAACAATAATTACCAGAAAAACATTAATGCACAGCAATAAATAACCTAACCTTTATAAGTCTTAGATGGTTTTTTTTTTTTTTTTTTTCTTCCTAATAATACTTTACTTTCAGTCCATGGGAAATCAGTTTTGGGGGGATATGTCATTTAAATATGCCTTTACAACCGAGTGTATTTTATTAGTTAGTAGTTTGTTTTTCATTTAATGCTTATTCAAGGGAACCAAGAATATAAACAACATCATAAATATCACCCTCGACAGATGCTATTTGTAGATGTTTGACTTTGCATAGACATTCCAATATCTGTGAGGAATATTAATCATCACCAGGTCTTAATTTGAACCGGATTCTGACGTAACAGGATCTGGAACCTATTGATTTTGACCCCACAGCAGGTATATTTTTCAATAGTCATGCGTGGGCAATATAATATCCCGCTTATTCTACGCGTTATTACAGATTATTACTGCTACTACTCTAACAGATTGGATAAAATATCCGTTACAACATAGTGAATATTTACTTTTAAACTGTGAATCTGAAGTGATAAAACTCGTTGCCATTGGCAGCGGGCGGTTATCGAAAAAAAAATCCACCCCGCAGAACGCTGGGAACGTCCATTCAAAGTGAACGGGAGCTGTCGCAACATTCTAGAAGGCCGTAGAATAATGGGTCAAAGAAAAACTGATCTCATGAAATCACATTGTATGTCACATCAGTTCTTATGACATTTGGTGTGCTATACGTACACATTTTTATCCTTTTGCATTATTCAACTCCATTTAATTGCATGTCAGTGCATGCCAAGAGCTCTGGTTTATATTTCTGTAACCACTAACCTTAACCATAACCACTAATTGTGTGTTATTTTACACAGCATGAACGTATACGGGGAAAGTATACTGTATAAAGCATACAAGTAACATGCCAATTACAACTATCTGTACACAATTCATGATATTATGTTGCATAGAAATATTATATATTATTCTTCAGTCTGTTTTTAATATTAAATTGCACCAAATGTTGTTTAATTAAAGAAAAAAAAAATCTGCCACTGTTGCCCAGATGTCTTCATGTTCATTCTTTGCTATAATATTTGATTCTTTTGCACCTTTGTTTTCAGGAAGCACTTAGTTTTTATAATCTGACCACTAATTATCATTATTATAAATGATAAATACTTAAAATACTGTGGTTTAGTAGGAGAAAAAAAACACATTTTTAAGTTTTTTGTGTATTTATTATCATAAATAACTATAAATGCCCATAATGAAACTTTTTCAGATCATGAAAATAAATGTTCCACTATTTTACATTTGTTCAAACATGTTTTTTTTGGTCTTGAACATTCAATATCCATGTTACGGTTTCATATATTTAGTTTTTTCCAATCATTTTTTTAGCCTGCGTGGAAGTCTCTGAATCAGTTCCTTTCCATTTGGTGTCTTAAACTGTTATGTAATGTTAAAAAAAAACCTCAGGATCTCAGCTTTCTGATGTAATTTGACTGTCGTGGATAGAATAAATGGATCAGCAGTTACAGTCAGTTACAGTGAATATTGTAAAGTGCAAAATGAAAAAGAGATTCTAGAATTTAACCCTTTAACCCCTGAGACTTTAACAGTTCCAGTCAAAAATGTATAAAACAAGCAACAAAGTGGACAATAACAGCCAAAAATGTACAATAAACTAACAAAATGATCAGTAACATGGAGAAAATAAGACACAAATGGCACAAAAGTGAAGAAAAATAATAAAATACAATATTAAATGTAGAAATATAAATCAAAATAAGGAATACAAGTAATAAAATCTAATAAATATTTACAAAATAATAACTTAACTTATTTAAAATTAAATAAATAAACACACAATATTTTAATTTGGTTCCAGTAGTTTTAGTTTTGGCTTTTTTTTTTTTTTTTTACACCTGTTTATTTCCATATATCACATCCATAAACAAAAACAATAAATTTTTTCTGAATATTGAAACAAAACCATCCTTTCAGATTGTGTCATCGCTGATGCTTAATGTTAAAGGGTTAAAGGGATATACAAGATGATAACTGTATTCACTATTATCTAAGTGTGTGTTTGTGATCTGTTCACAGTAACTGCTTCAACTTTCACATTCTACACTTAGAGAAGTACAAGAAAAATACATCATTTTTGGTTGGAACAGGAATAACTGCTCTAACGCAGTGGTTCTCAAATCCAGTCCTCGTGGCCCAGTGTCCTACATGTTTTAGATATTTCCCTTTTCTATCACAATTAATGATGAGCTCCTAGTAATGATGTAATGGCTTCCAAGTATGATGTAAGAGAGAGAGATTTTTTTATATGTATTTATTAGAAAAATAATTACATTTGAAAAATATCTTTTATTTAGTATTTATTGTAATTTTTTTATTTTTGAAAATATTTAAAATTATTTAATTTTATTATTATTACCAGTAGTAGTAGTAGTAGTAGTAGTAGTAGTAGTAGTAGTAGTAGTAGTAGTAGTAGTAGTTAAAAAAGATGGAGATGGGGTTTTTTAAGATTTTTTTTTTTTAAATAAATTTATTTTATTTTTCAAAAATATTCAATTAATTAATTTTTTTTATTTATTCAAATTTAAATTTCTATATATATATATATATATATATATATATATATATATATGTATATGAAATATATGTAATCTAAGTTACAGATAGTGTACATTCTTCTTGTTGGCTATTTTACCATCTGAATTCCCAAAAGGACGGAGCCTTCTCTGTGATGAGTAATGGTTAGTTGACCCATGGAGATCTGCTGTAACTGAAAAAGTCTGTCGATACATGTTTCTTCCACATATGGGTTACATGTGTGTCCTCCATCATCTTTGATTTTTTAATCTACAGAATCATCTTCTGTGAGCAATACATTTTCCAGATGACATCAAAACACAACTTGTAACATCTCTATACTGTTCAGAAGACAGATTACAAAGGATACACGGTTAAATGTTCGCCCCCCTTATTTAATATTTGACTTATTTTTATTGCTCTGTCCTTGTACTTCATCAACAGTTGCCTCATGCAAGATTAATTAAACTATAAACCGGCTGTCAGCTTTCTTTGTTCACATTAAATTCGATTGTTTCAATACAGGGTGAAAGAAATAATAACACAATGATAAACGTAAAGTCATTCTTCAGCCAACATTTAAATCACATGCACATGTTCAGGCTAAGGAGAATAAAAAAAGCACATTAAAATCCCAAATAGTTTCTCGGTACGCTTTATTCTCCAGCAGTTATTCAAGTGATTTAAATTCAGTAAACTGTAGTCAGATGGAATTTGAAGTTTTGTTGCAGAAATGGTTCATAAATGCCAGGGATGTCAGTAAATTACTGAAACTATTGTGGATAAATGTACAGCCATGTGCCATTAAAGTAAGGTTTTAATCACTGTACGTGACATAAGGCAGCATTCCTTTGTGTTTGTTTGTTACTTATTAAGTCTAATTATAGCACACGTGTTAACATAAGCATTGGTTTATTTTAGTCCTGTCAAATGGTTCTAATTTTTAATCAGATTAATCACAGGGTTACTGTAGATTAATTTTGATTTCTGTATTCTTCTGTCTATGTCACTTTGTCACAAGAAACAAATGATTCCGTTTTGGTGATGATCGAAGGTACAGATTTGTCTGCCTGTTTGGAAGATAACTGAAAAGGTTATAGATGGATTTTCAGGAAATTGTCAGGAAAAGGTGATACTGGCACAAGGAACAAATTATGACATTTTCAGGGTGGGTGTGGGTGTGGGTGTGGGTGTGGGTGGGGGGCTGCTCTGCTGAGGCTTTTCTAGTTTTTAATCTATAGTATAATTGTGTTTCATTTTACCTACGAAAACAGGCTCAAGAAAGAAGGGAATATATGCACTTTACATGTTTATTTATTTAAAAAAAATAATAAATTAACATGTTTATTAAACATCTTCAACAGTTTCAACATGAAACAGCTGTTCTGTCTTGTTTTTGTTTTGTTTTGTTTTTTTTAAATGTGCTGTTTATCGTCGTCCATCTTTATGTGTTCGTTCTGTCGCCTCTCACCACTCAATCAAATGCCCTTTTGCACATGTGCAACAGTCATTCTACTTCGACAAACTGCCTTGAATGCATTGGCAAAGACCATTAGAGTCATTCTGCTGCAGATGGGTTAATTATAGAGGTTAAAATTCAAGTTAAAGTTTGCTTTATTTGTCAGTTCTGCTACATGTGTGTCCGTACACAGACCTGAAATAGCATTTCACTCTGACCCTTTTTCCAAAGAAATAAATAGAAAAATAAAAAACTTTATATACATATTTATATATATGAAAAATATATAAAACTAAACATTTATACAATCAAAAAAGATAACAAAGAAGAGAGAACAAATCTACATAAAGCACATATGAGATAATAGACAATAAGAACACAGTACAAATGTTGTAATTTCACAGTTCAGTTTAAAAACTTATTTATCGGGAGAGAGAGAAAGAAGCCGCTCGCCCCGCCATCTTGATCTTGTGTGATGAGACACTCAGCTCACGAGACGAGACACAAGATTGGATTCACGAGACGAGATTTTAATAAAACTAAATGACATATTATATGAATGGACAAGAGACTTTTATTTTACTAAGTTGCACATGGACTTTATAACTCTGTAAGTGTTAACTTTTAATGAACTTCTTCTTCTACACATTAAAACTAAAATAAAATGTTATAAAAGTTCAAATAAATACATTAAAATGACATATTTCTCCTTTTTTCAAGTTCAGTCAATATGTGCAAAACAAACAGTTCTTTTCTGTCAAGACTGAAAATAGTTCAACAGAGTGTGTCACTGACGAGTCACTTCTACCTCTACAAAATAAAACTAAAATAAATTGTTAGAAAAGTTCAAATAAAATAAATAAAATAATATACTTCTCCTTTTTTCAAAATCAAATCTGGCGCTTGACTGTGGAAGTTGAGGCCCAAATGAAGAAATGTACCCCCACCAGGTGGACCACGTGTCCAGATCCAGGCTTTACAGAACCTAGTTCATTCGATTAAAATGTTTAATCAGATTAATCCTGATGATGGATTACTGATGATTGCACCTCACTTTGTTTGTTTTATTACCTCCACCAAGGAGGTTATGTTTTTGCCGGCATTTATCTGTTTGTCTGTTTGTGTTCAAGATAACTCAAAAACTTTTTGACAGATTTTGATGAAATTTTCAGGATATGTTGGAAATGTTAACAGGTAGAACTGATTTCATTTTGGGGGTGATCAGGGTGGGCGGTGGGGGTCTACCTTGGCGGAGGTCTGCGCTCTCAGAGTGCTTTTTTTAGCCGCTGTTGTTACAAAGCAATTCCCAATTGTCAGATCAATAAAGTACTTCAATCAATCAATCAATCAATCAATCAATCAATCAATCAATCAATCAATCAATCAATCAATCAATCAATCAATCAATCAATCATCCAATCAATCAATCAATCAATCAATCAAATTTTATTTATAACACCAAAAGATGCACAAGGTACTTTCCAAAATGAGGTAAAAAAACCCCTACAAAATATATTCTATTCTATTCTATTCTATTCTATTCTATTCTATTCTATTCTATTCTATTCTATTCTATGCATTCATTTTGATAATCCTAGTTGATTTATACATTTCTGCTCATTTTCTTTATTCATACTGTACTTTACTTCAGACACTGCTCATAAAGTCTAACTTTTTTTTTTATTTCTGTTCCACCACTAAGGAGGAAAATGATCACTTCCATCTGTCCATCTGTCTGTCGGCAGGATGACACACACAAAAAAAGAAAAAACTACAGCACAGATTTTCACATTACTGTCCAAAGACGATCCTTTTAAAGGGGTTCTTTGTTGTATTAATGTTCCGCACTCTCAACAGGAGGGGGAAGCTGCAGCCCAGAACACACTCAGGACGACCAAAAACCACCAATGAATCAACGCTGTGTATCCACAGACTGTATCACTCACTGAATGAAATAGAAACTCTTTTCATTTTCAATTGTTTCCACACATTTGTACGATGGTAACAGCAAATTTTCTCCTTTAACCTAAAACTCATAGTTGATTATTTTGACGGTTGGTCAAAATAATACTGTGTCTTATAACCTTCATATGCTCCATCAGCTGATAGTTTACATCAGGGGTCTCAAACATGTGGCCCGGGGACCAAATACGGCCCGCCAATGGTTCCAATGCAAACTCCTTGGGTTTTACTGGTGAGTCAATGCTGTAGAACAGGGGTGTCAAAGTGTGGTCCTCGAGGGTCGGTGTCCTGCATGTTTTAGATGTTTCCTTCTACCATTACACCTGGAGGTCATTGCATCATTATCAGTCTGATGAGGAGCTGATTATTAACTCTTTAAGTGTCAGTGCTGATGCATTCTGAATGGATGATTTAGTTTAAATATTCAGAAAAATTCAACCGTTTTCCTTTTAGTTTTGTGCAAGGAAAGAGTGCCAAAAAGCAAGTTTTTTTTTTTCATTTCATTTAAACATTTTTTAAAGGCAAAATTAAAATTGCTGGGACCAGATTTCAATACTAGTTTTCTTCTTTCGTAATTTTTTCCCCCCTAAATTTTCCACATTATTTGTCATTTTATAAATATTTCTTAGTTTTTGTTGCTCATTTTGTTTATTTTTCTACATTTTTTTTAGTTTTGTATTTTAGTATTTTTCTTTGATTTTCTGCCATTTGTGTCTTACTTTGCTCATGTTACCAATTATTTTGTTAGTTCTCAGGAGTTAAAGAGTTAAACTGAATCACATGGAAGAGGGAAATATCTAAAACATGCAGGACACCGGCCCTCAAGGACTGGAGTTCGACACCTGTGCTGTAGAAGATGACGGTGTTTCCACGGTAACTACGGAGCCTCTGAACATCAAAATGGGTCACGTCTGATGACTGTGAAAATATGATTATATACATGGGTTGATAGGATTAGTGCAGGGGTGTCAAACTCATTTCAGTTCAAGGGCCACATTGAGCCAAATTTGATCCAAAGAGACCCAGACCAGTGAAAAAATGACATAATAATATAAAAACTCCAAACTTTCCTCAATGTCTTAGAGTGTAAAAAGCAAACGTATGTGATGGAAATGTTTACATTCTTTAAAATAATATGAATAATATGAACAAACTGAAATTTCTGAAGAAAACTATTTGCAGTTTTAACGATATTACGTCTCATTTTATCATTTACACATGTCAATCACAATTTTTCAGATCACATTGGGATGGAAAAAAAACATACAAAACATTTAATAGCAGGTGAAATATTGGAAAAGTTGTCCTTCAGACATTTAAAAAAAATGTTCATACTCTACTTATTCAGGTTAATATGTTTTTGAAATGATCATTTTAGTGTCAATACAATAAAATGTCATGAACATTTGTATATTTATAAAGAGGAACATTTGAAGTTGTGAGTATTTATGCATTATTATGAGAGCATTTTACTGATCTGACCCACTTCAGATGTGGAACCTGAACTAAAATGATTTATACCTTCAGTGTCAGTTTTGAGGGGGCCAGGGGCCAGACCGGACCCTTAGGAGGGCCGGATTTGGCCTCCGGGCTGCATGTTTGACACCTCTGGATTAGTGGATTAGTAGGTATTATATAGACAGTTTACATCTATAGATAGTTCTATATATTGGGTCTTTATTGAAAGAAGAAACGCTACATACACTGTAGATTTTGCAGTGTTAATTTGGAGACAATGGGACCAAATACACTCTAGAAGAAGTTAAATAAACTCTCTAAGTGTTGATTTAACACTGCAAAATTTACTGTGTACTGTATAACTCCTTTGAAATTTGAAGCTGATCCATGAAAATTAACAAAACCTGGAACCACTCTGCAGAGGCATATCCTGATTTACAAGCAATATGGTTTAAAAGTTAAACAATAAATGAAGTAACATCCAGTCAAATGATGTCAAAAGACAAATGGATTCTTGGCTTTGACGGAAGTGTTTACTGGAGGTGAGAATGTTCTTTTTAGTTCAACACATTCCAGTCAAACTGGGTCAAAGTGATGTCAAATAATGACTTATCTCTGTGTTTTTGGTGTTGTTCACAGCAGGGTTCAGGTCAGATGTTAACACAGGGAACAGCTCCAGGAACAACACTTCTAAGTATTTAGGTCTAAATGTTCATGTGTCGTCCTGTATTCCAGACTTCTCACAATTTACAAAGAAACCACCAACATAGTATTGAAAGTAAAAACATTCAAACTGGTATTTGTAATGTCACGATTGATGTTCATCTCTTTTGTTTCTGGATGCTTTTGTAAGTCATTGACATATGGCGAACACAATAAACAAGCCGTCTAGATAACAATAGAAGTACTTTCCGTTCTGTTACATGAAAGTGATTATTTTACACTGTAAGTTATTACATTTTCAGATGTTGATGTCAATACAGAACACTGCATGCTGTCAACATTAGTAAACATATAAAGTGGAAATGTAAAAAAAAAAAAATAATAATAATAATAATTAAAATGTGCAATCAATTGGCTTCCATGTGTTTCATCCTGTTAAGATGAATTAAGGATTGGAAGGATGATAAACTTAAGCACACCAATAGCCAGAGTCAAAGACGATCAGGAAAAACATAAATCACCTGATTCTAATTAAGGTTAGTGTCGAGACTCATGTTGTTTTTGTCTTCCTACTGAAGCTGTAAAGAAACAAAGGGAACAAATAAGTGGACAGCTGTGTCCTTGGTCCCTGATCCCTGATACATACTTCTTATGCACACCTAATAAAACCCATATGAATGAACTCATTTCCGTTTTGTACATCACAACCCTAGGTCACAGTTTCCACTCATCTCTCCTCCAAGACTCATAATATGTTAAATTATTGTCCCCGCAGTCCATAAAGGATATACTGGCTGCAGTAAGTAACTTGTTCAGGCAGCAAAAATGTTCTCTTGTTTCACGAAAATAAGTGTCAAAAGAAACTCTCGTAATGAAACAGCCGTAGAGTTCTTTTACAAGCAGAATATTGACTTCAAAATAATTTAAAAAAAAAAAGGAAAATAATCAGCAACTGTAAAATAAGTGACTTAAGAATCTTCATACTTAGCTTCGGGGTACAAAAAGGAGGGTAGGAAAGTCAAAGTTCGGCAGCTCTTATGTTATATGTTGCCTGGGGTGAACATGTTGACCTCTGAGAAAGCTGAAGACTGTTGGTTAATCACTATTTCAGTGACAGATTTGTGTCCCATCATATATCATTGAGTCTTGGGAGTTCAGTGTGTGATGTCGAGGCTTGTCATTAGAATATAGGACACCAAAAAGTGTATAAAATCCATTTTTTCAGCTTTCAACAGATGTTCATTATTCTCAGTTTTTAAGACTTTTTTTTTTTTTACAATAGTGAAGAAAAGGGACTGGATGACAGTCGCCTGTAAATCTGTCTGCTTTATGACTGATACAACAGACGAATCATTTCCCTCTCTTAACTCCAAGAGTCTCAAATAATGATCCCTGAGGTGAAACAAGGCTGTAATCTTTGGAAAAACACTGTCCCCATTTGAACCGGCACTGGGTAAAAGTGAGCTAAATATGGGGCAGAGTACGACTAATCCAAAACAGCCTTACAGCACAGTGATTCATTAAGGTGCGCTTTTAAGTGTATGCTCTTATGATAAAGGCTACAAAGAAAGGCTTCCCTAATAAATCTCAGCAAAGACTGTAAAAAGTCCTTCCAGCTAACTGACAGTGCTGCATGTACGAGCACTTTACCTGAGGAGGAATTGCTCAAATAAGTGATGCCGTTTCTAATAAACATAGGTATGTTTCTCATAAAACTCAACACTGGAGTGTTGCTGCAACTGGAAAAACTTTAAAGTTAAGACTTTTGTCTGTTTTAAAATCTCCAAATCCAAAAGTTTCCATCCTGTTATTGTTAAGGCTCTTACTTTTTAAATCGTAAATAAAAGTACATAGAAGTGAATGCTTAAGTTCTGCCTCTTCTTGGCTCAGATACTCAAGTGGATGTGGATCACTCCCTGACTGAAGAATATTACGTAAATTTGCTCCAGTGCAATTGTAGCTGTATAATATTTAGAGAAGAAAGTTCATTCTGTATATACAGTCCTTTGAGTTAAGTGTACTTAGCAGTAAAATATGGTACAAACGTGTGTAATAGCTTTAATCCTAACAAGACAAACTGCATATGTATTTAGAAAAAGAGAACTTAGCTGAAGTCATTACAAATAATATGATTCTTGAACATATATCGTGCTACATTAAAGTTGTTCTTAGACCACGTTTGATAATCATGACTGAATTACAGGTCATTATGGGCTAGATTAAGATTTTATGAGTAAAGGAGAAGATGTATTTCCATATTTGCTTGTCAAATATTATGCATTTAAACCCAAAGTTGCTGACCATGTTTGAAGAATATCAAGTAGATGAGCCACAGTAATGACAAAGCCAGTAATGGAAGATTCACAGACACATGCAAACATCATTGGTGCGCTTTCCCAAGACAGTAAAATATCACTGGCAGGAAAATGTGAGACAAAAGCCAAACATATTGGAACCGTTACATCAACATCAGCATCTCCAGCGATTGATCCAAGAGATAGAAAATGAAGTAATTGCACAGAAATGTTATTACAGAAATTAGCTGGGAATTTTAAAGATTTCTAATAATTATATAAATAGATTTAAAGATTCTGAGGAAAATGAGGAAAAAACATTTCTCAGGATCAGTGAGTGAAATTACAGGATTTCATGCAAGGGAGGAAAGATACTTATTTATCATTGCAACTGACAAGGTTTGAAAAGTGAATGTGGAAAAAAAAACATGATAAATGAACTGCGGTAGTGGCTGGAAATTGAATAATATTATTCAGAAAAATATTACGATTTAGTCCTTATTCTGTTTTTGACAATTGACCACCGACTGCTACCTTGGACGAATTTGGCTTGTAGCAACGGTTTCATGGATATTCAATATGGGGTGAGGTTAGATCAAGAGTGTTTCCAGGAGGTGTCATGGCCGCATGTATCTATATTTAGAAAAGCACAGTCAAATGGTAAATGACCAAACTATGAGCTCTTAATAAAAGAGAATGACCTTAGGGCAAATTGTAACTCTGTAAAATATTGTATTCTTATACCAGTAAAAAGAAGTTTATTGTAATAAAATTCATTTGTATTTTTACATGTGTGTGTGTATATATTCTTTTCCAATTTCAACTAATTTTTTTTATTATTCATAATGAATGTAGTGTTTTGATAATTACAATGACTAGCTCTTATTCTGAAATATGATCTTGAAAATATGCAAATAAACTGAACCATATTAATATTTTATGAGCTCAAGATTTAGAAAAATCCCGGATTTCAAAATATCTGGGGGTTTTTAAGTATAATTCTTGTTAAAATCTTCTTCGAGCATGCCTATAGGGTAATAACATCTTAATTTGTTCAGAAATATAAGTTCCTAGTATAGGACGACAGCGCCACCATTTAAACACGGCACATATTGAAACTAATGATGCAAACAACATGCCGCCATGACACCTCCTGGAAACACTCTTGATTTAACCTCACCCATTCAATATAGGGAGCTTAAGTCACGCATTTCTATTTCCGGTAGATTTCCGGGCCATTGTGCCTAAGTGCCATAAAAAAATTAACGCGAGTCAATGGAGGGATAAAAGTAATTTTCTGGTTCCGTTTGAAATGTGCTACGGTTTTCACATATGATGTATGTGAATTTTAAAGATACATTTTCACATTGAGAAAGCACTCACTTTGCATTAAAGCATTAAAAGTTACGTTAGGCTTTATGCGAGAGTAAGTAATGGACTACAACGTTCGTCTCACAAATATTACGTCACCACCATCAAACTCTTTGAAAATGGCTGCGACTTTGGCGAGCTTCACCTCCTTCTTTCAGGACGAAGGCAAGAGCATCAAACGTGGAGAAACCCACATTAAATCGGGGCATGTGGAAAGTGGCAGCTACTCCGAGTTAGGGAAAGATTCTGTTGTGACGTCAGCTATGCGACGTCTGATATGTAGTCCAAACAGAGTCCAAATAATTACATATTTTTACACGCTAATAAATTACAAAACACGTATCAAAGAAAGTGCAAATGCATATCATTGGTTATGATTATGATTATAATTATGATTATAATTATTTTCTCCTCATCCGAACTTAGGCCCATTGGACCGACCGGAAGGGGCGGAGACTTAGGCTCCCTATACCTTTTCGTCAGGTACCTCAGGCATCACTGGACAGTTTTTGGTCATCTCAGGAAATTTCATCAAGAAGCAGACAGCAGGACCTACAGTATGCAACCGAGGGATACATACACAACCTATTTTTCAGCAAAAGTCATTGAGGCCAGAGCCTTTAGGTCGCAGAGGAAAAGTGATGAGATGAGATTATATCCTGTCAGCGTTGTTCCTGCACTGTTAGGTAAGTGTTTAAGTAACTACAGAATCATGACAATATACTGTCATGTAATGAACTGTTCAAGTGTTAAAAGTGAACAAATTCTCAGTGTTAAGTCAGCGGTCAGCTGTACTCGGTTGTTTGACAGCTTTAGCTTTAGCCTAGCTTGTCTGGTTCCTGTTGGTTTTAACACAACCACAGGTCAAATCTCACGGACATTTATTGTTACTGTAAAACGCAGAATGTGAAACGGCTACTTCTCAATAAAAGACCCTGTAGTGATTGGTAAACTTTGTGTGTTAGTTGTTGCGTAGCCTACAAACTCCAAAAAGCCCACTACGAGCTGTATGTAGGAGGATGTAGGATGATCAGTCTTCTCATTTTAGCCACGGTGGGTGAATAGTGTTAGACGGCTAATGGTTATATGTTATTTGAAACTTATATGCTTGACCACCCCGGGATTAAAAAGGTATCTGTTGTCACTTCTACATTTCCCCACACACACTTTTTGACCATGATGATGAACTTAATTTGATAGTGACTGACTGCGACAGCGTCTATAGCTTCTACAGTGAGGTACAAGTTGTTCGAGGCTGTGTGAGAGGGGACATGGCTTGGGGTCGGTCAATAAATTACTAAATTGCTAAATTACTCCCTATACAGGCAGAATGGGGGAAACAGGAACAAAAACAGCCATTAATAGTATTACGTTATGATAATTTTTACTTGTTATAAGCGTATCTTCATTTTTTTTTTAGCTCTTATCTGGAGCTAGCATAACTGTAAAAACTGCTATCTTAGTTTATCGGGCTAACTAGCTTAACCGCGGCTCACTAGCATACAGGCTACTCAGCTCTTACTGAGGAAGAGAGAATTAACCCACGAATAAAGCACTCTGGATTATAAAGCGCGCTGTTTTTTGAGAAATTTAAAGGCTTCTCAGTGTGTCTTATAGTCCAGAAAGTACAGTACATGTTTATACATGTTAGTCTGTAAATATGTTGATGGTTTATGTGTTTTATTTAACAGTACGGATTTTTCCCCCTTACGAAACAAAAATATATTTCTCCATATACTGTCTATCAATATATTACTACCTGAAATTTAACATATATATATATATCTATCAATATATTACTACCTGAAATTTAACACACACACACACACACACACACACACACACACACACACACACACATATATATATATATATATATATATATATATATATATATATATATATGTATGTATGTGTAAATGTAAATAACATACAGAAACGTATATTTTGTCAATATATTTCAATATAGTTAAAAAGTAAATTGCCACTTTTCATATATTGAGACATACAGTATACGCCAATATAGGCTATTTGTTAATATATTTTTAGCAATACACCTTATAATGTATGAATGCATGTGTGTGTGTGTATTGTTAAGTGTATTATTAAATATATGCATTTGGTAATACACTTCCCAATACATGTGGAAATATATTGAGTTTAAAAAGTAAAAATATAGAGCAATTCCTGTCTTCAGTGCAATATATATGTTTTATATTTGTCAATATATGATTAGATCATATATTGCAGTATATTGGATAATATATGCACTACTTTACCACATATGGGAATATATTGTTGAATATAATGCATTCTATTTTTCAATATATATCCATAACATGTGTAATATTGTATATAATTTATACCCTTAAAAACAATAGGATTATTTTTACAGTGTAGGAAAGAATCATCCTGAGAAGTAAAACTAAATAAAAAGATCTTTACATTTGTAATATAACCCCCCTGCAGGAGTAAGAAGCTAAAAAAAAACACAAAAAAGAAGCTTGTGGTACAGTAACAATCACACCACTTGTCTCAACGTATCAGCAGCTTTCAACACTTCTGGCCAAATTTCCAAGTGTTGAAAACAGCATGCCAGCACAGACAGAGGAATTCATCAACTGGGTCTAGGTGTGGTTTTGCTATAGTATACTGTAGTATCTCAAGGCTATAACAATTAATATTTGTTCCAAAGTCAGGAAAACTTGACATGTAGAGATGTTATAAATCCTAAATAATGACATATTAGCATGGAACTGTATACATACACAAGATTATTTGGATAATAACCTGACTGACCAAAGATGATTTTTACTACTTTTTGAAAAAACATCACATATTTAATTAATTTTGTCTCTACTGGTTTTACAAATCATCTTTTCTTTTTTTTTTTTTTTTTCTTTTCTTTTCCATCCAGCGTCATAACAGCAGAATCTTGGTCTGGCTGCATTTTTGCTTTGCCAAGGGAAATGTCATAAAAAGATATACGAGGCTCCTGTTGATATTTTACTGTATTTATTTTGAGTTTTGTTTGAACAATATTTCAATGCTGGACCAGATATGAACAAACAGGGGGAAAAAGAAAAGAGGTAAAAGAGAAGGAGAGAGAGAAGGTTCCTCACAAGAGAATATAAACAAACCCATGGTGATAATTATTATGATAATGATAACTAAAAACAATAACTGACTAAACTTAGGCAGAAAAAAAATGAAGAGATTACATTGAAATAAAAAAGAAAACAACTATTAACTGAGATATAAGAAAGAAAAAGGTGAACAAAATATCATACACAGTAAATCTTACAAATCATCTCATTTTATGGACTTTTTCACGTCATACTGGAATATAAATCTAAATATTGTCTTCATTATACTTTCTCTTTTTTCTCCCTTTCCAATACTCACTCACTGCAAAGACCTAAGAAGTCACCTGTGATCAAAAACATCTTTAGATCTGAAATGTTTAATAGCTTTTCAACCCATAATTCTAGCAATGTGTTGAAATAATTCCAATAAAATTTAGGGTTTTTTTGCTTTTCAGTTGCATCAAGATAGTCTGTAGTGAATGTGGAAACACTGTCACCTTCTGTAATGATTCATCAGTAAAATCCATGTAGTTTAATAAATGGTTGGATGCAGATTCAGTTATGAAATACGGTATTTAGCTCAAACATTTACTGCTTGTTCAGTTTTTTCCATTTTGATATGAAAACGTGATTTAAGACTGAGCTTTTATGTACAGTACGATGGTGTATTAATTCCAGGTAGGAAGAATAAACACACCCCTCACTATGAGAATAAACTCTTACTTTTTAAAAATACTTAGAATGTAATAAAAAAAATAATATAGTACATTTATGAGATTAAAGTTGGACTACTTTGAAAATAAATTCGTAATACTGGGATAAAAAGTCCTAATTTAGAAATTGTAACCTTGAAGCTTTTCTCACAGGTTTGCTTTGGATTCATTTTGATCAATTATGATTAAATATACATTTTTAATCTATATTAATTGTCTTTTATTTAGTACAAACAGACTCAAGAAAAAAGGGAATATATGTGCACTTGTTTGTCCAAGCTACACGAGCATAAACCGACTAATGTATCCTTTTACGTTAATTCAATTCAATATACTTCATTCATCCTTAGAAGGTAATATTTTAAAATGGATTTGCTTTGGTGAAAGGAAAACTGCTTCTTGCAGAGTGTGAGTGTGTATACTACTTTATGTGGATCAACAGGTCTGTCTCAAATTTCTTTTAACACTGGAAATTCCCACAAAATAGATAAAAATACACGAAGAAAGAAAAAATGTGATGAAAAAATATGCTGAAAATCCCCTAAAATTCACCAAAAATAAACTAAAATAGAAAAAGCAATGAAATTATCTAAAACACATTCAAAAACACTTCTAACATACAGAAACCAACAACAAAAAATCTGGCAAAATAGTCAAAACATCCAAAAACATGAATATAATTAACATGTTTAGCACCTTCAACAGTTTCAACAAAGCAACTTGAAACAAATGAACTGCTCCATTTAACTGCCTTACAATTTATAATCGGATGAATTATAATGATGGATTCATCTGCCTTAAATATAACAGCCTGACCAAAAATAAGTTCTTATATAAGGAAGGTACTTTAATTTGTTTGTATATGTGTGTGTGTGTGTGTGTGTGTGTGTGTGTGTGTGTGTATATATATCACTGCAAAGCAGAGGTGGTCAAAGTACTCTCATTCTGTACTTGAGTAGAAGTACAGATACTGGTGTGAAGAAATACTTTGGTAAAAGTAGAAGTACTGATTCAACTCCTTTACTGAAGTAAAAGTAAAGGAGTACAACTTCTCAATTGTAATAAAGTAAAAAGTAAAACTGCATTTTTATTTAGCTATGGATGAAATAATACTTATTTAAGCAGGAATAAAACTGAAAAATGTCAAAAATATCTAAATAAATAAAGCCTTTAGGAGTGAGTTACTGTGTAGATTATGTTTTTTATTGTCATGGTGTTGAGTTCAGTGGGTATGGAAAGGACATTTAAGAAAAATTCAAAGCTCATAGATAGGAGATGAAAAAAAAAATAGTGAGATAAAAAGTAAAGAATTATGAGATTAAAAATTCAAAATTACAAGATAAAATGTCAAAATTATGATGAAAAAAGCCATAATTATGAGATAACAAATGGATAAAAAGTCCAAATTATGATATAGTATGTCAATAATTTCTGATTTCTGATTTATTTTTCATACTGTCACATTTGTCTAGTTTGAAAAAAGTCATGAGTCTATTCTGAGAATGTAAAGAGTATAAAGTACAGCTATTTATACACAAATGTAGGGAGTAAAAGTAAAAAGTTGCCAGAAAAATGAACATTCAAGTAAAGTACAGATACTTAAAAACTATACTTAAGTTCAGTAAAGGAAATACTTGTACTTATTTACTTCCACCTCTGCTGCAACGTCACTCTTTAGGTGATTATATCTTATTTTAAGTGTGATTAAATATTTGGTCTAGAATTGAAGTACAAGTTTGTAGAAATGTGCTCCTCTGTGTCAGTTGTGATGAGGTTTTTTTTGGAGTTAGATGACGGAAAATAATGAATTGCAATAATCCTAATGGCTGGGGACAAAAAACAGGCCGAGTTTGTTCATCAGTGACTGAAGGAAATGACTTTACCTTTGTAATAAAAAAATAAATAAACAGTATATTTGGTGGCATCGCTCTAACATTTTGATGAAAGGTTCACTTGGAGTGGAAGAATATTCCCAGATTATTACTCTCGGGAGTGTACTGGAAACTTTGGGAAAGTAAAATCTGCTATTAAGATACGTGCTTTGGATCCATATACCTTCACTTTAGTTTTGTCGTCATATTGTCATTATTAAAAAAATACAAGATGCTCTGGTATTTATGTGGTCAAAAGAGGCTGTGAATGAGGTAACTGAGATCTGACAGATTAATAGATAGTTTGAGTATATCCATTCTATGTAACGTTATGCTCTTATTCCACTCAGAAGTAAAGACTATACATTTTTACACCACGTCATTTCACTGACAGCTTTGATTCTGAATGCTTGTGATGAACTCAAGGATTATGTGTTCCTGTGTGGATTGAGAAATCCTTCTTCTGAAGTGAAAAACCTCTTGGGTCAGCTGGAAAAAAATTGTCACAAAAACACAAAGCACAACCCGGGGCTTTTTTTTTTTTTTTTTTTTTTAAATGACATCATGAAATTTTGACTTTTTTGTGATCTACGGTACTCACAGGACAGTGACACTACAAACATAAAAGGATCAGTATTACTATGATATATAGTTGTGAGGAAAAAGAAGGATTGGCCAACTATTGTTTTCTTCAATTTCTTGTTCATTTTAATACTTAGTGCAACTAAAGGTACATTTGTTTGGACAAATCTAATGATAACAACAAAAAGAGTACATAAGAGTTTAACTTCAGAACTGATATCGACACATTTTCCATGTTTTCTTGATAATGACCAAACTATCTTCATTTCTTACATTATAGTCTGTCGTTGATTAAACAGTGCTTTTATTCATTCCATGTTTTCTTTTCGGTCTGTTTTAGTCACATGGTACACACAGGAGTTAATACTTGATTGCATAACCATTGTTTTTGGTGACTTTTAAAGATCTAATTTTTCTGTACTGTACCTTCTGTATTTATTTTTCAGTGAAAACCATTTATTTTGCTACATATAATTCAAATGATCATGTAAATGTTTATTAAAAACTAAGGTTGAGGGATATTATATCAGAAACGAAGACTCGCGATTAATCAGTTTAATCACACATTTTTGTGTCAATGAAATTCATTGAAATATTCTTATTAATGTAGAATGAATAAGCTTGGTTTGTGCAAATTTTTGTTTTTTTATTCAAAACAAACCACTACAGACACATTTACAGATTTACACATTACAGACAGTAACATTTGCCGTAATAAGATATGGTAAATGAGGTAAAAAAAAACAAAAACAAAAAAAGAAGGAATAATGAAGACTCAAAAACAGCCCCTGAAAATAGGATGAAACAAAAAAATTTTTTTTCCTTTTTTAACATGAAGTGATATTGTGATGTAAAATAATATGCATTTGTAAAATGACAAAATGCTTGGGAACTCTAATCACGATTAAAAAAAATAATTGTGATTATATATTCATATATATATAAATAAATACAACCTATAAAACCCAATATCTATAATTTTCCATTGTTTTCTTGATAAAGTGAAAATCACTTTAATTCTTATAACCTATACATAAATCAGTATATATATGTGTGTATATATATACATATATATATTTATTTATTGTCTGTGTGTGTAAAAATATTTGTCAAATACACTGAAACATCACGTAATCAGCACTTTGGTCATTTGTTTTCAATTTATCTGAGTAAAGTATATAAGATTATATGATATAAGCACATTTAATTTTTGACATGCACTAGTTTACAATTTAAAGAAAGAAATGATCTAACACTAGAGCACTCAATGGCTCTGCACCATTCACTTGCCCCTCAGGACCATTCCATTAGATCAGCATATATGTACAGCTCCAACTGACAAAGAACTGGAACTGAAATATAATACAGTCTTGGAAAAAATATTAGACTAATCTTGTTTTCTTCACTTTCTTAATTTTAATGTCTGACGATATGACTCATGACAATTTAATTTCAGAGATGATATCTATCCATTTTCCATAGTTTTCTCACTTCAGTTCTTACATTATTATCTATGTCATTGTACTGACATAGTTATGGTTTCATTCATTCCATGTTTTCTTTTCTGTCTGTTTTAGTCACATGGTACACACTAGAGTTAATACTTGATTGCGTAACCATTGTTTTTGTTCAATTTGATGGTCCAATCAAATTTTCTACGACTATTGTATTGGATTTTTGTATGCGTTGATTGCATGTTATTGATAGTAAATTTTCACCACTATTTATACATTTGCAACATATTAAACTACCACCACAGAGAGCATTATGACACTGCATTAATGAGCACACTGAAACATGTTTTTCCACCTATAAAGATATTTCCCCATATATTTCCAATTACATGGCAGCCAATTTTTAAAACAAAATTAAATGGTGATAGACCATGGTTTGTAATTGAATTGGCTGACTTCTATAAAATATAACTCAATAAGTGCAAATTGAGTCCCAGCAGTAATAAGTACAACTCTGAATCAACTCACAGACCACTACAGCATCTGGCCTGGAGAGAGAGAGAGAGAGAGAGAGAGAGAGAGAGAGAGGAAACGGCAGACTGGAAATCTGGAGCAAAAAAGCACAGGGAATCCCATCGACGTGGCTCATGGCTCCAAGACGCTAAAGGAGGAGAGGAAGGAGAGTGCAGTTGGGCAACTCATCTTGAAGTAAGAGTGAAATATTAATCAACAAGGCAAACACAAGCCTTACATAACCAACAAACGAATGCATTAAAAACTACGCATCTACAGTCACGGAAAAAATGATTAGATTACCAAAAGCTACTGAAAACAATGGTTATGCAGTCATGTATTAATGGGATTATCTGGAGTAAAAGTCATTTTAGCTCAATTTTTAGATGATTAGGAGTACATACATATAGTTGACATGAAAAACACACATTGAGAAAGTTCCATTTTGACCGTGTTAGCATAGAAGTGATTAGGGCATGTCTTTTTGCCGACACAAAACGCCATTTTTTTTTTTTTTTGACCTCTTCTAATGTTCTAAACAACCATCACACTTACGTACACATATATACTACTATGTGTATCTAATAACTGAAGTGAAATGATGAAATGATTTTTGTTATTATCAAGAAAACCATGATAAATATCAGCTCTGATGTTCAACTCTAAATGCTTATGAGCTAGTTTTGTTCTTATCATTACTGTATATTTGTCCAACTAAATGTCATCTTAGTCATACCAGGCATGAAAATGAACAACAAATTGAAGAAAACAAGGGGTGGTCTCATATTTTTTTTTCCATGATTGTAACTTCAGCGCTTCATTAGGATGACTCATACAATACAACTATTTCTACAACATCCCCTGAAGTGACATTTCTCATTTTCCTTTTGCTCAGCTGTGCACATGTGTTCATAAATCTGGAGCCATGCATTGTTAAAGCACAGTAAATACTTGGAATTCACACGTAGCCACAGGAGAGGTATTTTGGAAGGGCCTTAGGTCACAGAAAATATGTAAGAATAAGTAATTTAGTCATAGTAGGTTCTATCTTATACAACACCTGAGAGCACACAGTACTGTATATAAAGATTTATTAAGGAAAAAAATGCTGACGTTTAGAGTATATGGTTCCAACTTTCTATGAAGTTGTTTTTCTCCATGACTCCTCCATGAACTAAAGTCCTTTATGGTGGTGTGGTTTATATCATCCCCATTTATTTTACTATTTCCCTATGACATTAAATGGCATCTTTTTGGTCAAAAACCTGCTTTATCATAATTCAACTAGCATTGCCAAAATCAAGAAGCATGTGGGGAAATTATAACCTGAGGAGTTGCTACATCACTGAAAAGTGTGACTGATGATTTATGTACTCTGGATAATGTAAACAGACTGTGCTATGCATCCTGCTTTGGCACAGCTGTCCAGTACATGTGGTGTTTCCTGGTGGAAAACTTCACATGTACCGTGAATGGAGCCCAGCCTGTGTATGGTCTGTTGGTTATACTGGACCAATTAATACCATGTTGCACGTTTTCAGTCATATAAAATGGTCTCACAGATGTGCCAAAATACATACCCCATAAAATAAAGTGTTTCTGACACTAGCTTCCAGGATGATGCACCAAAAAAAAGACATCTTTTACTTTCAAACTTTAGATAAGTGGCCACATTTTTATTAAAGGCAGTAAAGCTGCGATGACAAAAAGAGAAGAACGAAATTTATGACGGAGTAACTGGGACTTGGAAGGTACAATACAGTTAGGGGGGAGAAACATGAGGAAGGAAAAGCATTATATTTGGATAGAAGGCTCAGTTTCAGGAAAAATGATCTTGTTTCTCTTTAAGGACCTGTCCATAAACTCGTGACATATCCATGGAAACCACAGAAGAATAGGAAAATACACTTTTTGAGAAAAACACATTCATACTTGTTGTGTCAGATGAAAATTCAGGACGGCTGGACGCACCCTTAGGGACAGGGTGAGGAGCTCAGAGGACAGTTGATGCACCTCCACATCCAGAGAGGCCAACTGACGCATTTGTTTTGGATACCTCGTGGTGTTCTGGGCATGTCCCACCGAGAGGAGACCCCAGGGAAGACCTCGGAGAGACTATCTGGCCTGTCAATGCCTCTGGGTCCCCTCAGAAGAGTCTGGGGAGGGGGGAGAATCTGGGCATCCCTGTTTAGACTGGTGCCTCTGTGACCCTGGGTAAGCAGTAGAAGATGGTTGGATGGATTTATTATCATAACTGTGTTGTTTCAAAACTTCTAATGTGTAAAATATAAATATCATGAACCACATCTTTGGAAAAATCTATGTCCTGAACTTCAATCAACATCGTCTTTATTGTTATTTAAAAAGCATCTTAAAATGACTCTAATTAATGGAAAATATCAGACTGTACATCATATGATTTTCATTTGATTATGTTTAATTACCCCACCCCCAAAGGGTACAGTTGTATTATGTTTGGTTCAGTTTGTCTGTTAGCAGTAGCTTTACGTAAAAACTACTGGAACAATTTCCATGAAGTTTTCAGCAAAGGTGGTCCACGATAGATCCCATTAAATCTTGGTGAATGTAGGTCAAAGGTCACAGTCACCAAAAATGTGATTTCACGATGATTAGAGAGAAGGCAAATCAGGTAAAATGTGTGCAAGGGGGTGGGGTTTGTTGTGCCACTTGTTGGAATTGTATTTTCCTAATTTTTAATTCAGATTATTATTTCAGTTATATAGTAATTAAATTTGGTTTTCTTTTTTCCCCTCTGTGTACTCTTTATTTTCAAAGATATATTAACATAAGCCACCACACACATTGAAATGGAATGGTCAATACCATATATATATATATATATATATATATATATATATATATATATAAACTCATGACATTTAAACAAAACCAGACTGCTTTAATCCAGCATTAGACAGTAATCCAAAAATAGTTGGCTTTTATTACCGTGCACTGACTGATTACTTCTGTGTTCCTGAACTCCCCTAACGCACTATTCTACTGTTACCTGATACCTTCTGAACTTTTCAGACCTGATTGATAAAAGAAAAGAAGATCTACCTGTGAGTATTTTTTCCATGTTTACTCATCTCTGAACCTGCTTGACCTTTTTTTGGCTAAATTCATATATCGTGCCTATTTATCCAACTCCAAACATTATTCAATACACATGTGATTTTTATTCCTTTTTGCGAAATTATTTACACCCCAGCCAGAGGATTTTCATTTTGGCCCTGCTTGGAGTAATATGAAACTCAACACTTGTATGTGTTTCTCACATGTGATAAATATTGAATCCATCTGAACTCCACAAATGTTTAAATCAAACAAAGTGTGATCTATTCAATGTTAAAGCAAACAGGCTTATGTACAAACATGTCGTTCAAATAATTATTTATAACTGAAAACAGTTTAATACAGTGAGGCAGATCAACAAACACGACCTTCGGGATTTTAAGGCAAAGTAAATTTAGACCATTACAGAAGTAGATTTTTTTTTTCCTGCTGTCATTAGAGTGGATGTGGTGTTATGTCTTGGGTGGGTGGGCACAGATGAAGGGGAAAACGATCCTTCTCCCCCATCCACTATAATGTAAAATCACAGTTTCAACTTGTTCTGCTAATGCGAACAAGGTGCCATGACATACTTTGAGTTGTTATTTCCTTCTGATGGTGATCGATATTTATTAAAAATTTAAATCCACTGCAGTTGGATTTTTGTCCGTATAACTGAACAATTGATCCAACTCAATGGAATGAAGTGTCATTTCCACACATCTGCTGCTATGTTATAGTCACCTGGTAAGGGAATACATCACATTGACTAATGATAGGATGACAAACTTATCATCATTTTAGTACTGGACATTAAATAGACAACATTAATTAACATTATAATTAATGTTGTTGTTGTTGGTCCAATATGAGTCAGGTTCTTTTTGTTTTGCACAGAAATAAACAATAGAAACGTCCGTAAGACAGATAGATTTGATTTAATGCTTGGAGTAAATTAGAGCCAGCACTTTTATAACCTCTGCCAAGGAGCTTATGTTTTTGCCAGAGTTTGTCTGTCTGTTAGTTAGCAACATAACTCAAAAACGTATGGACAGATTTTGATGAAATATTCAAGGTAGGTTGATAATGGGCAGATCTGGAAATGATTTTAGTAGTGATGGTGGTGGGAGTTCAAGATAACTATTTTGATGATATTTTCAGGATGAATTGGGAGTGTCTCAAGGAACAAATGATTCCATTTTGGTGGTGATCCGGAAGAGATTCTGGATCACTTTGAAATTTCACATTGCTTTAAATATAGAATAAATTTCAAAGTGATCTAGAATGTCTCATGTCGAGTTCAGTGTTTTGTTGTTTTTTTTATTATTATCCTAACTCACTTATTTTTCACAGTACAGACATAAAACGTACATCTAGTTGCTCCTCAGACCCTCCTGTCATTCATGATCAACTTTCTTTTCACCAATTCTTTACAGTTTTCCCCAAAATCCCAGGAGTCTAGAGGCATGGTTTAACATTCAGACAGGCTTCAGCTCTCTGTGCGTCTGCGTGTGTAACTCCAGGTCGGTTTCCCAGGCAACAGGCATAGTCACTTACTCACAGAAAATGGGAGGAGCTTAATAGAACTGGCTCAGTGCACGAACACTGAAAAACAGATTCCACATATGAAGTGAACAGCAGATATTTCTTCCTTTCACCAGCCACGACTCCAGCGATCCGACAAGAGACAAACAGACGGGTCACATTTCCTACAGGGAATGGATGGAAGTCTAGTTCAAACTTATTGCTGCTGTCAACCTCATGTTATTTTCGGAATGAACCAACGATTAATATATTCCGTAATGGTGCCCACAGCTACGTAATTTAACTTCCTTCATGTCTTAAGTCAAACTTTTTGTGTGATGGTTAGCATCTTTCATTGGGGCAGAACATTTCGTCGACATTGTGGGTTTTGTCGGGGATCCTAGTAGCGCATTCATACACACAGTTTTATGATGTCTGAGGGTCATTGAACGCAACAGCCCTGCTACCTGTTGTCATGCAACCCAGAGGATAGCAACATTAGCACATCGCCGTCCTCTGGGTCTGTATGAACACCACAAGCTCTACTGTTTACCTAATATTACACTTTTTATTGTTAAACGTGTATTTTAGTTCATGATTTGGTAGTAATTTAGTTGCATAATAATTAAGCATGTTTCATTTTCTTCATTAAAAAGTTGACTTGGTTTTCTTTTGTTTTAGCTAACTGGTTTTCCCTCGTTTTAATTTCAGACCGGAATGTGTGTGTGTGTGTGTGTGTGTGTGTGTGTGTGCGTGTGTGTGTGTGTGTGTGTCTATGCTGCTGCAACGGGGACTGATTATATGTACTTTTGTGTACCAGGATAAATAAAACGGTGTGGTTGGATGACAAAGAAATTGTCTGTGGTCATAAATTCTACACAACGCACGAGTACGACCGCTACACATACAGTACAGCACTTCAGAGTCACAATGCTAGCAATCAAATGTTTATGTAAATTTGTCAAAGCTGAACAAATTCTTCACAGGAGACACTGCATGGAGCATGGAGGAGATTGATTGTCTACAGTCCCTTAGCCAATCAGGACCCAGAACACAATGCATGCTCAATTGTACTAGAAAAAAAAATCTGTGAGGGACCACTGTATGTTTCCTTGTATAAGCCCCCCCCCCCCCTGCTTTCTCCTTCTTCCCTCTTTATTGTCCTTTTCTTTTCTTTCCCCTTGTCTTTTCCAGTCAGGTCTGGAAACAAAATGTGGTTAAACAAAGACCAAAAGGAAAAACAGTAGAACATGAAGGCGAGCCTTATATATTTTATGAAGTTCCCCTTGGCAAAACAAATGTGTTCAGCACACGGCAGATATACCACCATTCTGTTATTATGATACTAGACAAGACATGTTTAAAATAAATATAAAGAAAATAACTGTATATATATTTTTTTATTCAACTTGTGGTTGCATCAGTATCTTTGTGCAGACACACACACACACACACACACAGAGCAGTCACATTAACAGATATCTGAGGTTCATCTGAGGTGAAGCTTTTGGGTTTTATTCCTTTTAACTCTTTACTATTCCAGGATGATTTACCTTAAAAGGCCTGAAAAATACCTTTCCAAATTAAAGCTCCAGCTGTTCTTCAGCTGTTTGGTGTACAGATAAAAGAATGTTCTCTTTGTAAAGGTAACATCCTGTAGTTTGGACTAAAACACTCACTCTTTATGTAATAGGTAAAAAAAAAAAGCTGTAGACTTAGAAACATTAATAGACGTCAGTTTTTTCTTATGTTTTTGGTGTAAACCACACTGTAAACTTGCATGTTCAGAATAATTAAATATATTAATTTGTGAATGCACAGTTTCAGAAATAGTACTACTAACTCAAATACATTAAGTTGCTGTAACATGTTCTTCTTTTTAAGTTCTTCCAACTAATATTTTTTTATTAAGGGGAACTATTGTGGATATAAATAAACATAACTGAAAACATAGATGAGGTACAACTGAGTGGAATTAAGTCATTAAATCCTGAGAATGATATTGTTCTGTTATTTCTATTGTTTCAAATAAGGATGATTAAAAAAATAAACTTAACTGATATAGTAGATGATGAAGTAATAACCACTAATATGTATCGAACCAAAAAAAATTACAATCACAAAACACAGTAATTTAATTCAGGGGCGGCTGTGGTTCAGTTGGTAGAGCGGGTCGTCCAATGACTGAAGGCTCAGAGGTTCATGTCCCAGCTCTGTCTGTCCACATGTCCAAGTGTCCTTGGACAAAGACACTGAACCCTTCCTTAGTCTCCTAGTAGGACTGACAGAAGCTTAGAATACTAAGTTAATTCAATTTTATTTTATTTATAAAGCCCCAAATCACAACAAAGTCGTCTCACAGGGCTTTACAAAAACAATAAGTGAAGTTTTAATTTAAGTATACTTTAATAAGCATCTAAATGTTAAGTTCTGGAAATTTGTGTTTTTTTTAAGTTTGATCAACTTAAAATAATTGAGGTTTACAGTGCAAGGTGTATTTGTCTGCATTTGGGGAGGTATGGACTAAAACACCATTTACCAACAGATCAATGTATAACTTTGCAGGTCAAAGCTGAGAACTTTATTTATAAAAATGTCAGATTTAGAGAAATTTTTCTGTTTCTGTGTTTTACAGAAATTAGGGGAATTATCAATTTTTCCAAGGTGACAATATTTGGAATTTTTTTGTAAAGAATTATAACTGTTGAATTCATCAAATGCACATATTCTAGCAAAAATTGATGAAAATAAATATTTTCCATACAAAATTACTATTTAACAAAAATATAAATTAAAGTCCAAACTAATATTCTGCTGCAAAAATAAGATTCTTAGGTGAATTTTTGACCTAAATGCTTTACTGAATTATGTTCACTGGTCGCGTTACAAGAAAAATTACATTGTATTTATCTGGATTAATAGATGATTGATCAGATGACTGCCTTCAAAAGCCATATTTGCTTTTTGTGTAAAACAACCTTTTTTTTTTTTTACTTTTACACTTCAGAATGGTTTATATCTTTGGAAAGATGATTTTGTTTGGTTTCATTTGATGTGCGAAAAGTGGAGGTGCATTAATATGGGAGCTGTATATATATATATATATATATATATATATATATATATATATATATATATATATATATATATATATATATATATATATATATATATATATAGGTGTTATTAAAATAACATCTAATCTAAATAACATCTTAACATCTATGTCCCAGGACTGGGACATAAAGCTAGTGTTTCACAGTTGAACGTGATGAATGTGAGCTAACGCTGAACTTTGCAACTCACACGTACACGAAGCATGTCCAGTCTGGTCTGTGCTCTGGTATCTCTAACAGTATTTATGTTGGAAACTGTCAACTTGGAGACTGACATTACACCTTTAGGTTCTGACAATTTCCTCAAGTCACGCACAAAATGGTAACGGTCAGAGAAAAAATAACAATATGTGGCTACTGTACACCATGAGGCCATTACTTTGAAGGCCCCCTGTGCTGAAAATAAGCAATTTAATGGTCATTAGTATCAAATTTTAACCAAACACTGAGTCTAATCAGTTTCATTCCTTGGATAAAATGCTTATATGAGCGTTTTTAGAAGTCGTGATGAACATGAAACCACAGCCGCAGAAACACAACAATGTTTTCTCCAATTCTATCTTGTTGAAAGTGTGTTAAAGGTGGAAGTTGGCGCCCTCTGCAGATGGAAAAGGAACATCCACTAATAAGTTTTCACAGATTTCTACAGTGGAAGAGGCAGGACACTGCTATTAGGAGGACCAGGCATCATTTGATGTGGAGCTGCAATGCTTTTTTTTTTTTTTTTTTATCCCCTGTTTCACTTTTTTTTTTTTTTTTACTTTTAAAGACCGAAAAAAAAATCAATGAAATCAGGCAAACAATGTATAGCATTACTAAACAATATAGACTGATAAGGGGTGATAGGAAAAAGGGGCAGAGGAAAGAAAGAAGGGTGAGTGAGGGGACAATGACAATTATATTTGTCATTTTTGTTGTTTTTGTTTTTTTAATAGATTTATTTCTTCAATAAGTTGACTATTTTGTTTTTTCTGTCCCTTTTTGTCAAACATTTTCTTATTTTATTCATTATTTTGTCAATTTACATTCATTTATTTGGGTTTTTGATCATTCCATCGATGATTGTGTTCATTTCATGTTTATTCTATCTATTATTTCATTAATTTTTTGATTATCTTGCCTTTTTTCATACATTTTATAGACATCTGTGTAATTTTGTTGATTGTTGGATTCACTTGTGTCTATTCTGTTACTAATTGTGTTTCATTTGTTGAGCTGATTTTATTGAACATGTTTACCATCATAAATATGATAATATCCATATATTATAATATAGTTTAAAGTATAATAATATAGTTTTTCTTATTGTTGTCTTTGTTGTTGTCATTGTCTTATAAAATACTTTAATAGGCTTAAATAATAAGGCACCAAAATACCTAAAATTGAAAGGTATGTTAAAAAAAAGACTTCAAACAAGTATTCAGAGAATGTCTAATCTCGCCCCTATTTTGTGCCAATCTCAAGTTTCTATGACAACCCATTCTTGAATTAGACCCAATAATGTGATGTTGAACTTTCTGCTAAATGTGACCTCGACCTTTGACCTTTTGCAATATTGAAAATGTCATTATATGTATATATGCTTCAGTGTGTGTAATATTATGATAATATATCCAGTATTGATTAAGTTATAGTGTGATATGTCTATGCTTGACGTGCACAATCAGTGTTACAGAAGTTAATTTTGCAACATGTCACCATTGACCTCCAGAGATCTCAAAATCTATCGACCATAGGTGATAACACCAATTATGAAAATTGTAGAATTCTTCATTCTGTATCGTTTGGTACCAATCTGAAAGTTCTGAGTTCTTCAGTTATAACTGATAATGTTTAGTTAATTGTTATCTTGACCTTTAGTCAAATGGATCATTGCATCTGATGCGCATTAGCTATATATATATATATATATATATATATATATATATGCCCATGTAATTTCATGGTGATTTATCAAGTATTTATTGTGTTATAGCATGATATGTCTGCGAACACACACACACAACCAATGTTGGGCGAGATTAAAAAAAGATAAAAGAAATAAGTATTTACTGTAACTGAAGGCTGAAGGTTTCCCGAACTTGTGACGAAGATCCTCCTGTTTATATTTGTATAATTTACTGATAAATCTGCACTGATAACAGGAATCACTGTGTACTTTTGTGTTTTTCTTCTCTCATATTTTACTGCTTACGCCTGGGAACGCTGCAGTATCAAATGTCGGATCTAAACTAATGACAATTCATTATGTACGTGTCCAGTGGACCTCAGATTCATGGTTTGTCTGAGCTTAAAGAACAGCTCCCACTCAAGACTAACACTGACTCACCAACTGTTTTCCTGCTCTTCTGATGTAGACAGTGAAAATGGAAAGGTCACTTTCCACCTACTCAGACTGTAAATCAGGACACAGCCTGTTTCCAGTTTACATGGGAATGGGAGTTAGTTACTTATCATTATTGTGGGTAAAAATACAAATACATTCAAATAATAATTTTCCAAAGAAGTTTGACTCATATTGAATCATTAATTCCCTCAAGTAATAATAATTATCCATTTTAGTATGTCTGGAAATACATAGTTACATATTTTTATTCCAAATTTCACCAAAATGAGTAAATGTGTGTGTGTGTGTGTGTGTGGCGGGGGGGGGGGGGGGGGGGGAGCTAGTGCTGTCAACCTTTTAAAATATTTAATCACAATTAATTACATAAAAACAATCGTTAACTCGCTATTCCTTTAGGATAAAATTGAATAAAACAAAAAACGGTCATTATCCGTTTTTTTACTATTATTCATTTAAACACAAAAAGGAAAACTGAAAAACAGCATTATTATCCTTTTTTCATTTTGGTTGTTTTTTTCATTGTGCTGTGTATTTGTGGTTTTATTTTGAAAAAGCGAATGAAGGAGTGATATACGGATTCTAAATATAGAAGGGACATTTGTGGGTGTGGGGTGATTTATATACTGATAAAATAAAGAATGTTCATCTAAACATAGGCCTGTATCATTAAAATATTCAACATAAACAACAAAAATCTCAGGACAAAGTGCAGCCAGAGGAACTGCTGAAGGGACCCGGGACCCTCTGACACCCTTTCAGGCTTGACCTGAACGTCCCCATCGTGTGTGGTCCCAGTTCCTAAGTCTGACCTCCTGACCTTAGATGTAATGAAGGCTCATCCTCAGCCACCTCTTCTCCATCTTGTGCAAAGTGATGGACCTGATACAAACCCAACATACAATAGAAAGCTTTTATTCTTATTGTACAACAGACATGATGTAGACGCAACAACATTACAGGAGGATACAACACGGAGCAGGTCCTAATATAGGTAAAAAAGTGCAGTTATAGTAAATTAATCCTTTGATGCATGAATTATGAGAGTTTTAGTCAAGATTTTTTTCCTAAGTGTTTTTATTCCTCTTTAGGCATGAAAAAAGCAACGTGATTAAAATCTTTTTAATGAATCTATTTTTTTTTATGGAGTTACAAACTCAGCTGAACAACATATATTTAAGCTTTGAACCAAATACACATGTATTTAACATGTGATATCAGAACAATATGAAATAAAACATTTTAATGCAGTATTTGTTTAAGAACAGACTGTTAATTACAGTCTAATAACAACAAGTAATTGATTTACACACAAACATATTAGTGCAGATCAGGTATTAAGAAGAGTTACAGTAATGATATGAACTGACTGATATGGAACTAAAACAATAAAACCCATGAATATATAAGAGAACAACTGTTCCACTGTAGTGATCAGTATGTATTAAAGGGTTAAATTAAATAAATAAAAACTCTCCCACCCCCCTGTGCAAGAAGGAACGTTTCTGTAGGTCATTCCTCTCCACAGTCATCAGTTATAATAATGCTCAGTAACCTCAGAATAAACTTATAACCATCACGCAAAGCAATGTAAACACTGTACATATGTAAATGTGTTCTCTGCTATTTTATACTACACTTTATTTTTTTCTGCTGTAACTAAAAAATGTCCCCAGGGTGGGATGAATAAAGTACTATTCTATCATATCTCTGTCTATCTATCTATCTATCTATCTATCTATCTATCTATCTATCTATCTATCTATCTATCTATCTATCTATCTATCTATCTATCTATCTATCTATCTATCTATCTATCTATCTATCTATCTGTCTGTCTGTCTGTCTGTCTGTCTGTCTGTCTCTCTATCTTTCTGTCTATCTGTCTGTCTGTCTGTCTATCTATCTATCTGTCTATCTATCTATCTATCTATCTGTCTATCTATCTATCTGTCTGTCTGTCTGTCTGTCTATCTATCTATCTATCTGTCTGTCTGTCTGTCTGTCTGTCTGTCTGTCTATCTATCTCTGTCTGTGCTACACAATAATATAAGGTACTGGATTCTTGCACATTATTGGACATGCTGTCACCTACCTGCTGACTCACCTGTAGACCACAGGGAGCTGTGAGGGTCATGTTCTTTGACTTCTCCAGCACTTTTTAACAATATCCTCTCCTGTCGCCTCCAGCAGGACAGGATAGATGACCACAGACGACCTGACCAACAGGCCACAGCATGCGTCGCTTTGTAACTGTGTGTCTGAGGCTGTAGTCTGCTCCTCAGGGAACGCTACTCTTCCAGTTCCTTTTCACATACAACAGGAGCAGCTGTCATCTCCAAAATTCTCCTGTGACTCAGCCACTGTGGAGTTAACTGAAGGGAACCAGCTGCAGTTCAGGTCAGTCATCAGGACCCCACATGTGGCCGCCTGAAATTTCTAGTAATTCATAAAAAAAAAAAAAAAATATTCAGTCATTCATTTGTTTTCTGAACCTGCTTTATCCTCTTTAGGGTCACTGGAGGCGTTCCCAGATGCTACCCTGGACTGTTACCAGTTCATCGTAGGGCTGAAAATATAGAGACTAACATTCACACCTATTTAGATAAACTAGTTAACCTACCAGTGCATGTGTTTGGATGGTTGGAGGAAGCCAGAGAACCCAGAGATAATCCACGCAGACACTATAGAGAGAACAAAACTCCACCTTCATCAATAAAAGAAATGACTAAAAAAAAAAGAATATGGTGAGTTGAGATAAAATACCATAAAAACCATAATAGACTGAGTGTGAAACTGAAGCATTGTGCTACTGTTTATCCATCAAATATTCATTATGGTCAGTTTCAGATGCTGCAGCTGTTTCATAATTTAAATAAATTCATGATGTTAAAATGGAGTCACGAACCAAAAAAGATGGGGAACCCCTGGTGTACAGTTAAGTACAAACACCTTGAACAAAAACAGAAGGAAATGGAAATATCCTGCTGTAACATACTGCTATTTCATTTATTTTATTTTATTGTGTTTTTACTTGTAGTTTTGATTTATTTTTTTTTATTTTGATTTGAATGATTTATTTTGAACATGTGCAGAATGCAACAATAATCAATACAACAACAACAACAACAACAATAATAATAATAATAATAATAATAATAATAATAATAATAATAATAATAATAATAATAATAATAATAATAATAATAATAATAATAATAATAATAATAATAATAATAATAATAATAATAATAATAATAATAATAATAATAATACACAATGACATGTCCGAAAAGGAGTAGGATGAAGCATAAACTTATTTAATCCTACCCCTTCTTCACTTCCCCATTAACCTGAATTCATCTTATAGCAATAGAGTGCATAGTACAAAAATGATGATAATAATAAAAAATATAATATTAAATAATTTAAGTACTAAACATATATACAAAAAACAAAACAACAACAACAACAAATGAGCAGATAGGAAAGTAGGTAACAAATAGACTGTTTTTTTTTTCCTAATTTCTCTGCATTTTGTTCTTATTTTTTTTAACCCCACAGAGGGGGGAGTCAACATTGCTTGAGATCAATGCATATTCCAGTCTTACAGCCAAATTTTAAGCATTTATTCTAGACATGGGTTGTTTTCTAGATGGTGATTTGTTTTCTTGTATCCATTCTGTTTTTTTATTTCATGCTATACATTTGATATTTCGTTCTGTGGCAGCATCCATGATGTTTTTACAGAATGATAATGAGTCTCAGTCGTCTGTACTTAAACACCACTAAGATTAAAGACTGTGATTGACTTCTACAGAACACTTACCACAGAAGTTTCTGCTTCAAACATTAAATGTGCTAAATCATATATACTTTAATCACAGGTGTTCAAAGTACTCACATTATGTACTTAAGTAGAAGTACAGCTACTTGTGTGAAAAAATACTCTGGTAAAATTAGAAGTACTGATTCTACTCTTCTACTTATAGTAACTAAAAGTAAAAAAGTACAACTTCTCAGTTGTAATAAAGTACAAAAGTAAAAAGTAAAACTGCTTTTTTTTGTCATGAATGCAATAATACTTCAGAAAATAAAATCAGAAATGTTTCAAAAGTATCTAAAATAAAGCCTTTAAAAGTGAGTTACTGTGTAGATAATGTGTTTAATGGAGTCACAGTTACTCAGTTTTGTGGATACGGGCAGAAATTTAGGAAAAATGGGGAAAGAAAAGTCACAATTGAGATAAAGCTATGAGATAAAAAAAAAAAAGAAGTTATAAATATGAGATTTAAAAAAATGCACAATTTTAAGATGAAAAGTCAAAATTATGAGATAATAGTCATGTAACTATAATATATAAAGTCACAGTTTGAAGCCACTGATTTTCCGTACTGTAAAAGTAACGAGTGTATTTTGAGAAGTAAAGTGTATAAAGTACAGATATTTATACAAAAATGTAGGGAGTAAAAGTAAAAAAGTTGCCAGAAAAAGAAATACTCAAGTAAAGTACAGATACATTAAAAAAAAAAATCTACTTAAGTACAGTAATGAAGTACTTTTACTGAGTTAATTTACACCTCAGACTTTAATGAGATGAATCAGAAAACAAATGACTTTAGTGCTGGTTAGTTCATGTTTTTAATATATATGCTGGTTTATGTACATGTATATAATGGATTAGTAAATATTCCACTAGAAAGAACCTGTAAAGTGAATGGATCATAATGTTTGGAAGTAGATCTGACACCAATATTCCTTTAAACTAAAAACTATTATCTTGTTCATTGTAAGAATTTCACATTTTGACCCAAACTTCTCTTGGAAACTTGAGCCAACCAGCATTTAAGACTTGAGTTTTCTTCATCAGTAACACACATAGTAAAATTGCATTAGTTTTTATTCCGGAAGCATTTTACTTGTAGACCAGTGTTGTTCCTTTTAAGGAAACTGAACCACTTCTCCCATTGGACTCCATTGAACAGATGAGACTCTATTCTCCAGTCAAACAGGACCCATAAGTCAGAGGTTGGAATATTGGATCTTTCATCTGTTCATCTTTGGTTGTAGTTCCTGCTTTGGTTTGCCGACACCACATTTGGTTCTTTTTGGGGAAAGTGACCTTATTGTGTTTCTCTGCCAGAAGCCACCAACAGCAGCAATTATCAAAACATAAAGACGGTCTGTAGAGATGAGACTTAGAGTAAATGTGTATAAAACTGTGTGTAAATTAAACAGACTTTGAAGATGGAGCCAAGCGGGATCAGTCAATGTCTTTAAAGTGAACTGGAAAAACACTGCTGCTGTTACTTACATTCAGTAAAATGTAGTGTCGTAGCCGCAGCACTAGGAAACAGCAGCAACACACTGGCATCTGATGATCTGCACTGGTTTGTGTGGAGGAAAAGTTAGTGCGATTGGATGGAAAATCCAACTGCTAGTAGCACTGATGGAGAGGGAGCTGAAGATAAATGAACTGTTGAAAGAATGACAGCAGTGTGTGAGGAGGGGGGAAAATACTGCTGGATGTTATTTAGAACACAAAGCAGATTATGCAACAGTTTAAACAGAAGAAAGGGTTTGATTTGATTCATTATTTCACACAGGAACAAATGATCAAGAACCATCTCAATATTAAATAAAGCAAAACATTTACTTGATTCAAAATCCCTACATATTCTTTACTGTTCACTTGTACGACTGTAATGGTATTCAATTAAAAGTCCCCACGGTCTGGTTATTACGTTATACTCAAGTAGAAGGTCTGAGCTAAAGTCCACATTTTAAAAAAGTAACTTACTGTTTAAGTTTTAACTTCTAATACAAGAAATTTGACAAGATATTCAATCTCTTTTATCATAAATAAAAGTAGTCCCATGCAGCCAAATAAGTTTAAGGCTTTAATTTCAAGTCAAACAAAAGAATTAATAATTAATAGTTCAAACTAATCTATATATATATATATATATATATATATATATTCTTCAGAATACAGAAAATCATTTGATAATGAAAGATGATAAACCGTATAAGAAAAGGCAAGTAGAGAAAAAAAATCCATTTGGGAATTGCCACTAACTTGGCACTGCAGGTTAATTTTCTCTTACTTTGTTGCACTTTGTTAGTATGACCACTAGGCGGCACCATATTTGATTGCACCATAGAGACTCTACATAAAATATCTGAACCGTTACCGCCCTCTCGTGGTTACTTTGATGAACTACAGCGCCTTAAATTCATGACAGTAGCGTGTATATAGCATGTTCACACTTCCGGTTTGCACCTTCAAAATAAGATCCCAGCCCTTTAAATCATTTAAAGCCTTCGGTTAAGGGTGGGTAGAAGGGATCCTCTGCTACACTTTATCTTTGAAGGGTCGGAAATGTGGTGATTATTGTGTAAGAACTGTTAGTGTTTCTTTGGGGACTGGTGACAGTTGACCGCAGGCATCTGCTGACAGAAGTTATCCAATTATAACAGTCAGGAATTGTTACTGAGAAAGAACAAACAAGTGCTTATCGTTTGCGAAGAGACAGCTAGCATTACTTGGCTAACAACATTTTCGCAGTTTTCCGTTCTTGGAGGTAAGTGTTTATACCTGTAGCTGAAGAGGCTAATCCTTTCACTTTTTTAAAAATGTATTTATCATTGTTGTCGATATATGAATGTTGATATTAATAGTAGAGAAACATCATGGCGTGACTATCGGTTCGTGTTAGCAACTTTAGCATCACTGTTAGCTTGTTTTCGACCTAACGTTAGCAACTTTTTCCCCACTGCTAATCACACTGTTAACAGTCTGAGCACATTTGATAGGTCAGCATTCATGAGTAATGCTATTGACTTAAGGATTTGACCTGTTTAAGCTCGTGTGGGTACATTTTTAATAGCTGAGTCACTGATAAAGTAGTGACCATGGGATTATAAGTAGATCACATGAGGCTAATGTGAAGTTTCATTTCAGAGGGAATGGAGAAAGCTAAACAAGATGCATTCGACAATGCCAGGCTTCAGGTGATCAAAGATGGCTATGAGAGGGCCTTTGAGTGCATTAATAAAGGGCTGACGGTGGATGAGGCAGGACAGAAAGCTGAGGCTCTGGAGCTTTACAAGAAAGGACGACAGCATCTCCTTCGGGGCATCAGTGTCCCCTCACATGGGGACGAATGTGTGGGTAGCTCCTGGGAATCAGCCAGACAGATGCAGAAAAAAATGCAGGAGACACTTGATAACATCACCACTCGCCTGGCCATACTAGATACCAACTCTGACCCTGCACCTGCACCGAGCTGCAGCAAAACACCAGGAAGTCTCTACCCAAACCTCCCCACCAAAGAGAAACCAGATAGACCACTTCCACCAAATGTGCCTTCTGCTAACGACCTGGCATTAGGTGCTGCAGGTCCATGTTCTTCAAGCAGACAGCCTGTGGGACCGAGTGAGCAGCCTCCAGCCTATTCCCCTCAGGCAGCTGACGGCCATGTGTCCATCTCCTATGGAACAGATGCAGGGGAACTGTCACTGGTTGGGGATGAGTTCTACAGTCATACCACCAACTCTACACCATCTCCTCAAAGTGTGGGTGAAGAAGGAGAGGAGCTTCTGTACATCCCACATGGGGTGCAGATATTCTTCGTCACACCTGAGGGTCAAGTTAGCGCTCCCTCATACCCGGGCTTCCTCAGACTGGTTAAGTTCACTAGTGATAGCTCTGAGAGAATGCCCAACCGACCTCCAGCATTTTTACAGGTAAGACTAAGGGTGTATTTTGTAAGTAAAACATTTACCCCAGGTGTTTCTGTGCATCTCACCTCTGTCTGAGGTATCTTCTCATTAACCCGTTTACACCTAGATGTGTTTTTGCACCTTACTAGTTGGAATATTTCAACCTGCTTTGCACCTTACAGTTCAACTTCAACACATTACAGTCATTATTCTACACAGCTCTTGTGCAGTGTTTGCATTTGTTATACATGTCCTTACTTAAATTTGCTGTGATATATTATTTAATGTGTACCATGCTGCTACTATCAATATAATTTCCCAGTTTGGGATAAATGTAGTACATCTATTTATCCACCCATCTATTAATATACTCATGCACATGTGCTGTATTGAATGCAAGTGAATGTTTTGTCATCAGTGGTCTATGATCCTTGCTCTTTAACCTGATTTTGTAAGATGTTGTTCAAAGACGCTGTCAAAACCTTCTCTACTGGTGAGTCATCAGCAAAAGGAGATAGCCCAGTTAATAATCTCTATCCCTTGGTCTATGGACTACATCATGTGAGTGAAGTTGACTCAGTACCTTAATCCCAAAGACATTATGCACATGATGTCACAGTCCTGGGAAACTTAGATCAGGGTCATCAACAGCTCAGAACAACAATGTTCCTGAGTTATAACCCAATGAACATTCATTTTAAATATACAAATCTGGTGATGTTAGTCTTCCTCTTGTGGAGGAAGGGTGGGACGGCAATGAGCATCGAGAAAGTGAAAGTATCTGAGGGTTGTATAGCAGGAAGTTTCATAATTTATTGCCTACATGGCTATTATTATTATTGTAGGCATACTATTGGATATTTAAGTTTATATTTTCAGATTAATTTGTAAATGTGTTGATTATATGTAAAACGTTATCAGCACTACACACAATAAGATAAGTTAAGTCAATATCTGCCGATCGTTTGGTCAAAAAGCAAAATCGGCATTTTATCTAGGCTTAACTGTGGGTTTAGAAATGGTGAATTGGTGTGTTTAAAGGACCACTGCACTGACAGCAGGATATCATAAGACTGCAACTTGACTCTTCATTGGGGAATTTCCCAGGTGCTATTGGCAGTTGATGACATCAGTGATTCACATGAGTGCAAGTAATTGTGTAAACCCTGGCTTGTCGTGCCGTGGCCTATAATCCTGTTAGTTATGCAGCAGTTAGAAGGAGAGTGTGTCCTCTTGTTGGTCTTCTCTAAAGATTCGTTGTTACACAAATGAGAGCAGCCAGTAGAAATGTCAGACGTCTTATTTGGAGACTCTCCCACCATTTGATTCGTCTTGTTATCCTTTGTACTTTGCAAGAGTGTTTTTCTGACTGACAGGAACACAAATATCTGCACTTTCTACTTACATTTTCAAAATGGGCTTGTTACTGTTTTGCTGGAAATTGATGACATTTTGTTTAACATTTAATATTGTTGTCCTCAATATATATAAAAAAAGTGTTTTAACCTAAACAGATGGAACATTATGACAGGCCTTCAGTGAATCCATCCCTGACCACACACAGACAAAAACCATGTCGAGTCTAAGAAAAAAAAGGAACCAAGAATTAGATATTTGAATATCACAAACTAATGCCTTAATGTTTCAGTTTTGCAGCTGACACTGAAAGTAATTTGCACATAGTAGTAAAATTAAGGTTAATTAACTGTTGTTCATAGATGGGTTAAGTGTCTGCTTGTTATATTAACCTCCTGAGAATCAACATTTCATTTATGTTCTCTGTAGGAGACAAATAACCAGTCCACTGCTAAGGACATTCAATTAAAAATGATGTAAAAATGTTCATGCTTTGTCCAATCAAGGCAATTGTTCTATGTAAAAGGTCAAAACTTTTACTTTTCAATGTCTCAGGAGTTCAATATGATGTGAATAATGTTTAACCCCTTAACAAATATGCAACACACCAAAAAAATCTATGTATTGTTTGTGCTATAGTGAAATTAATTATCTCCATTGAATTTAATATTTACTTCTTTTAGGACTGTCCAATGATTGTAATTTTTAATCAGATTAATCACAGGGTCACTTTGGATTCATTTTGATTAAATGTAATTAAAACACTATTGCTATTTACTATTTACCTCTGCCAGCAGAAGTCATTAGGTTTGTTAGTTTGTGTGTCCGTCTGTCTGAATGTTAGCAACATAATTCAAAAAGTTATCCATAGATTTCAACCAAATTTTGGGCGTGATCCGGATCACTGTCTGGATCCAGGATTTTTTTGAAGGATTCTTTACTATTGGGAAATAGGGCCAGTTTTGACATAAATGATTCTCACTCCATATACAATACTGGCAGAGGTCTGTGCTCTCAAAGTGCTTTTCTAGTTTGTTTTGTTATTGTACTCAAATTTCCCACAAAGAAACAAAAAATGTGAAGAAAAATCATACAAAACATGCTAAAATACACTAAAATTCACAAAAAAAATTATGAAAAATCTTAAACATATTCAAAAACTCTTGTAAAATATGGGGAAAAACAGAAAAATGTGATTTAAAATATCCAGAACATATGCAAAAAAAATGTATTGGGTTAACATTTTTAATTGGATTAAATATGATGATAGATTAATTGTATTAATTTTGACACACCTAGTTTAAAAATTATATATATATATATATATATATATATATATATATATATATATATATAAATATAAATTCAGGCATCAAGGGGTTAAGTTTGCACAGAAACAAATGATAGAAATGTCCATCATATCCCTATTTTTAGAGTCTGTTCTTCTTCACTTTTCTACAACTGAAGTGATTACCACCACTTGTGTAATGAATGTGTAGGATGTCACAATGGTGGCAAAAGTAAACAACTTATTTATGAACATAACAACTTCTGAAAGTCATTATCTTCACTTCTCCCTTCAACCCCTGGCAGGTGTGTGACTGGCTGTACCCTCTCATGGCCGTGAACTCACCGGTGTTGCTGTGTAACACTGGTGTGTTTATGTTTCCGGACATGATGGCGCCAGGCCCAGGCTACTATGTGGGGGTAGTGCTGTCCTCTGAGCTGCCTGCTGTAGACAGAGATGTGTTCCACGACCTGCTGTCCCAGATGACCGATCTGAGAGTCCAGGTCAGTGCTGCCGTTCAGTTGGTTCTATATTACAACACAAGTCTTGTGTTAAAAATGCAAAAGCCCACTATTTTGTAGCGGGTAAATTCAGGTAAAGGTCAGCTTCCACTTGATTCTGCATCTTTTATACGCTTTTCATGTAAAATGTATGTTTAGAAGCACTTGAAACCACAAGTTATACAATTAGTGAGAAGTTGGGTGACTCTGTCGCCTTTGATATAACAGAGGATCCATCTGTATTTGGCTCTTTTTATTCTTTTTCTCTGTAGTTTTAGTTTCCCACTGAACTACTACAATTGGAATTTTTCCCCTTGTATTAATTTGCTGATCAGATGGTTTTTTTTTTGGTTTTTTTTTTTACATTACTCATCAAAACTGAATTGAAGGGACGCAAAAAAAATTCAGGAAGATACGATCTATTTTGCAACTTTCACAAGTGTGATGTGGAAACTTGAGGCCATTAGTTCAAAAGGATTAAAGTTAAGTTTTAGGGAAGCGACAAAAATCTAGCGCTGAGCAGAGAAAAGACACAGATCAAACTCCAATTAGAATTCAGCAGTTTTATCATATATTGGGTATATTTAAAGGTATGCCTTAAAAATTCATATTTTTATTCTTCAATGATACTCAAGTAAGCTAAATAAATCTGACCTCAGCTGTTTTAGTTTATGACACAAATTGGTGAGTTTTTCTTCAAACAAGATCCTTGAAATGGAAATAATATGATAAAAAACTATATGCTGGAGATATATGATTAATTAGTGTGATTGAGAGCACTTGAGGATCAAATATACAAATCACGGTGTTAATAATCACAATCAAATTTTACAAACAAACTGCAGGTATTGAAATAATGCTCCTAATTAAAAACATTGTAGTCACTGTTTTGTATCAAGGACATTTTTTCAGTTTTTGGTCTGGTGCTCCTGCTTTCTTTTGAGCTGGCACGCTTCTATTGTCCCTGTCTCAGCACTGTAGGGATTAGAGTCAGGCAGGTGAGGAGCAGTAATTAGATCTAATGCTCTTATGTTTGAACGTTGGAACAACCACAGGGCTTTAGCTGACAGACTAGTGCCAGTTCAGTCATGACGGAGATGGAGACGCTGGCTCAGACGGATGCCGAACAAGGTCATTTCTGAAGTATGCGGTGAGGCTAGTCATCATTTCTGATGGACCTGATTCCCCGTCAGCAAGTAGGCACTTCTGAGGTGTTTTTATTTATTTATTTATTTATTTATTTTATGGGCCAAGTGAAGTTGTGGTGTTTTCAGCACAAAGCAGGACTGTTTATTGCGGGGGCGTTGAGATGTTTTGAAATGGAAATCTGCTGTGACAAATGACGTGTTGTACTGAAAGACACAAAGAAGAAGAGCTATTGTGTGAACTGAGCGCTTTATCGGAGTTGAGCATCGAGTACAATGAATGCAAAGCGGCTGTAGAAAGACTCACTTTTACTTTAAAAAAAATAAATAAATAAAATTAATGTCCTTTTTTAATTGGTTCAAACTTGACATTTTCCATGTGCTTATATGATCAGGCCCCAGATGAAGCTGCAGACACCATTAATCTCAGTCAGAAGGTGCCCATCGCTCCGGCTGAAGCGACCACATCAACACCATCTGAAGAGGCGTCAGGGGAGGGGGCTGAAGTGGATAAGAACCTCCCAGAGTGGAGCGAAAAAGTGGCCAGTGGGATCCTGACAGGTATGTGTACACCACATGTTTTGTGAAAGTCCTCAAAAGTATGGCATTTTCAAACACTGTTTTCCAGACCTTGAAAAGTCTTGAATTTTGTGAATGTCTTAAAGGGATTATCTGGAGTAAAATGCATTTTACCAAAATTTTTAGATGATTGAGAGTACATACGTATAGTTGACATCAAAATCACACCATTCGGATTTAGATTTAGAAAGTTTGATTTTGCTGTTTTGAGCCAAACTGTGTTAACATGGAAGTGATTAGAGCATGTCACAAAACGCTAAAGTTCTAAACAACATCACACTTACGTGGTAGTAAGTAGAGGGTCCCTAAAGACAAACCCAAGTGTCCTGAGGTCTACATGTTGTCGGATAGTGTGTTTCAGAGTTACTGATCTCAAGTCGGTACCTTTCTGGATACAGAAGCCGTCTTTAGGAGGAAATCTGTTCTAGTCAATCGCTGAGTGAATGTTATTATTATTATTATTATTTACTAAAAATTCCAGGTGACCCCATTTGGAGTCATAACCCTAAGGTTGAAGAACACTGATGTAAGGTTTCTGGCAGTCATGGTTCCTTTGAGTATGATTTTATTTTTTTTAATGTTTGGCCCTGTTTATATCAGAGGAAATAGGTGCATGAGATAGTATTGAAATGATATATGAATATCTGTTAAATATAAACTCTTATGTTGTGTCACGTTGCTAGAAACTGTAACATGAACATCCTTGTGTTCACCTGTCGTGCCCTCAGGTGCATCCTGGTTAAGTTGGGGCCTGGTTAAAGGAGCTGAATTGACGGGCAAAGCCATTCACAAGGGAGCCTCCAAACTCAGAGAACACATCACCCCTGAAGACAAACCCGCCCAAGTGAGCCCCACAGTCACCAAAGGCCTCCACGTCGCTAAGCAAGCAACAGGGGGAGCGGTCAAAGTCAGCCAGTTTCTAGGTACTACTTCTCAGTGGGTGTGTTTTAACATAACTGTGTGTGATTTGTGGCGGTGGGACGTTAATGGAGCTTTGATTTGTTGCTTCAGTCGACGGAGTATGTACCGTCGCTGGCTGTGTGGGCCGTGAGTTGGCTCCACATGTGAAAAAACATGGAGGGAAACTGATCCCAGAGTCTATGAGAAAAGACAAAGATGGACGTTCGAACATTGACGGAGCCATGGTGGTGGCTGCCAGCGGAGTGCAAGGTAAAACAACAGGCTTTTTATGACCCTGCCCACAGAAAGGGGAGAGGGCGTATGTGTATATTATTTAGATGGAGCAAATCAGGTAAAGCTTTTGCATGGGGCAGGGTTCATACATTTTTTAAAAAATCTAGAAAAGTTTTGGAATTTGAAAAATGCAAATTCCAGACCTGGAAAGGTTTTGGAAAAGTAAAAAGACCCAGAAAGTTTTGGAAAAGTCATTGATTGATTGATTTTTTTTATTTTTTTTTACACAGCATAATGTGCGATTTAATTTAAAAAAAAAAAAAGTTTGAATGAGTGAATGAAAAGTTTATTTCAGGTGATCTTAACATTAATGTTCTATTCGGTGAACAGGACTCATTCACTTCTTGGGATGTAGCATGCTACGTGTGGTGAAGTCGGTATGGACTAAAATCTATCTGAAATTAAATAGAAATGCCAGGAAAGTGTTGATTTAACTGGGATGTGTACATAAATATTAATTTAATCTTGAACCATACATTTATTTATTTTATTGTGAAACTTCTGAGGGTCAACTTTAACACAACACTTTAACTTTAACTTTTTATTTTTCTTGTTTAAAGTCAACTTGCATTTTTAAGAGTACGTAGTCATGGAAATTTGCCAAAAAGTATTGGTTAAAGTGTGTATGAACCCTGGGGGTTTGTTATGTCTGGCACCACTGTTTTTTTTTTTGTTTTTGTTTTTTTAAATTGGTCCGAAGAAGTTTGTGTGATACAGAACTTAAATACAAATCTGTGTTTATACGCAGGATTTGCAACAATGTGGACTGGTTTGGAAGTTGCAGCGAAGAACATAACTACGAGTGTAGCGTCAGAAACGGTCACAACAGTAAAACACAAGTAAGTCCTGCATCCTCCGTTAACCACCCTAAAAAAACACAGTCAGTTGCTGGTGAAATTTAAAATGCAGCTTCGCAAATTTGTGCTCAACACTGCACGCTGAACAGGTTTTGGTTTTGTATTTTGCATGTGACGTGCATAATACAAACAAAACCAAATGTGCACTCACTTAATATATCTTCCTTTTCAATTTACTTTTCAGATATAGGGGTCTACAAAACACCTCTGACCCAGCTAATGAGATGAAGTGTACTTTTTCCTAATTATACTCTTCTGGTTAATGCTTTATACTACTAATCAAAAAGCATGACATGGTGATTTTTTTTGTTTTGTTTTTTCTTTCCTTGAATGATTTAACTCTTGCACAGACCACACTTGAGTAATTTATGCTCTACCGATCCACTCCCCTTTCATTGGTCCACAATGGTGATGCTTTCTCTGATTACACTGATTTCTAAAGAGAATTTCATCAGTAATTTGTGTCTGTTCATCATGGTACACATTGAACTAATTATTTCTGTAAATATAATCGAGTATTGATTTCTATGTGGTGTTCAGTTGCAGTGGTATGTATTGTCAAAATCTACAATCGGTTAATTCTAAAGGAAGATTGAGAGTATTTTCCCATCTTTGTGATAAGGCATCACAAATTGCCAGCCAGTTAATTCACCGCATTAGACTAAGAATATGCACCATCAATTTATTTTTAGCCTGGAGTATTCCAGGAAAACGACAGTATCACAAATGATGTTAATGAGGGTGGATTAAAAGGTGTAAATCCTGGGATGAAAGATTACATTGGCCACTTAACTCTTTAAACTTCCAAAGGTCCACATACAGACTAGAAGTAGTTTGCTCAAAAATGTTACTTAAACCACCCAAACCTGTCCCAAATGTCACATGACCAATGGAGATGATCACACATCAGAAGATATAAGCTCCTTTCAGATAAAATATCCACAGCAGGTACAATCACCCATTTATTCAAAATACAAATGTCAAACAGCAGATCTGAACCTTTTTGTCTCATAATTATCCACAGAGGAACCATATTCTAACAAATGCAGTAATAGTCTTACGAAAACATCCAAAATAAACAAAAAAAAATTGTCCAAATGTCGTCCAAAACATATCCACAAATGGCTATTGCATCATTTAACAGGACCCGTCTCCAATAATCTAGTTTTCATCTTAATATTGTCATGTATAATATAAGCAAACACCAATTGGTTCAAGAACAGCATTCAATTTACTTTATTAAGAAATTGAGTTGAAGTTTAAAGGGTTAATGTTGATCTTTTATTGTCGGTCATAAACGTCTGCACTTTGCATGTCCTCATCCTGATCCTCTCCTTGTAATTTCACATGCAGCATGGCATCTTTACGATCCTTGCACATCACATTAATTCCCCTTAAATCCACTTTTATCTCGCCTCTCGCTCTGACCTCTCACTCAATTTGACTTCTAATGAAGGTACGGCGCCGCAGCAGGACAAGCCACGGACCACGCCGTCAATTCTGCCATTAATGTGGGAATCACTGCCTTCAATATTGACAACCTGGGGGTTAAAGCTGTGGTGAAAAGGACTGGCAGGCACACAGCGCAGGCCATCCTGGAAGAACACAAGCTGCAAGACAATCCAGACAACGGGAAGCAAGTGGAGAAATCTGGAAAATAACCAACTGTGCCCTACCTGTCCACCTTAGCATCGCCTTAAAAATAACTGGTATTCTTATATTAAATGAATCTATATTTACTATTTATTTACAAGTCATTATATATTTATAAAACCACAACCATTATATATAACTATATGCATATTTTACAATTTAATACAGTTCACAAGCACTTTAAGCTTTACAAAAAAGAAGGAAAGTGGACCAAGTTTCAGTGGAACATCAAATTGTAGGATAAAACTCCACCTATGGTTATAAAGTTACGCTGTAAAGTGATTGGTGAGTCTGTGATTTACAACCAAATTATAATAATTTATTTAAAAACTGCCACTTGTGTAAAAATAAACACTAGCTCAATGACTAAAGTAAACATCCTAGAGTATCTACGGAATGTTAGTATTTCCTGTCCTTTCCAGGAAGTGAAGTTTATTGCCTTCAGTTGATTAAAAAAGGTGTGCTATAATATGTATATAAAAAGGTAAAATATATAAATATAAGTTGTACTATATTCATATACTGCTGGTTTTCTTGTCGTGTCTAAAATAGAATTACTGACTGACTACTGTGCCTATATCTAAAATTATAGCAGAAATCAAATGTATGTTAAGACTTTCACTGCCCTTCTTGTGCTTCTTGTTGGGTTTTCAGATACTTGGAGATTGTTTGTATCAGACGATAACTAAAATATTAATTCGATTTTTTTTTTTTTTTTTTTTTTTTTTTGTCTAACACTGTAAAAACAACTGTACTACAATCTGCAGTGCTGTCTATCACTATTACTGTTAAAAACGTAGATATATTTTCAAAATGTTCAGATTTTTATTTATAATTGATATTTAGATTAAACCATTTGAATGTGAAATACTTTAGGAAATGTGTGTTTTGGAAAGTGTGATTCTGAATTTTGTCACTGACCAGCAACGTTTTGTTCTTTTACATTGAAGGGATCTGGTTTGTTTCACACACTTGAGCTTTAAGTTTGCCACAGTTTAATGTAATATCAGGCTCTTTCTGTAGTCTTATATTAATGCTTTCCTACTTGAAATACTAAAAAAATTCTCACCAAATAAAAAATTTTACAAAGTGTTGTGCTGTATATTAAGATTTTGAATGCTTTACATTAAACTGAACGGGTTTTATTGTATGTTTAGCATTGAAGTGACTGAATGATATCATTAAAAATACTGACCATATATGACATAGACAAACTCGTCTCTTCATGTATAAGATAATAAATATCCCTGTCTTCCTGAAATTTTACCACCACGCCTCATTATTAAACTCAGATATCCATAACCATCACACACTACAAAGTAATTACTTTGCAGATCCTTGAAAAGTCTTAAGAGACATTGAATTCATTGTTCTAAAAATAAGGACTTAATTGGCAGTAAAATGTCTTAAATCTCATTTTCAAAAATCTTACAAGTAACACTTATGTTAGTTTGAAATAAAAAAAATTATTTGGTAACATTTAGTCTGTCTATATTACAAAAATAATTTAGGGTGGGTAGAAAATGGGTGTAGTGTTTATTTAACTATACTTAGTTTTTTGCAAGTGTGTGTTTATATGGTGTGTGTGTTATATATTTAACATTTTAAAGTTATGCTTCTTACTGTTTCATGAATGTAGCAGCAACTGGACCAAAAAGTCATGTTCTATTTAAAATAAACAGTTGGATAAAACTGCCCCTAGGTAATTCATGTGCTGTTTTTTTCCCTTTTCAATTTTGGCTTATTGTCGGCTAGGTCTGAAATTAAATTTTTTTTTAAATTAAACTTAAAAGTGTTAAAAAGTCTTGAATATTACATAACAGATTTTAACAGATAAAAAAATGTTGCATTCTGTTTCCATTTAAGACAATTATTTAATGTAAAATGGCAAAAATGTTTAGTTATTGGGACTCAGAAGTATATTAAACAATTAAATATAGGGAAAAAATACCTGATTCACATTGAAAGAGGCCAAATACACATGATAATACAATAACAAATGGTGATAAATCACTTCAGGCAGGTTATAATTTGGGTCATTGGGTCTTCATGGGTTAAACAATGAAAGGAGAAAATCACTAGTAGATTAAACTCTTTCAGGAAACAGACGCTTGGTCAAATAATATCAGAAGACCACAGATAGCTAACCACAGATAAAACAGCTGAGTTAATCACAGCTGATGTAAAACCACATGTAACAGGATCCATTAATCCTGAGGTTTGTTATTATTCAGCTGAGTGAAGTCATTTAAACACTTTGTTCACAGGAGCAGCTGATTCCACTGACAACCACTGATTATTCAAATAAGTTGTTTAGAGCATTTCTGTTTGACATTCACATTATAGCAGAAATTATATTTATATTCATCAGTTTCTCACTAATCTGTATTTACTCCTTAATCATTACTCCTCCTCACTCCTCACTCCTTACTCCTAGTTGTAGCGAGGGTTACACCTAGAGTTAGAGTAAGGATGTGGTTAGTTAACCCTAACTGTAACCATAACCCTCCTCCTTATTACTGACTATTACTCCTCACTCCTCCTTACTTCTTACTCCTTCTTACTTCGTACTCACTACTTGCTCCTGACTCTTCCTTACTCCTAAGTCCTCCCTCCACCTTACTCTTTACACCTCCTTACTCCTTACTCTTCCATACTTTTCACTCCACCTTACTTCTTACTCCATCTCACTCCTTTGTCCTCCTTACTCCTCACTCATCCTTCTTGCTCCTTATATGTCCTTACATCGTACACCTCCTTATTCCTCACTCTTCACCCCTTACTTCTAACTCATTACCCCTTACTTCTTATACCTTACACCTCCTTACTCCTTCTAACTCCTCCTTAAGCCTTACTCGTACATATATAATCCATGTTGTGTTAATTTTGACATATCTAGGTTTGTTTGTTTTTTTACTGCTTTGAGTGGATTTATACGGTAGCCTACAGATCAAAATGACCCACAACATAAACAATATAATTAATTTTCAACAGTATATGTGGGTTACAGCCCTTCCCACAGATGTTATGCTCATATAAATCCTGTTAAATTATTCAAAAAGGATGATTTTGTTTGATGTTTTTCCATTTTTAGTAAATTTTCTAGTGATTTTTTTTAAAGTCCTCACCTTATCCAAACTTTGTAAGATAGATTACTTTTCAAACTTTGAAGTTAGTTATATATCACATTACAAAGTTTATTTAAACACTCTCGTCAGCAAATACAAACATTTTAATAAAAATGAACCTTCCCAAAGTTTGAGGATAAGTGGATTGAGCTTTAGTGGGCCAGCTGGATGAAGGCCCATTAATAAACTAAATGTTTGACATTGGAAGATTAAACCAGCCAGTTTATCCACAGCTCAACAAAACTCTACATTAGGCTAATAATATTTGACACCTGATATGTGCTCTTTATGGCTATATGTTAGCTTTTCTTGTGTTATCTTTTGCCATATTTTAAACGAATCATTACATGTGTTTCTTGTTATTATTATTATCATTATTATTATTGTCATATTTAAATTTGAAATATGTATTGTGAACATCTATCAACCAATTATTAACCAACTATTAAGCAATAAATAGAAAGTTGTGGAACAAAAAATAAAAAACAAATGTACCATGGGTGCTTAGCTTGCAAAAATTGGAGTGAATGGAGCGAGTCAAGTTAAATTCTGATTCCATTTGACAAGTGCTCTGAAATTTACATGGTAGTAATAATAAGAAACATTTGATATGGCATAGGCAGACCACCCGTTTCTGATGGGAAGCAAACGTGACATTAGGTTTTATGTGGGCATAGTAAGAGACTAAAAGCGTCGCGTATGTGACGTCACACACTCGCTCAGCTGTGGTGTGGAGTCTGTGTTGACGTCACATGCGCGCCAGGCGTGTAGTCCAAATTATTAACGGTTTTACTCGCAAATGAATCAGCCGTTGGTAAACAGAAACAGTTGAAACACACATAAATAATTATCATTTATTATGTGGTACATCATGTGTGTGATTCAGGGCACATGACAAACCAGATATGATTTTAGCATTTTATTTCCCATTGAATACCATTCATTAATTTTCAGATCTCAGGCCCCACGAGCCTCCCGGAAGGGGAGGAGACTTTAAGATCCCTATAGGTGTACTGGATAAAGCGGAAGACGACGAGGACGAGTATTTACATAAATAAACTAATAGAACTTAATGGAATAAACTTAAATAAAAAATATATATAGTTCATATATCGCCCTCTACTAACAGACCTCATTGAAATGATAAGAATATCACCAAACTCTGCAGACACCTGATAATGACCGACAGGTGTTCTGGGAAACATAGAAGCCCTCGAGGACCAGGGTTAGCTAACGTCTTAGCCTGGGCTAACGGAGGAAATAAAACACCTGCTAAAGAACCTGATGGGAAATGTATTTTATGGTCTGAAAATGCTTGTGTGAGGATTTATTCATTTTCTTCAGGGTAGTGTGAGTATTCGACCTTATTTAATAAAAATAACCCTTTAAATGGAATAATAGTATTCTGGTAACCGCTCCATTGACCTTGGGTTTATTCTGTTGTCATTCGATTTCGGTGCTCTGAACCCGAAATAAAATAGAATAGAAAGAATGACAATGAAGGTGGAGTGAAGAAGAATAGAAATGCCCATATATGTGATCCAAAATGGACAAGTATAAACCAAAGGGAGCGGTTATTGTACTGCACCATCATACATGCATACATTCATTTACTTACATTTATAAACTTCTTCACAATAACATGTGAATAACCTAAGCAGACGTAAAAGTGCATTTTAACTATTACACATAATCTTATACATTACAAGTAACAAGTCATGTACGTTTTTCCACTCTATAAATTCATCCTGTGGGTCGGTTTTGGTCTGCACGTCCTCGCCGTAGCAGGTTTTCCTCACGTGAGCGCGCACACGCCGTTACCCTGTGAGTCCGCGCGCACTGATTGGATCTGTGCACGAGCGGGGCTGACACCCGAGCGGTCCGGTGTAAATCACTGCAATGGCAGAGGAATAGGGGAGGGTGGAGGACACCGGCTACAGCCCTGCCTCCTCTCTGCATGTGAACACACCGCGGAGACACACGGCACTCAGCCTCAGCATCATCACAAGGGCAACAAAGGGACGCATGGTTCATCCAAGGCTTTCAATTAATACATGATTCATTGGGATCATTTCCTCTTACAGATTCACGTTTCCTTCCATCTACCCTCACTTCAAAGGTAAGACAGACTGCACCATAACACAAATAGCCATATGCTCCTCACCGGTTTCCTGCTATTTGATTTGACTGTTTTACTGATAACCCTTTGAAATATGCTTTTAACCAATGTGCCTGGTTTAAACACATGATGGTGTGTTAATGAACAGTAAATGCACGTGTTTTTTTTATGAGCAATAAAGACTATAAAAATTCAGTTGAGTCACACTAGGAGCATAAAATGGGTGTGACATGTTACTTCATAATCTGTCTACTAGCAGCAGTAGCAGCATAAGCACTATCTCTACTATTAGCAGATAAACACACTGGGATCCTACTTGCTCTGCTTTAATGCTGAACATCTTATTCACACAGCTGATATCTGTCTTTATATGATTTAGGGTGTGAGACAATTGTATGGCCATGGAGCTGGAGCACTTTGATGAGCGGGACAAGGCTCAGAGATACACCCGGCGGGGTTCAAGAGGGAATGGGCTTCCCAGTCCCACTCATAGCGCTCACTGTAGCCTGTACAGAACCAGGACGCTGCAAGCACTGACCTCAGAAAAGAAGGCCAAGAAGATTCGCTTCTACCGCAATGGGGACCGTTACTTTAAGGGGATTGTGTATGCCATTTCTCAGGAGAGGTTTAGGTCTTTAGAAGCACTCCTAGCTGACCTAACACGATGTTTATCAGATAATGTCAACTTGCCCCAAGGGGTGAGGACCATATACAGCATAGATGGTGTAACAAAGATCACCAACATGGACCAGCTGGTGGAAGGTAAGCAAGTTTTGTCAAGATATTCCAGTATGTCTTTACGTTTTGAGTTTATCTAGATCCACTGCATCACACCAGCTACAGCAGATTTAAATAAACAAAACGCATGATTCCCTCAGTCCAGTAAAGTTTATTTCACACTGTCATACATTCTTTGCTTGTTGTCTCTTAAGAGTGTTTCAGCTAATATTTGCAGACAAATGGAAAACTAACATGTCTGGGTTTTTCTGCAGGAGAGAGCTATGTTTGTGCATCCATAGAACCCTACAAGAAGCTGGATTACACAAAGAATGTCAATCCCAATTGGTCAGTTGGTGCTAGAACTGGTCCATCCACACGTGACCCATCCTCCCTGGGCAGTGGCAAGGTGGGATCTCCAGAAACAAGGGAGAACAAGGACTTCATAAAACCCAAACTGGTAACCATTATCCGCAGTGGAGTAAAACCCCGGAAGGCCATACGGATCTTGCTAAACAAGAAGACGGCACACTCCTTTGAGCAAGTCATGACTGATGTCACAGATGCCATTAAGCTGGACAGTGGAGTCGTCAAAAGGCTATACACTGTCGATGGCAAGATGGTAAGTGTTTTCAATAACACTGGTACTAACACTTTTGTACAAATGCAGCATATGTTTTTCATACAAAATATGTCTAAACTAGAAGCCAGAATCATAACTAATTTGACTTTTCTGCTTCTGTGTGCTTCTTTGACTTATTGAGCAAGCACGAAACCTACTATTTTTCAGGCAAATAATACATAGTTGCATGTAGTAGTACAAAGTTCAAATTAAACACTCAAAGTTGAAGGTTAAAATTCACTAATAAACAACTAAGTGCCTCCTCACGTCACTCTCAATGCTGTCAGGTTACAATGAATCATAATTGTTCAAAGACACCACTTCATTATCAACTCTTTTTGTAAGATGGTCAAATCCATGTATACAATCTCATCTAGTCTTCTTCAAAACTAAAACACTGAACCTCTTAGTATTTGTGAGCTCAGGAAAAAAGCAACTGGAACCCAAAGTGCTTTACATGTGGGGTAGTGCAATTATTTGCCCTGCATCATTACATAAATTGACTAGATGGAAGTGAAGAGGGTAAGGGACTCAACTCAAGAAAATGACATGAGCTTTTGTACATATGTTCATAACATGGTCGACTTCATTACCTTGATGAATTAATAAAAGAAAGAGTATCCTTCTTTTGGTTTCAATAGTTTCTCCATTCTCTCTCTATTAAGTAGAGTCTGCACATACAGTATATTTATCAGCCAACACAGTCATAGATCATTTTGGATATCTAGGTAAATTGTAGGGTTATAGAAGAAAAATAACTTTGCTGCTGACAATCGTGAGCACATACTCCGTTATTCACTCATGTCTTTGAGAATTGCTTCCTTATACAAAGCCCAACAGGCTCAAAGTCAACTGGGAATATTTGCTAAATGTATTATGAGAAGTAGGTTTCCAGGACTCTGTCTCATATTCCTACCAACAGTAGTGCACTATTAGATTGGTATCCACTTAGTGAGGTTATAACAGGCAAGAAATGGGATTTAGTGAGTTGTTTCCACAATAATTAACTTTTGTATATTTAAAGATAGTGTTCTTTGTTATATATGTACACATTTGAAAATTACTTTCTGGAAAGCCACTATTGATATGATTGTACTTCTGATTTTTTTTATTTTTTTTTATCATTCTAATTTTCTGCACACTGCATTCATAAGTTTCAGTGATTAACATTCCTAGAGATGTTGTAGTCTTTAAAGGATGTGGTTACTTTGTTCTGTGGGCTGGGGGAAAGTATGTGAATGACAACCGCATATAAAAATGCAAATTGGCTGCTCTGTTTAGCTAAATCTATTCATGAATAGTTATGTTAACTTTCTGATAGTATTCTTATCACCAAATATGAGTCTCCCCCTTGTCCCCCCGGTGGTTTCTATGGTGACATGGTTCCCCGAGCCGGTTGCTAAGGAACAGCCTCTGCGGCAGAGCGGTGCAGTAGTGATGTCAGGACTGTAGGTGTAGTGTGAGAGGGATCATAGATGCAGTGCTTGGTCTCAGCCTGATGATACACATGGCAGCAAGATGAAGCACATGTCTTCAGTTAGAATCCCAGGATGGGACAAAAAGCTGTGATATGTAGATGAACCAGATTTTCATACCAGTAAACAAATCTGCTCTGTTAACGTCTCATTGGAAGTTGTTTAAGAGGAAACCAAAAATGTGGCAATAAATTAACATTTGACCAGAGATAGCGATCCAGTCTCAACATGTCTTAAGCGACAGAGCAGAAAATTGGAAAATTTCACACTAGCCTATATTTGTCAGTCATCTACTAATTGCCTAATATTACTGCATATTTAGTTGAATGTCATCTATTGTATGCCTTCCCAGTAAGTGCTTTGTAGTGCAGTTCTGGGCTCTATCCAGGTTTTTTGTCATGTTGTGACGGCAGATGGCCAAATAAGTACCCTTTGGCACCAGAGGGCCTGTTTCTATGGCTGTTTAGCCTTTTAGAAAGTGACCTGCTTATCTACTAAATGTGGAAACTCAAAGTTAAGTTCTTTCAATTCAATGTGCCCTCTGTAATTTTTCTCATAAACAGTTCTGTGAAAGTGTTTACTTGAAAGTTACATAAATAGTCACAGCATTTTTTTTTGTGTAAATTATTATAATACATCAATCTTGCATGATATTCTCACAAAGATGCATGCCTCTTCTTTGACTGTACAACTAGTTATGCATACAAGATGTGTCTAATTGTCTCTAGGTTAATGTAAGGTTATGATTCATAAATCTATTTGAGGATGTGCTTCGCAGGTGGCTCAGCTTTTTGGCTGAAGTTCATATGCTGAGTCACGCTAATGGAGTTCTACTATACAGTAAGAGTCACGATTAACTTGCCTAGATAGTTACCGTCTTCTCTATTAGACTCATATAACTTATTTATGCTTTCATTATTCCACACTTAACGCTGTAAAGCCTGAACCATTAAATAATTGACAGAAAATTCCAGTTCTTTGAAACTGGAGCCTTTATTGGTTTTTCTGAACAACCCAAAACATTTTTTTCAAATATCAATGTCCATGTATGAGTTTTAATTTTGCATCATATTTAATACATCAGGTCTCAGTGCTCAAATATTATTTTTGAACAAACAAAAGCATAATGTAAAGCAAACCTGTCTGACAAATCGATAATTCCTTTTCAAAATTGACATAGTTCTACCTCTATCCTCATTAATGACAGTCTTGTGCTGCCAGGTCTGTGGGGAACAAATTACTTCCCCCTGGTGGATTATCCATGAATTGCGTGTTTCTAATTGTATATGTATATATATATATATATATATATATATATATATATATATATATATATATATATATATATATCAGATTTTAAATATTAAACTTATCAGGTAGAGGGCTTCAAAACATATGTATCCAACAAAATGCATTTGGATTTATAGGGCTATGGTAGTGAGGCCATGTTAGAGAAGCAGTTTCTGCTGCCTCATATCAAGAAAATACACTGGCCCAGTGTGATCCTGTTAAGGTACTAGGATGACCATGAAGTAGAGCATTTGCATGGCAGAGGAAGTCTGGGTAGACTTGGCCTATGGCATTTCTATCCCTACTGTACGATGGATGCAGCTCTGCTCTTTAATTGTATTATGCACATCACTAACTTCTCTGTGTGTAGAAGTCAACACTTGCCATTTAAACAGATGTTAGCCCTCACCCGAGGACAGTCTGGATTGACATCAGAGCACGAAAGCTTAATTTTCCAGAACAAAATTAAGTATCAGTAGATTCTGATAAACGGCATATTCATGCTTTGGAAATTTGATATAGAGGGGAAGTGGTTATGAGATTTACGGCGCCCCATGGGCCAGGCAGAAGAACCGAACTTATGTTTTCTATATCGTCATGTTCATCTGATCTTTTTAATTTCCTGGCTCGGTGTATGTTCCCATAATGAATGTTTGTTGGTCTCTCCTTCTACCACATATTTGCCTACGGCGCTGTGACCCTTGGAGAATAAGGGATTCTTCATAAAATGGTAATAATAGTTTCTGTTTGTTAATAGAGCCGAAGATGGAATAAATGGTATAAAAAGATATCCTTTTCTCATTGTAGTTCGAGTGGAAAAGAAGGATGAGGGGAGTAGGAAGTGTGTTTGGCTTTATTCTCACATACTGCTGTGACTTGGCTGTTAAATGCTCAGCCGTGACTTCATTATTGTCCCTCTGAATTTGGGGAAAAAACTCACTTTATGTTGTTCTGCAGAAACTTATGTGGCCGGAACCATAATAGAAAATGCTGTTTTCTATCTTTGTATGTTTATAGTCTGTAATCTAATTCCAACCATTCATCTTCTGAAATGCTTTATCCTCAAGAGAGTTGTGGGGCTGCTGGAGGCTATCCCAGCTACTGATGGGGGAAGGTGGGGTACACCCTGGACATGTCTGCAGTTCAACCAATCACTCTCACATTCACACCTATGGACAATGTCGATTAAAAAGTCAACCTATTAGTGCATATAATCTAATTGAAATGACAAAATTACCATAATATACAAAGTGTACCCTGTTAAACACAAAACAAGCATTTTAATCAGATCTTAGTAAGAGTAGTAAGGGATAAATATATAAACCAATAAGACTAGGACACATAAATGTCTATGAGTTCTGGAAATGTGGGAGCTGTGTATTTTTACGTGTGCGTTAGATTTCTCTGTGTGTCTGTTCTTCAGTTCATAGTGCTGACTTGCAACTAATGGAGTAATTATTCATATCTGTCTTTAAAACAGCTGTAGCTACAGTAGGTAACCGAACAGATCTGGCCTATTTTCTTTATTCTTAAGTAGAAACTTTACACTGATTATATGGACATGCTGCTCACATTACACTCACCTACTGTTGGGAACTCTTTTAAACACACATTAGAGGTGCAGCAACATTAGGATGCTGCAAACAACTGACCTTTTGGTTCTTATAAATGCAGTTAAGTCATGCAAAATAAGTGTGTATAATCGGCATCTCATGCAAAATGAACTGGAACAATCGGGAAGTGAGGATGAGTCACAGTGGTGTTTTTGTTTATCTTAAAGCACATATTCTTCCAGTAGAGCTTCACCTGTCTGCTGGGAAACTGGTGATTGGGTTCTGTAATGTAACGCATGGTCTTTTACATCAATTGATTAGGATAGTTAATTTCTATAACGTGCATCCCTTCTTCATGTGTTTTGTTTTTGGATTGCGTTTCAGAAGTGATGCTCTCGCTGGTGGAAATCACAGTTAAAGCCCTGGCGATCAATATTTGCACAGGATGTTTCAGGACCGTGTGCGATTGTGGCTGTATGGATGTGCTTGTTAGGGGGAGGGGTAGCCTGATAGAGCTGCTGTGTCACCGAGCCAGCAGGCATTAGTAATCAATATGAAGCAGCATATTCATGATTGCCCTACTTATGCAGTTGTGTGAAGTTTGAGCCTTTCCATTCTTTAGTAGACAAAAAACACCAGACTTTCTCTCCTCTCACTACAGTTTATAATGAAGCAAATCTACCATGTAGGTTTGATGCTATTGAAAATGCTATTGTAAGTTACCCATTGATGGTTGAGAAAAAGATCCATTAGAAATATATATAGACTTGTGAAGATGAGCCTATAGGACACATGTAAAATACAAATTAATTTACAATGTATGCATGGAAAACTGTAACTACCTAAGAAATGCATGTCAATGGAAAATTAGAAATGGCAATAAATAATTATATATATAGAAAATACAATTATTTTGTAACATACATTTACATTTTATGCATTTGGCAAATGCTTTTTTCCAAAGCGACTTACAGGGGAAAGTTAACAGTCTAGTTCTCTCTCGTTCTACTAATTTTAAACTTTAAAATAACCACAGTTGACCAAATAAATTGCTGTACAGAAGAATAAATAAATAAGAATATAATACAAGAAGAGATTGAAAGCATAAAACATCTGTGCACTTAAATAACAGTGCCTACAGAACAAAAAAAGTAAAATACAAGAATAGAATTAAAAAGACATAAAAACAGCCTAACAATTAAAAACATAAAATAAGAATCCAATAAAGAAATAAGTCTAAGAATAAACATAATTATCTGCAGTTTCATTTTTACTCCCTGAATCTATGCCTTGGCTTTTGATTTTTATTTTTTTTTTAATTCCGTGATGAGGAGGGGTTGAGATGTAGTTTTTAATAGTACAGGATTCGAACCTACGACATCATATTGATAAACATGTTCATATTGTTCTATTGTCTGCTCTTGGTAGGGGTCAGCGCTCATGATAGGATCTGACAGTGGATATTTAAAGTAGCCGTGTTTCCTTTATCATCTCAAACTCCACTGTGATTCTGTCTGGTTTCCTTGGCAACAGCTGTGCAGGTCTCCTCCCTCTGGGATCACACTCTGTGGAGGATGGGTAGGTGGGTGCAGGGGGGGTTGTAGAGTAGGGAGTCTGTGCTGCAAAAGGCCTTATTAAGACCCCCCTCTGCGTTCAGTGTTTATTTTAGGATTTCATGGCTGGATGATTTTTGGCTGTTGGGACGTGCTTCTGCTGCAGGTTACTGATAAACTAGTCCCTTTTGTTTGATGGATTATTTAGCCTTTCACTGCAAAATAAAAACACTAGAGTTAGCCAGACTGTATTTTCTTATGTAATTGTTCACATAATTTCGTCAATAACATTAACGTCCAGCTTGAGGGTTCACTTTTCTGTGCTCTTTGACTGAAAAATAATGGTTGTACAATGAAAACTGGAATACAAGGAGATTGATAACACAGCATTTAATATATGGTTTGAGGGCAGAGTGGTTAACAGACTGTGGTGCCATTCTAGTCTGGCCCCACTGGCCTCATTTGCCCTGTTGTTAGCTTCCTGAACGCTCCATGGTACTTGACAGGATGATAACAAACAAGCGTGTGTCTCCTTTCAATACATGTTTTTTTCTTCAGGTTTCTTTACTTCAGTTATCACGTCTGTTTTTTTATTCATTGCTAGTACATGTAATAAATGAGCTCATTTAAAATCATTATATGTAGCTTCACCACAAATTGAAGTTAAATTAACATATTATCTTTGTATTTAATATTATGAAATGACTATAGAGGATTTGCTGAGTCTTGTCTTTGTAGAGGATGTGAAAACAGGATATCTGTTTTATTGCTCGATGCTTTCGTCAAGTACATCAGTACCCCTTTTGAGGAGAAGGTCAGGAGTCCATCAGCAGATCTAATTTATTTATGACTGCATTCACCATGATGAGTCTGTATATTAATGAAAGGAGACGTATCAGCTCTGTTATCCTGTCAAGCTTTAAATTTGTTCTGTTGAAATATCTATAATGATCTTTTAAGCAAAGTTCACGATACTGTATTTACTTAGAAAATGAGATAAGATGCTACTTTTTAACCATCACTCTTGCTATGTTGATAGATGTTTCTGAATTTTTACTAGATCTAGTAAACTGTGGACGTGTTGTGTTTCAGGGTCCCTTCACAAATGGCTGGTGCTTATTGTCATCGGCTTTAAAACAATGTAGGACAGGAGTCTCAAACATGCGGACCGTGGCCCAAATGCAGCCCGCCAAAGGTTCCAATGTGGCCCGGATATAGTGCAAAAAATAACATAAAATTAGGAAAATATTTATACTTACGAACTATCCTGTAAGAATAAAATGTGAAAAACCTGAACAAATATGAATAAGCTGAAATTTCTAAAGAAAATTAAGCACAATTTTAACTATTTAGTGTCTTTGTAGTAGATCTGATCCATAACGTACGTGTGTAAATGATGAGTATTGTTAGAATTGCACATATTTTTCTTGAGATATTTCAGTTTTTTCAGGTTATTCACACCTTTCTTGTTGGATAGTAAGTGTTTTCATAAGGTAATTGGGTTTGTTTGCACTAAAACAAAGACAAACATTTGGAATTGTCACTTTTTTCTCAGTTATTATGCTATTATTTTATTGGGCTGAATGTGGTCCCTGAAAGTCATGAGTTTGAGACCCCTGATGTAGGACAATAGTGGGCAGTTTACCTACAGTAGTATCCTATAAGGGCATGAATAATAATTATAGGCACCATTACATGAAACAAAAGGTTTAAAAGGAACCTTTCTTGCCTTAGAACATTTGTATTTCATAATTCATATAATTAATAGTAATTAGTTGCAATAATCTTCCCTTTGAACATGGGTGAGTTATTTTCTGCTCGACTGCAACTCTACAGTTTTATTCCAATTAAATTTTTTTAAGATATGAAGGGTTAATTTTCAAAAACAGATAACTCAATTTTTCTTTTTTTTCACAAAATGACATTTTTTACTCTACATTCCAGGTAATACTCATTGATTTGATATATTATTTATTCAATGTAGTGGACCTTACCAAATTAAATAAATAATACATGAAATCAAATGGCATTTTGTGAAAAAAAAACAAAAGAAAAATGGAGTTATCTGTTTTTGCAAATGAACTCTTCATATATTTATTGGGAATATATTCCATATTTCAGTTTTAAAATAAAAATAATACTAACCAGAGTAACACTACAACTCGAAAAGGTTTTTAAGAAGGACGTTATATAAAAGATGTTCAGCCCTTTGTGTTGCAGTAATATGACTAGTATTATAAATAAATTAATTTCCAGTGGGGTTCTCTTGGGCATTTTAGGGAATGTTTCCAGTGAGACTTGTAATTGAATATTATATTTGTAGATAATTATATAGTTAAGATAACGTTGCCATTGATAAATACTTTTTGCTAATTATTTTTATGCCTTTCCTGACCAAGATTTGCAGAATACTGTCAGAAATCACACTTGGAATATTAGGATTGTCTATTTAAACAATAGACTGTGAGAGCAACAAAGGTACAATACAGTTTTTTGGAAACATCTTTCCATCTTTTTATTTATATAACTGCTGTAGGGGTTGATTTTTTACTTTTACTATATTTTTACTATATTTATTTTTATCTTATTCTATCTTGGTGCATGCTTAGCATTTTTATTATTTTTGTATACTATATATATATATATATATATAATTATTATTATTATTATTTTTTTCTCTCTTTTTCTTTTTATTGATATACTATATGTTGAATGTTGCAGCGTTACACCGAGACAAATTCCTAGTTGTATACTACATGTGTACTATACGAACAATGGCAATACAACTCTTTCTGATCTTCTGACCTGATTCCATTTCACATCACAAATCCTATGAATGGAACCAGGTCCACAGTGAACCAGAACTGTGATTTAATTTCGAGGTTTTTGTCCACCTTTACATTACAACCTGTAATATTGATGACCTTGACACTTATAACCATAAAACATGTGGTTATAGCTTTGTTACAACATTTAAAAACTACGTAGGTACTTTTAAGGGGATATAGTGGGAAAAAATGTAGGTGACATTTTTGTTCTCTTTTAACTTCTAGACCATAAAAAGGGGTAATAGATGGAGAAAACGTTAACTTTATAACTCACTTTATATTTGCCTGAGGCTTAGTGATGTCAGTTATTTGGACACACATAGGTAAAAGATTTCACAGATAGAAATATTAGCAATTCTCTTTCTTGACGCCATTTTTATTATGTCTCAGAATGCAACAGCTGTCTTTGAAGTTAATATTATGTTTCTGTAGAGTTCTCATGGAACATCATGATAACATCAAGATACTTGACCAGTGATTTAGAACACCCTTGATTTGTGCTTATAAGACAGGAGGCTTTTATTGATGACTGACTTTTACATTCTGTTCCAGGTAACTTGCCTTCAGGACTTTTTCGGAGATGATGATATATTTCTTGCATGTGGCCCTGAGAAGTTTCGTTATCAGGATGACTTCAACTTGGATGAAAATGGCAAGTATAGTTTATCTTGCTCAATGGAAAGAACATTGCAGTAAAGCTTAGGTACTATATGTTATTTAACCAGGCTTTGCAATATCTTTGACTTAGATACTGTAATACTTTTATTCATTTATTTCATTTATGGATGTGCATTTCATCAGCAGACATTCAATAGTCATCAGGGGAATAAACATTTACACACCCATGCTTAAAAAGGAACAAAGAAATATTATATATCTTCCCCCCTTCTAAATAATAATAGCCTTAATCGCTATTACTTTATAAAGACATGATAAAGTCAGACAAACCAAACAAAATACATCCACCTTCCAACTTTAACACATCCTCATAATTACAATAACCTAGAATTTCATGGCACGTTTGAACATCATAACACCCACGGCAGTGATCACCATCATCTGTAACAGTCGATCACACACCTGGATGTCAAATGTTACACCGTTCTTGTGAATGAGTCTGTTCTGACCTTCCTTGACGATGACTGTCACTCCCTGGGTTGTCGCTGCCTTTACCCAGAAGATGTCCTACGTCATCCCAGTCAGCATTGTTTCCACCACTCGACCCTTGTTGCCCCTCAGGTGAACTCTGGCTGTACATTTATTCAGGGCGATCCCTCTGGTCCGCTCTCCATCAGCCAGTTCCAGGACATGCTTGTGTGGCTGGAAGTCCTTATGATGTGTGATGTGGCTCCTGTTTCAACCATGAGGCCTTTTTCCATCACTCCATTGACCAGGATTTTATCCACTTGGCCCACGTTGAAAGCAAATGTGTGGTCTTCCTCATCCACATCTCTCTTTGCCTTGTCCTGTTTTCTCCACCGACAGTTTGTATCCTTGTGCGTAGAACTCTTGTACAACCTACACCACTGTCTGTTCTTTCTGCTCATCCGTAGCAGAGGTGCACTCCACAGCCTTATTTTCCCCTTCTGTCCGTAGTTAAAACAGGTTCATGTTCTAGCTGTCTTTTCCCTCTCACCTTCATCACACTGTCATCCTCTGAGCAAGTAGCATTGAATTTTTCTGTGCTCTCGTAGCTCCTGAGCTTTTTTTTTTTTTACTCTGTGAAGGTTAACTTTTCATCAGTTTGGGTTATATGGATGGAAAATGGCTTAAATGAGTCTGGCAGGCCTTTCAGAATCATTGTAATCAACAAACCATCACTTAAAGTTTCTTCTGCATTGCTCAATGATGGAATAGCTGTCTGTGTGTGAATGACATCATCTGTGACACTCTCATTAAGTTCTGTTATAAGCTCATGGTTTCTCCTTACCAGCGTAATGTTCTCTCAGAGTCTTTAACACCTTCCTGCCATCATCTGCTGTGTCTCTCATCACCAGGGACAGGCTTTTATCATTCAATAGGTGGATCAATTCTGCATATGCTTCTTCATTTGATTGATTGATTGATTGATAGTCTTTATTTGAATTCAATTTGAAAGACAAAACAAAATAAAAACAGATATTAATGATCATACTGCAAAAAGAAAAATATAAATAAAGAAAAGAAAAAAAAAAGTGCATTTGTTATTATCATTATGCATTTTACAAAAGTCCAAAAGGAATAGGATGAAGCACAATGCTTATTTACTCCTACCCCCTAATTCAGCATCCCTACCATCTTCTGCTGCACCTTCACTCAGTATGATGTCCTTCAAATTAGGCAGACGCAGGTCCGCCAGAAACTTTATTTCCCACAGTTCATAGTTTTTCTCATCTCCGTCAAAACATACAGTAAATGGTTCCATCGGCTTCCAAGTTCCTTCCTGTGGCCATAACCTGTTGAAGTGTCGTAAAAAGGAATAGAGACAGATAGTCCTTGGTTACATTTGTTACATTTGACCAGCATATACATATATACATACATACATACATACACACATTTACACACACACACACACATGCAGAGCAGGGACATGCAGTCATTTATTGATATGTAGCACCTGGGAAAAATTGACCACAACCCCTCAGACAATGATCAGTGTAAGAGCACATTCAAGAGCAACAATGTTCAACAGTATTCAATTAGTACCAATCAAGAAGCTTATAACATTTTTATATTCAGAATAAATCATTAAAAAATTCAATAATAGTAGTACTGGCACTTACATGTGGAACACCCAGATGTAGTTCTATGTGCTGTAGGTGATTTACTGATGAACTAGACAATGAGAACAAAACTGCTGCTTAAAGGAAACATGAAGACAAACCCATGGAGTCAAAGTGAACTGATGAGATAGTTATTGTAGTATTTTACCTCATTTCTCTACAGAATGTAGGGTGTCCAAGTCTGCTTCCTACGGCCGCCTCCCCACTGTGCATGGCCGTTCTTCACCCAGAGGTAGTGGGATGTCCCGCCGCAGCAAGTCTCCCTCATCTGTCAGTTCAGGTAAAACTTTCTCAAGTCAAATATTTATCATTGAAAAGATGAATGCAGTCATTCTGGGTAGTGTACATGGACTTAATGTGTACCAGAGAGTAATATTAGTCTGCAAACCAAACTGCAACCCCTATGTACAAGAAGCAGAAGATGAGGAAGAATTTCATACATTATTTATTCATTCAAATAATTTTTTAAGCATTTTACAGTAGCAGAATGAAACAATACAATGTAAAGCTACTGATAGTGTATATAAATGTTTAAGTTATACTGTAAATACATGTCTTTCCTTTTTTGAATACACATATATTATATTATATTCTATATTATGTGATTTTACACATCAGCAAATGCATAAATTGATCCAGGATGTGCATTGAAAATGTAATATTTTTTTTATTATCTTGTCTTTAAAGCTAATGGGACTGCAGGCAGTCAACTGTCTACCCCCAGGTCTGGAAAGTCTCCAAGTCCTTCTCCAACTAGTCCAGCCAGCCTCCGAAGACGCCAGGTATCGGAAAATCAATGTTCCCATGAGTAAACAAAGTCCTGAAAAGGTCATTTTCATGATGCCATACACTATAACCAATAGCATGACAGAACAACCTTTTTAACAGATGTTTGTGTTTGATGTAAATAACAGTGTATATTGAACAGGTATGTTTTTTACTCTACATTTATGGGTTTATGAATATTTCATAGACAAAGTATAATATATTGTATACCACTACAGTAGTTTTTCACTGTAATCTGGTGAGGACAAGCAAGTTTAGAGACAGCATAACACTCAGCTCTGGGGTGAAATCCAATTATCAGTGATATCATCATTAATTAATCATTCATCTGGCTGGGGCAGGCTGGTATTGTAGCTGTGTTAGAGGATATTATTTGTCCTCGATCTGTCTTTGAACAAAAAGCCAGTCTGTACATACTGAAAAGGTTAGTGTTGCTATTTGCTAAGGTCTGATTAATTTCTATCTTATCTCTTACTGCATACTCATGCTGACAGGGAGCAACAGTGTGCTTTGTGCGAAATAGCTAAAATGACATTTTTATAACCTTTGTTTTACCAACTTTGCCTTTGCTGAACTTTGTGGTAGACAGAGCATCATCATTTCTTTTTTCCAGGGATCTCAACACAGTGGTTCATCTCTGTCTTTGGCTTCTACAAAGGTATGCAGCTCAATGGATGAAGGAGACGGACTCTGCAGCGAAGGTAATATACGGTGTTTATTCTCTGACTTGACGTCACAGTAAATTTGTAAATTACTGCTCATAGTTGCTCAAGATTAATTACAAATATTCTGTTGCTGTGCAGCTGAGCCCATGGACGAACACCCATCAGTTCCTCCCTCCATAGCAGAGAGGTACAAAGTGGGGCGAACTTTAGGGGATGGAAACTTTGCAGTGGTCCGTGAATGTATAGAAAGATCAACTGCAAGAGAATACGCTCTGAAGATCATAAGCAAAGATAAATGCAGGGGAAAGGTGAGATGTGAACGTATCTCCACAAATGAACTGTCAAGGTTGTTTGAAACGTTAACAAACACTGGGGATGTTTATTGACCTGATTTATTTTTAGTTTCAGTTTGAGTTTCTGTTTCAAGCAGCAGATGGTGCTATATACACAGGCTTAAATAGCCTTATTTTCTCTTTTTTCTTTCCCTTGATAAAATCACTGACAGATGGACATAGTTTTTTTGTTAAGGATCATAATAATAATGATCACAGCTGTCTTTGGAAAAAAAAAGCTTAAATGCTTCTAAAGCTAAATATTGTATTTAAGTATCAGATTTTTTTTCCTTTTAATTCTCCTAGGAGCATATGATCCAGAGTGAAGTGTCAATCCTTCGACGGGTGAAACATCCCAACATTGTGCTGTTAATTGAGGAAATGGACACTTACAATGAGCTCTATCTTGTAATGGAGTTGGTTAAGGTACTGCAGTTCATATTTATAGACATTTTCTAAGTAGGTCACATCAAGATTTAATTTCACAGTGTGTACTTTTTTTTTTTTTTTTTTTTAAAGATGTGTTTTCACTTTAATGATACATGTTGATCTGTGCAGAATTTCAGATTACACATATCCTTGTTAAAAATGAAAGTCACATGTAAACTTTCCAAAAACTAAGAGCTGAAATTCTTTTGACATTCCAAATATTCTTTCTCCAGGGAGGTGATCTGTTTGACGCCATCACGTCTTCCAACAAATACACTGAGCGAGATGCCAGCTGTATGCTGTTCAATTTGGCAAGTGCCATAAAGTACCTGCACAGTCTAAACATTGTTCACAGAGACATAAAACCTGAGAACCTGTTGGTGAGTGTGATTTCAGAAACCTTCTGTTCTGGCAGTGAGCAGATTAACAGTATGTTGTGGTAGCTTCCTTTCCTCATTTCTCTCCGTTTGTTTGACTAATTAACAAAAGGCATGTGTTAAACTCTATTGAATTGAATGTGTACAGTTTATTACACACAGTATGTAAGATGGTAAAAGCTGTATTAACTATTGTAATAATATTTTTATGTATTTTATTTTGACACTATTTCCATTCATTCATTAATTAAAGCAAATGCATCTTTTTCTAATTTTCTTATTTGCATAATACACAGGTTTATGAACACCAAGATGGTAGTAAATCTCTGAAGTTGGGAGACTTTGGCTTGGCTACTGTCGTCAATGGTCCTCTGTATACTGTATGTGGTACACCTACTTATGTAGCACCAGAAATCGTTGCTGAGAAAGGGTGAGTCAGATGAGCTGCATTATCTAATTATTCAACGTGATTTAATGTATTGCGTAAATGGGGGTGTTATTTGTACACATTATACACTTCCTGTGTGTATCTCCATGTCATGTCAAATACCATGTGATTAACAGTTAGGGTTAGGGTTAGACTTCGGTGTAGATTTAGGGTTTGTGTTAGGTTTAGCGTTAGGGTTAGAATCGGTGTTAGGGTAAAGGTTTGAGTTAGGATTAAAGTCAGGGTTAAGTTTAGCGGTTAGGGTTAAAATAGGGATTAGGGTTAGATTTATGATTAGGGTATGGGGTAGACTAGGTTAGGGTTAGGTTTATGGTTAGTGTTAGCAGTTAGGGTTTGTGGTTATGGATATGTAAACTGGAGATCATGGCATAAATTGACATATGATCAGGGCTGGACTTAACCTGACTGTCACCAAATGGTGTTTCACACCCTTCCGCAACTGATCCGTTTTCAAAGCAGGGGCCTTATCTAAAATCCTTGCATGTGATTAGATGAAGAATCTCTCCGTCATCTTGACTGACACTCCGCTTCAGCTACTCACGTTGAATTCAAGTCCTGACGCTTTACGCCACACCAGCCACAACGCCGCCCGGTCATGGGGTAGCCCCACCCGGCGACACTGATTGGCTGAAATGCCTGGTGTGGTAGATAGTCAGTCCAGTCCTGCATGTGATCAAATTGTGTTAAAAAACATTCAAAAGGATGAAAAAGTGTACGTACATCTCACCAAATGCTATTTAAACTGTCCTGACATACAAGACAATTTCAGGAACTCAAATACTTCATATTTGAAACCTGTTTATTAGGTCATACTTTATATTTATTAAAAAAAAAATCTGATGTGATATGTGAAACAGTACTTCTTTTGGACTTCTGCTTGCGGTTGTTTTAGATTATGTTGATGCCTGTCTGATGGGTTTCTTTGTTAATTTTTTTTCTTTCACAGATATGGTCTCAAGGTTGACATTTGGGCGGCTGGTGTCATCACATACATCCTGCTGTGTGGGTTCCCTCCATTCCGTGGGTAAGTTTTCCTGCATTTGATGTGATTTTGAGAGGGGTAAGGATTGGTTCCACATCATCCGTTTTTGGTTTAATGCATTTATATCACATCAATCAACTTGTCTGTCACATTCAACTCCAATTGAGAGAGCGGTGCGGTAAATACAGATTTGGAAACAACTTAAAGCTAACATTCATTCATCATACTTTGCTCCCTGTGGTTCATGCTTTGTTCAGGAGCGGTGAGGATCAGGAGGCCCTCTTTGAGCAGATCTTGCTTGGCCAGCTAGATTTCCCAGCACCGTACTGGGACAACGTGTCAGACAGTGCAAAGGTTTGTATCTTGAATGGTTCTTTAATACAACAGTTTGACAGGAAATTTCAGAATCTCTGGTCTGTTTCAATGGTGGATACTCACAGATGAGGTGTTATACTTTTTAGGGTCTGATCACTGGCATGCTGCAAGTTGAGATGGATCAGAGGTACACAGCTGTACAGGTCCTGGACCACCCCTGGGTCAATGTAAGTTACATCATAATGTCAGCCCTTTCACTGCAACCACCTGCGTAGATGCTCCTGCTGCTGTGAAATAGTCTGCTGTACGATATGGCAGGTGGAGTTGCTGAAGCTTTGTTCTACGTGTTTTCTAGGATGATGGTATGTCAGTGAACGAACACCAGCTGCCTGTGGCTGGGAAGATCAAGAAGCATTTCAACACTGGGCCTAAGCTCAGCAACACTACAGCAGGGGTGTCAGTCATTACAGTAAGGACTGATCTAGACTCCCCACTACACTAGTACTGCATGTAATCCTGCACAGAACATTAGTTTTGTGTTTCCATTCTGCTGTTGCCTCTGTTGTCAATATGCTTCAGCACAGATGCTCTGGATGTTATTCAGAATATTCTTTAAAAAAAAGAAGCATTTTTAAGTTTTCATAGTGTTCCTCGTATGCACCTGTCACCTTGTTGGAAAGTCTACAAAAGCTTTGCATCTTGTTTTAAGTTGAAGCTAAACCCCACTGCTATTGCACGGCAGCAAACGACTCATTTATACATTCTTTTTCAACAACAGTTCTCTTTTTTACTCTTCAATCATCATGCCATTGTCACTCCATCCATCTGCTTCTTCCTGCCAAGTCGTCCTGTGCGTGCTCTGGCATCTCATCTTGCTCTTTAGATGGACTGTCAGCACTGTTGTCAAAAGATCTTAGAAATAACACAGCAGTCTGCAATGGCTTGATGTAGGTAGAAAAAGTTTTTAATCAAAAGTTTCTGAGCTGAACTAGAATTGTACAATTAATATTTAAGTCTTTTCTTTTTCTTTTTTTTTTAATTCTTGCCATTAATGGAGGAAATTCGATTGCATTTGTTATTTTAATTCACCCTTTTAATTAATTTACAGGTAAGCCCATACGTTTCTCTCACATTTCACAGAGCTTCATTTGATAGCAACATTCTTTCTCTACCAGTTTCTTTCCATCTCTTCACTGCAGTATAACAAATCCTTAGAGTTGTACGGCATAAGGCTAGCAGTGCTTTAAGTTCAAGGTGATCCACTCAGTCGGCTCATCTCTCTCTGCTCAGCTGGACCAGGACAATACCATCCAGAGGTCAGGGTCTCTGGGCCACAACCAGCATCCAGGATTGTGTTGGATAAGGTATGACGGCTAAGTCTAGCACCAATTCGCAGCAGTTCCATGGCAACGTGCTGGCAGTCTCCATTTTCCATCTCTGAAAGGGTTTGACCTCCAGTTCAATGGAGCCTTTATCATACTTCACCTTTTCAGATTCATCACATACTCAGATGTTTTTTCATCACTACAGTGCTTTTCTTCTCACCTGGTTCTTGTCCACTTTGCTTTCTACTTGCACAACTGTAATGCTTAATGCATTCGAGGGTGCATGACATAAATTGAAAACTGGATTGTCGTTCAGCAGTTGCATTTGTTGTCTTTATGTTTGACTATGAACAGATAAATGTCATGTACCTGATGGTTGGAGACCCGATTCCTTTGCTTTTTTTTTTTTTCTCGAATTTTGCTGTGCTCGAAGCTACTTATCTGTTTCTCAAGAGGATATTGAACCTTTTAACAAGTGGATGAGCACTTGAGCACATGCAGCTTTCCAGATACATCTGCATGCTACGCTAGCACTAGCTCTTGTAACATTTATCTAAATGCCTCAGTGGTTGTTGAGTAAAATCTACTCCTCATCTTTGCGGCTTCATGGAGATCTTTCTAATGTTTTACCTTCTCTCAGACCACGCCACTTGATAAAGAGAAGCAAGTTTTCCGAAGAAGACGCAACCAGGATGTGAACGCTGCTGCCCTCTTTCCACACAGCATTGGTGCCGGTGCCCTTCGCGGTACCAAACCGGGCCACTCCCCTGCTGAGATCACTTCTGAGTCTGAGGACCTTTCCCCGTGTTCGGCTGGGACTGTTCGATCACCCACCTCTCCGTTCTAACTGCCCACCCGGGGCCAGAGCGCCATTGTCACTCCAATTAAAAGTGGGAAAGATCAAGACCTAATCCTTGGTTCAGTCTGCTGACCCATTTGCTCCCAGACCGACTTGTACTGATGTTTTTCCCAGTGGCCATTTTAGTTAAAAGGATAATCAGAGTAAGGGACACACTAGTCACCGTATCTGAGTCCGACTTAATAGCATGGAACAATTTTAACATTGTTTCCGTTTTTCTTTTAGAGAAGGTGCCCAACAATTTAAGCCTTATTTCTGCACAAGCATTTGGTTCATTGTAGTGCACTAGTACCCTCTACTGGTTTGTTTTCTTTATTGCAGGAAACCCAGCCAGCTTGATGAAGCTGTTTGCAGCCCGACTAAAAGATTAACTTCTTAATATAGTAATGATTTAGTGATATGGCACGTTCACTGCATATCATCAATCATACTAAATTAACTTGAAGTAATTTACAGGCAACAATAACACATTCAACACAATATTGTCAGTAGCAGTAATGTTCCTGATGTACGTCTGCTATCCAATAATATGTACATTACTCTGGTATTTTGTTTTGTGGCGCACAAACCATAGAGGCAAATGTGAATAGGACTTAAGGCCTACTGCTATAACGTTCTTCTAAGCGTTATGTGTATGCTTAATTTTGTCCTGTCTCTTCCATTAAATAGAGGGTGCTAATGTTTGACTGTTTATGGTGTAGCTTAGCTGTTTTTCTGGTGTGGCCGTGAGAGTGTGGATATAAATGGGTTGTGGTGCAGATGAATGTCAGTGCCGTTTAGTTTGTAGTCGGTGCATGTTTGAAGCCTTGCTTTGGCACATATGAATTTAAGTGCAATTAGGTGTACTGCCCAGTGGGCTCAGGATCAGATCTGTTCTTTGTAATGCTGGAATGAGTGAGAGTTGATCAGATGGGAACAATTGGCAGTTCTGCAACTTGGACTTTTTTCACAGACTAAAATAAGTTAATTATGGAATACAGCACAGTGCTTCCAGTGAAAATCATAATTTGAATATTTGTTTACTCAGTCATCACTTTTCAAACATTATTTTTCTAAGTAGTCACACAGGACTACCATGTCCAACGACAAACCAACAAGACTTTACGTACTGTATGTGCTTTATACATTATTTTACCAAATATCTATGGTTGTAACTGTCCACTTCCCTCCATCTGAGACTGGAGCTTGCATGCGTGCTAATATACATCCTCAATTAATTGTTGCAGTCTTTTACTGTTTGATATAAGCCAGACATCCGATATGAAACCATTTCTGTCATCACTGTACATGCTGTTTTGTTGAATGGAGTTCATGTAAGGCAGACTTTAGTCTTAGCACAGCTGATATCCTCCTTGTATATACATGTTTTGAATGAACTGTAACATCACACCACTTTGTTGTATAAGGGCTTTAAGTTTTAACTGGGAGGGAGTGAACCAAAAAGCACAAGGAAAGCAAGTTATATCTACAATCTGGAAATGTGTTCTCTTCCTCAGGACTGTATCTGTTTCTCATTGTCTGAAAAAACAAGGAATGTTTATCTACAGTCTGACAAATGGTACACGGAGACAACCGGGAATGTCAGTATTATGTGGAAGCAGATGGGGAATGTGAATGCTGTATTATATTCATCTCTAATCCATTACCATTAGGACATTATAAAACAATCTGAATGAGGACAAAGACCAGTAATGTTTTTCAATTAATAAAGGAAATCTACGGTTACGGATTAAAAGCAGACTTCCAACTATGTACCCTGTAAAGAAAATAAACCTCAAAATAAAAAGGATTAAGTAAATTTATGAGTGGTAGACTAATCTTCATGAGTCATATGCTATATATCAAACACAGCCTGCTACATATTGAACAAGCTTACTGGAATAAATATGACCAGCAGATGGCAGTATAACCAAAGAGCATGAGCCTCACAGGTCTTGGGTATAATTTCATCTTCAGTTACTCATTTCTAACATCCATTTACTGAGTTATACATAGTTTATGAGCTTGTATTAATGCACAAATGAATGTTTCAAAGACCACCCACACACATGTAAGTAAAACAAATCAACAAGAAATACCATAACACGGTTAGATTTATTACATTTTATTAAAAACACCAAATCAAAACAGTTGAATTTATGGTTATCAGTTGTCAATAATGAGCTTCAAACATATCCTACCTCTTTAAAAAAAACAACCGTATTTAAATAATTTGGCAATAAATCTCTACTATATAAATCATAATGCATTTTAAAATATATTACATGAAATCATATCGTACTGCTTAATGTTGACATGAATAATAAATTATTTTTATCGAGGAAATTCTAATCCACTATATCTAACAGGAACATAGAGAAAACATGCAGAACTCAGGCTTTGGCTAAGGTGGTGTCTCGAAGCACCACGAGAAAAATCAGAATTGAAACTCAAAATCTATTTGCATATTTTTGTTCATTGAAATTGTCAGCTCGCAGCAACCAGCTGCTCATTTCTGCAATTAAATGTGGACACAATACTGTAGCTTTCATATGACCAGAAATAGACCAAGTACCATTTTTGGAACGTGATCTCAATAATCATTAGATCTTCCTCTATTTTATTTATTTATTTATTTATTTTTTGTCTTTCTCCTCAGACTGTTTCAGTAATAATATTGCTTACCAGTACATGGTAGTAAAGCATAAACTGGCATTCATGAATTCACATGGTTAAAATGGACAAGCAAACATTTTGTGCAAAAATAAGCATACTACAGAACTCAGTATTACAGTAATAATTCTTGCATTTACTAACAAGTGCAGAATGTCTTCATAATTACACATCTTTTACGAAAAAAAAAAAGTCATACAGCTCTACCACAAAACACTAACACCTTAACAGTCATGAAGTACTATTGAAAAACAGGTTAATTCTCTGGATATGTTTTTGGTAAAACACAATAAAAAAAAAGATAAACTGCTAAACTAAATAAAGCTTTTGGATCATTCTAAAATGTTAAAAAACAAAAGTAAATGTAACTCCTTGTCATTGTCAAAGAAAAATTCAAATAAATATATGTATTATAACTTTTTTTTTTTTTGTTGTTGTTGACATCATGACCAAAAACAAATATTTCACAGGACAAACTCACACTACATTTGACTCTTTATCCATATAGACATTCAAACAACAAATCAACAGTAAACATCTTGTCTTTTTGTCACATACACATACGTCTGACCACTGCCAAGAACAATGAGCAGACACTGGTGATACACATGTATTACTAATCAACTAATATCTGAAGGCAATGAAAACATTCAACATTTAAACATGACTGGCACGATGGAAATGTCGGCAACATTGTGACTAAATCTAATAACAGCGTTTCAAACTTAATCTTAGGCTTTACAGGGAAGAAACACTTTACACTGTCCACATTTACAGGTTAACTTTTTCCTAGAAAAATGTTTCAAGTGGGATATGCATCTGCCATACAAATGTTGTATAAATGTTCCAAACAGAGGATTAATTTTCTTTTGCATTTTCACAGTCTGGTATAGAAACTGAAAAACTTAACTTATTAGGTATGTTTTAATATCTTCTCTCTTTGTTGACTTCCGTTGATCTCAGTCTGTCTTTGACCACAACAGCAAATCTATAGGGGAACGCTACGCTGGTGCTCAGGTAAGACAAAAAAAAACCTCCCAAAGAAACAAATTATGTCCCAACAAGCATCTAGCAAGTAGTTCCCATCAGAGGCCAGATAAACATACCTGGTTCTTTGTTAGCCTCCCCATGCTGGTACATCACCACCATGCTCTATGGATCATCTGCTTGGTCACCAGTTGGTAGACATCCACCCTTCCGCTACACACTGGTGTTCTCTGGTGTGAATCTTCTTCTTACTCTCCTCAGTACCTGTTTTGATGCTCGTAGTGCCAGCGGTTGAAATCGATGTTAAATGCCACAATACTGCCAGAGGCCATGCCTGTGATCAGAGTCCTAAAAGGGAAAGAAACTGGATTTTATTTTATTTTATTTTTTTACAAGTAAAGATGGAAAATAATAAAATACGTATGTACTTTATGTAGTTTGTAGGTTTTAATTGCAATTAGGGTTAAGTATTTTCTAAATACAAAGTGACACTGCACTAATCAGTAAGAATATGAGCAGTCTGTTAAAAGTGTTATTGTCCATAGTTTTGAATGAAACCACCACAGGAGGTCATAAAACTGGGTTCCTCCGGCCACTGAAGTGGACCATTGTCTTTCTGCAACCATTTTCCCTTTATGATCATGACTCGCTGGTATGAAGCAAAAGCAGCTGATTTCACAGGGTCGTGTTATACTGCTACACCCCCAGGGCTTAAATGCTCCAGTACAATGAACAGAGTTTTGAAGCAGAATACCTCTCTGTAAACGGACTACGGTTCAGTTGTGTCACTTAACTCTCATTGTGGAAGTCAATTTTAACTGCACCTTCTTTAACTACATCGACTACAAATGATTATCAAGCGGTTGTTTTGTGATAGATTTTTATTTCATACACACAGTCGCGGGGAAAAAAAATTATTTGACCACCCCTCGTTTTCTTCAATTTCTTGTTCATTGTAGAACTAAAGGTACATTTGTTTGGACTGACATAATGAGAATAATAAACATAGCTCATAAGAGTTTAATTTAAGAGCTGATATCTATCCATTTTCCATAGTTTTCTTGATAATAGCCAAAATCAGTTAAAGTCTTACAATAATTGCACTGACAAAAAGAGTGCTTTTAAACATTCCATGTTTTCTTTCATGCCTGTTTTAGTTACACGACACACACAGGAGTTAGTACTTGATTGCATAACCATTGTTTTCGATGACGTTTGATGGTCTAATAATTTTTTCCATGACTACCTACACTTTCTAATCCTCAATATAATTACCATTGTAGAAAAATACACTTATGTCTTCACCAAAATCTGCTGCTGTTAAGATGTTAAGCCCCCTTTATACTCGTGCTTTGTTTACCTTTACAATCTTTGCTAATAGACACAAGGACACGAGGTTAATCTGTGTAAGAACCAAGCTTCTGTTAAAGACCTGACTGTTAGAGCTCGGGGCGATTTGGCCTGTGGCTGCAAAGTACAGCCTCAATGTTCAGACCCTCTAACCTCTCTTGACTGCCAGGGTCATATGATGACGTCAGGCCTATCGCCTCCGAGCGAACACTGTCGCTTCTGCATCGCCGACCGCGTGCCCACGACAACTCCTGAGGGATAAAGGAACAACACGCTGCAGATCTGTCGATAGATTCGCAGACGTTTTGGGAAATGTGTTTATCCAAACTGGTGCATTCTCAGAAAGATTTGTGTAATTTTTGTCTCTATGGCAACCCTAGGCTCTATTTCAAAGCACAGAATAATGGATGTTCTATTAACTAAGCCACACATTGACAACCATGAAACACAGTCAACATCAGGGTTTTTTTTTTTTTCACTTCAGCCTACATACAAATATAATACTGTAGACATGCGGAACTGTTTAGATGTGAACACACACAAGCCCACACATCCAGCAGACAGAACCAGAACACAAATAAAACACACATAATGGTCCCTGGAAAGAGGGGTAGAGCTTCCTTTTTCAACTGTCATTCTTAGACACTGAATCATCATTTCGTTAGCTAAACCTCAGATCCTTTTTACCTATTTATATATAAGTAGTAACTGATGATGATTAACCTCCAGAGACCCTGAGTCCTCGTTCAGGGACAAGACTTTCACAGCTTTATTGAACAACAAAAAAAAAAAAAACAACTCAAAATTTGATGCACTCCAAAGGACATTCCATGAAAATAAAAAAAAATGCCTCTGAAAAACCTGCTGCATTATAATGTTTCCAAAAAGGCAATTATTTACCATAAAAAATGTCAAAACTTGTACTTTCCTGCGTCTCAAGGGAATAAAATCTCTATAATATAATATATAATAAAATAAAAAATATCCATAGATATATAATCCAAATATATGTTCTTCATGTATTTATGTATTTGGATTTTTACTCCGCCAAGGAATTGGTGAAGCTATGTTTTCACTGATGTTTATGTGTCAGTGGGTTTGTTTGTTTGTTTGTAAGTTAGCAAGGTAACTCAAAAAGTTAAGGATGGATGGCATGTGTGTCTTTCAGAAAAGGTGGTTGATCTACTTGGTGGAGTCTGCACGCTCTGTGTGCTTTTCTGGTTTTGTTTTGTTCTTTTTAATCCATTTAAAAAAGAATTCAGTATCAAACATGTCCCAATGTCCACTACAAAGGGACATTTGATTTAACAAAAAAAAGTGTTTGAAAATATAAATGCTGCAACATGATTTTTTAAATTAGATTGATGATGATCCTTGAATTATCATTAAAAAAAGCAAAAATAAAAAAAAATCTCTGGGTCTCAGGAGGTTAAATACCTGTTTGTTTTTCATTTAGTCTGTAACATAATTGAAAATAAACATTATTTGTAAATACATAAAATAAGGAACACGCATTCTGATCCATATTAAAAAGATCTAAAAACACGTCCTGACCTTTGATCATGTGACAGGTCCATGGCTCGAATACCAGCGTCGCAACCCGGGTAGATGTAGAGATGTTTGAAGTCACAGGCCTGCCACACCTCCACCACACCGTTATCACCACCTGTCACCAGGTTGTGGCCGTCGCTGCTCAGGAGAATCGCCTCGAGTAGAAGTGAAGAGAAGTTCATAATCATAAACAGGCTGTGGGTTATATTGACCTGTACTGACTTAACACTAGGTCTGTGAAAATGAACACAGTAACACAGGTGAAGGAGGAAGGAGGAGTAAAGAAGAGTAAGAAGAGAGGAGGAGTTAGGAGTAAGGAGGAGTATAAGGGAGTAAGGGGTAAAGAGGAATAAGAAGGACTAAAGAAAAGTAAGAAGACAGGAGGAGTAAGTATTAGGGAGGAGTAAGGAGGAGTAAAGAAGAGTAAGAAGAAAGGAGGAGTAAGAGGGAGTAAGGGGTAAAGAGGAACAAGGACTAAATAAAAGTAAGAAGAAAGGAGGAGTAAGTATTAGGGAGGAGTGAGGAGTAAGTAGGAGTAAGGGATAAAGAGGAATAAGAAGGACTAAAGAAGAGTAAGGCAGAACAGGTAAGACGTAAGGAGGAGTAAGTATTAGGGAGGAGTAACGAGTAACAAGCAAGGAGTAAGGAGTAAAGAGAAGTAAGGAGGAGTAAGGGGTAGAGAAGAGTAAATGATCATAAGGAAGAAAGGAGGCGTAAGGCAGAGCAAGTAGTAAGGAGGAGCAAGGATTAAGGAGTAACAATTAAGAAGCAAGGAGGAGTAAGGAGTACACCTCTTTACTTCTCCCTACTTTTTACTACTTTTCACTCCTCTACTCCTTTCTTCTTACTCCTCTTGACTCCTTTTTACTCATCCTTCCTCCTCCTTTCTCCTTATACCTACTTACTCCCCCCTACATCTTACTCTTTACTCCTCCTTGCTCTCCTTACTCCTTACACCTTCTTACTTCTCTTTACTCCTCCTTAATCTTTACTGTATTCTTTACTCCTTACTTCTTACATTTTACTCCTCCTTTCTCCTTACTTCCTCCCCCTTCTTACTCCTTACTCCTCCTCACTTAAGACAAATTTGAAGACTCCAGGTCAAAATCAAATTTGGGATTTAAATGTTCATGTATTCCTCTTATTCCTCTTAGAGACTTCCACTGAACATCAACATGCTTTCATTCTACATCTTGCGTCTGTAGATCTTGACCTATTGTTGACCCAAGAGGTCAGGGGTCACTCGGGCAATACCTAAAAAAAATGAAAATGGACTATAACGGAAAAACCAGCAGAGATAAAGAGCTAGTTATGATTGTGGACAGACAGGAAACTACATGCAGGCTCCAAAATAGACATTGTGACCTTTGACCTTGAACAAATTTGAAAGTCAAAACCCATAGAGATGAAGATGTCCACTAACAGCTAAGAGGACTTTACTGTGCCTCGCACCACTTATATTTGGGGGTCTTTTCCCTGGTTAATAATGATATTCACACTTATTTTATGTTCTGTTCATTTGGTATCACAATCTTCAGGGACATTTTTAGAGCGTTCCATTTCTGTGTTCTTCTTCTGTGGTGTCAACATGTCATCTTACCCTGGTGGAATCGTTGACCTCCATCTGTGCCAGCAGTTTTCCATTAATGCTGAAGTTGCAGAAGCGACCCCTCTCGTAGTAGATGATGCAGTGGCCTTCGCTGGACACTGATATAAGCCGAGGGCACTGATAGTGGTCTGGTCCTTCCAACGCCCGCAGGAGGTCACCTGTAATAGTGTGGACCAGACACGGACCCTCTGCCAAAACAAAATATACATGTTTAACTGGGCAATGCTGTGTGTCACCTGAGTGTAGAGATGGTTTCACTTACTTGTACAAATATAAGTGAAAACATCTATGTTCGTTGTTTCATAAGTGTTTAAGTTCAACAATGCACAACAAGAAAACTGTTTGTATAAAATCAGTCATGTTCCAAACTCATCATCTGAACCCACTTTATCCTCACTAGGGTCATGGGGGTCACTGGGGGCCTAATCCAGCTACAATGGGTGAAGGTGGGGTACACCCTGTATGAGTCTCCAGTTCATCTCAGGTCTGAACATATATAGACAAACAATCACTGTCACATTCACACCTATGGGTAATTTAGATTAACTAGTTAACCTATGAGTGCATGTGTTTGGATGGTGGGAGGAAACTGGAGTACCTGGAGAAAACCCACACGGGCAGAACATGCAAACTCCACACAGAAAGGTCTGGTGTGAGAATAGAACCAGGGTCCTTCTCGCTGTGAGGCACAAATGCTAACCACTGCACCACTGTGCTGCCCTACATGGAATAATGTTTTATCCTTTTAACTGTCCTTTCATTTTCTGTGAGTCTTTCACTGTGTATACAACCATGCTCATAAGTTTACATACGCTGACTGAATACACATGGGACGGTCTTCAATGTTCCAACATGATACATAAGGTCAAGTCGACCAGTCTTTGGCTACAGTAGAAAAAAGTGAAGGTGAAGGAGTGTCCATCTCAGTTTCCTGACCTCAGTGTCATTGAGTCACTTTCAAACATTCTGTTCATGAAAAAAAAAGCCTTTCACAACCATGGGAGTAATCATGATGTTGACATTGGTGCGGACATCATTTTACGACTTCCTCGCGAGAGACAGCATAATAATAAATAAATAAATAAGAACACGGCTAAAAGAATTAAAATAATGTCTCATTTTTTTTTTGTCAACAAAAACTAAGACATTTTAGGAATGTTCTTTTTATTTCTCCAGCCACATCTATAACTGTATTATATATTTAAATACAGTTATTGTCACAAGACCCACATTTATGTCTAGTTTGGTCTTGCTTTTGTCACGTGATAAATGTTCTTTGATCATGTTGATCATGAGATAAAAAGTCCAAATTATGCGATAAAAAATCAAAAGTATGAGAAAAAAAGTCAAAATTCCTAGTCACTAAGCACAACCATCCATATATAAGGTGCAATGTGTTTTTTGGAGGAAATTAAAGTCCTTTTAAGTGTCTCCTTATAGTCCAGAAAATACAGTAACGTTTTAATATCATTTAATTTCACATCCAAAAATTATACGCCCATGTTCACAACTACGACAAAAGTCAAACAGCTGTCATTGATGTTAAAGGAGTGAAACCAACATAGAACTAAGGTATATATACTTATGACCAGGGTCATTTGGATAGTTTCTTTTGTCAGTATGATTTAAAAAGTGCAAATACATTTTTCGATGATACCAAACCACTAGCTACGAGTGAAAGAAACATTTTTGTCTTATTCATATTCTCTGTAAAACGGCCCCAAAAATTGACAAATTCTTCTAGGGTACGTAAACTTCTGAGCACAACTCTATATTTTTTTAATCATGGAACTTTAGGAATAAATATGTAACTGTTATAGTCATGACTATGCATGCTGTAAATGTTTCAGACTTCATCTATTATCTTTAAGTACATTGTAAGAAACCAGGAAAACCCACTGACCTTTAGCTCCACTGATGACGAGGCCCAGCTCTGCACAGACCGCCACACACACCACCTCCTGATCATGACCGGTTAGAACGGCTCGTGGCGCTGGGTAGTCACCTAAAAATATCACCGAAATCTATTTGAACCCATTGTTTAACTCTTAAAATCAGCAAACAAAACAATTGAAGAATCATAATTTATAGGCCAACGTTTTAGATCAATATGTTAGGATGCAGTTGTATTTCTGTGCTATTGTCAAGCCATCATGATGCACTAAAATCATACAAACTCAAGCACAGAGGGATTGTGACACACATCTGCTAGCAGGGAGGGCCGTTGGAATTGTCATGTAAATGCAGGGATACAACCCGCAACACTTGATTTCATCTGGTGTGTCACATGATTGATGATGGCTGGGGGAGAGGTTAGTGATGGGAGTTTCACGGCACCTGGAGCCGACCTCGAATACTTCTAGAATGGGGATGGGTAAGAAGCGAGAAGCACCAAGAGCTAAAGCTGTATTAACCCTTGTAATTTACCTAAAATTCTTCGGGGGCGGTCGTTTTTCTACTGTGGATTATACGACTGAGGAATTCTGAAAACACCTGAAACATGCGTCACGCTGCTGTAGCTAATTATCTCTGCTACTAAGAAGCTTATATTTTTGACAGTATCTGTCTGTTAACACAATTTTCAATGGATTATCTTCACTTTTTGTGCCAGTTCCTGATTACAGGTGATGAACCCGAGATAAACTTTGAAAAAAATATACTTCAGTCAAAAACAGATTTTTATTTTATTTTTTTACCAAATATACGTTGTACAGCAGGGGTGTTAAAGTGCGGTCCTCGAGGGCCGGTGTCCTGCATGTTTTAGATGTTTCTCTCTTCCATTCCACCTGAAGGCCATTGCATCATTATCAGTCTGATGAGGATCTTTATGTGTCAGCATTGATTCTGAATGGATGATTTAGTTTAAATATTCAGAAAAAATCAACTATTTTCCTTTTAGTTTTGTGCGTGGAAAGGGTGCCAAAAAGCAAGATTTTTATTTTTTATTTTATTTGATTTAAATATTTTTTAAAGGCAAAACTACATTTACTGGGACCAAATTTCAATACTAGTTTTCTTATTTTTCGTAATTTCCCCCCCCTATATTTTCCACATTATTTGTGATTTTGTAAATATTTATTAGTTTTTGTTGCTCACTTTGTTTATTTTTCTACATTTAGTTTTTTTAATGTTAGTATTGTTCTTTGATTTTCTACCATTTGTGTCTTACTTTGCTCATGTTATCAATTATTTTGTTAGTTTTCAGGAGTTAAAGGGTTAAACTGAATCACATGGAAGAGGGAAATATCTAAAACATGCAGGACACCGGCCCTCGAGGACTGGAGTTTGACACCTGTGTTGTACAATGTCACAAAAAGTTTGACCCTAAAAGGTGAAAGTTCATGGTCACATATGATTTTCCTTAAATCAATATATTTCAAGATTTTCTGTTTAGATTTTTTTCAAATTGTGACTGGGACATTTTTGGACTTTAATTATTTCTTACTTTTACAAATATCTGTATAACCAGGAAAAAACAGCCACAGTTCAGAGTCTGGTTTAGAGTTGTGCATGAGGATTGAGCAAGAAAATTAGGGAAATTATTGTAAAATGTGAATTCCTCTGAAGCTAATTTAATCCCTGTTGATGGTATGTGGTGGTGCATTCAGGTGCGTCTGGAGATTTTTTGCTGGTATTTTCACATTTTCTCTGGCTGTCCAAAGTCTTCTCATCACACAAATGATTCAGACAATATTAATAAGAAGTAATTTCAAACAAACAAACTGAATTATGTCAAATACATTTTTGGGTGCTATTGAAAACCTTTGAAATGTGGTTAAGACGAAGATGGATGGTCTCAGGGTATCAGACAGAGCTAAGCTGGATGAAGCACAATAAATGATAGACTGGTGGATGACATGCCAGCATAAAAAAAAAAATCACTTTCCACCAAATATTGATTTCTTGACTCTACTATGTTACTAAATTATTTATTTTAACATTATTTAACCAGGAAGTACCACTGAGGTTTGAAATCTGTTTTGCACGAGAGACTTTTCCAAGGTAGCAGTCAAACAAAACTACATAAAAACATACACGATACATGAACAAAACCGATTCACAACCAAAGTTATACAGTTGGAAGTGACACTTAGGGGTAAATCTTATCCCAGAACGACCCCGATCTTTAATCAGACAGCTATGATGTCATGACATGAGGCATCCAGAGGTCATGACCTTTCATTTACAACTGATTTGAAGTCAATCAGACAAATAGTTACAGAGATAAAAATAAATATATGTGTTTAGTGATTTTAAACTTTTGAGTGCCCCCTTGTGGACAATCTAGAAACGGTAAATCATCCAAAATCAACTCAGTTCTTCTTCTTCATGATATTCAGTGATACAGAAAACATGGAATTATTTTTTTTTAGAAAATCTTATTTCGAGAAATCTTAGCAAGATCATTTTAGCTTGTTCCAGTGGATTTGTTTTTTTGCTTCAATTAAGCAAAAAACAAACAAAAAATTAAGAATTAAGAAAAAAAGGAACAATCATAAATTAAGCTTAATTCAAACAAATAAAATCTTGCGTTACATTTTTTTTCCCCGCTCATCTTTGGAGGGGCATTTTTTTCCAGTGTGGGACAGTTTTGACCCACAGGCACCTATATGCACTAAACAACAGACAATGTAGTGGTGTAGTTATCTACATTTTTTTAATATATTTTTTAATTAATTCAAGTCTGAAAACATGACTTTTTTTTTTCATTTTCTTCCAGTTGTCATTTCCTGCAAAAGAAAACAACCATTTTTACAGCTGTAGTTGCTGGTGTCCACACATGTTTGGCAAATCCGGTGAAAGTTTCTGTATCCGTGTGGATGACAGCAGTGTCCTGATAGATGATGTGGACATGTGTCACACCTCTCTCCTCCTATACCCTCCTCCCAATCATCTCCTCCTTTGCCTTTGCAGCTATAGTGGCCCAGTCACCAGGACTGGACTGTGATCGATGCAGTGCAGTCCCTTAGAGACCCGGACCTCAGCAGCCCTGTCAGTCCCAGCACATGCGGCTGGGGGGGTGGGGGGGGCTGAATAGGACAAGTGTCAGAAAAAGCCTCAAGGGGGAAAAAGGGACCTAGTGCAGCTCACCTACCCGACAAAAGATTCAATCAGCCAGCACAGTGTACCCCCCCACCTGCTCTGAACCCTTGGGACAAGCTGGAGTCAGCTACCACAATTATCCGGTGCAAATATCCCTTCACACCGGCGTGATGGGCCGAGTCTGAGAGGCAGCGCCATGATTGAGCTGGAAGTTATTTTAATTATTACACATTTAAGACCCGCGCAGCCTTTTTTGGGGGCACGGGTGAAATCAATTTCTTGGGTACGTCACATCTGCGGGATGAAAGAGCAATGATCCTGAGGGTCATGTTCAAACAGCCTTCAACCAGTATTACCCAAAACTAAAATAGGTATGAAATCACCTAGAATAAGTCTCGGGGAAAAGATCATCTATTGAATAAGCCAATAATGAAAAAGTACAGAGGGCTTAGTGCTCTCTGTCCTTTGAGTCCTTCCAGGGTTAAGATGTAAGACATGAACAGTGGTTTATCCCTGTGTGTCGTCTGCCTGTGACAGATAATGGTTTATTCTGCAAGAAGTAAAGTTACAGTACAGAAAAATATAAGTAAAAAAATGTTAGCTCATCAAAAGTCATCAAAATCAATGGCTTTGGAACCAAGTACCTACTCCTGTGTGTATCATGTGACTTAAAAGACAGAAAAGAAAACAGAATAAATTAAAGCACTGTTTTTATCAGTACAATGACACTGATATTCAACACATAGATATCAGCTCTGATATTAAACTACTATGAGTTATTTTTGTTGTTATATTTGACCAAAACAATGTACCTTTAGTTTTACTAGGCATTAAAATGAACAAAAAGTTAAAGAAATCTATCTATCATCACTGTTGGGTGGGATCATTTCTATTCGTCAGTTGTCACATCAGCCTCAGAGTTTTAGAAATATTTAACCAATGAAAAGTGTTGAAAATAACTTGTGACTACATCTCTTAACTCCACTAATATAATAAAATAAAATAGTTATTTTGGACATAAGAGGTTTCCATGTGACGGCAACAACATGATACTTTATCTTGTATCTCCTGTCACATATCTATAATTAAATCCCACATTAAATCTAGAGGATTCTCTGCTTATATGACTGACCATTATTACTACTTGTTGGTCTAATGGAATTATCAGTGTTTGTTAAAGTGGGAATATATTCTCCTTGTGTTTTGGGAGTTTTTTCTCCTTCAGTTTAACAGACATAAGTGATGCCAGACACAACAAGGATTATTTTGGAATTAATCCAGCCAATGTCATCATGTCTATGTGTGTGCTGATGTCAGCATATGAATTACCTCTATATATATATATATATATATATATATATATATATATATATATATATATATATGCAAAGTTTCAAGTAAATTGAATCAAAATTGCTGTTTTTATAGACGTGGAATATTGCCCATTATAAGTTAATGGGAGGGGGAAAAAATGTCGTAAAAGATTTGAACTTTGACCAACTGTTTCCAATTTGTGGGTCACTGGCAATCTATGAACCCTATTTGGTGAGAATTCATCCAACAGTTTTGCTGCTACAGACATTTGAAATGTCGCCCATTTGATGTAAATGGTTTTAAAGCTTCATAAAAATGTGAACTTTGATCTACTTTTTTAAAAAATGTAACCACATCTATTCTGGTTCACTGGCAATGAACAGTATAAACCTAACTTGGTTTGAATTTAACCAACAGTTTTGCTGCTACACACATTTGAAATTTTTCCCATTTGATGTAAATGGGAAAAAAAAGGTTTTAAAATTGATAAAAATGTGAAGTTTGACTCACTTTTCCCAAAATGTAATCACATCTATTCTGGGTCACTGGTGATATATAAACCCAATTTCGTATGAATTTAATCAGTTTTGTTGCTGCTACAGACATTTAAAATTTTACCCATCATAAGTAAATAGGGGAAAAAAAAGTAAACTTTGACCTACTTTTACCAAAATGTAATTACATCTATTCTGAGTCACTGGTAATCTATAAACCCAATTTGGTATAAATTCAACCAAGAGTTTTGCTGCTACAGTGTTAACAAACACAAATAAACTGAACCAAAAATAATACTTACTACTTATTAATTACCTTTTAATTCGCTCTTTCCATTTATTTCATCGATATATATATGTATGTATGTATATGTATATGTATGTATATGTATGTATATGTATATGTATGTATATATATATATATATATATATATATATATATATATATATATATATATGTGTGTATATATATCTCATCTGCCACAGCCATCCATTATCCATGTAGTTTTTGTTTTTAGAAATGCTTATATACTGTTTTTATCCTGCTTCTTAAGTGCCTTAAGAGCTTTGAAAGGCGCTGATAAATAAAATGTGTTATTATTATTATTTACTTTTTGATGATGATGATGACGATGCTGTATCATAGATAGACTTTCTTGCAATGCATTAAGTACTGAAATATTCCTATAATATGACAGCATTATTGTCATGGCAGTTTTATAATATCATGACTTTGTATAAATTATCACCCGTAGTTTTCTCTCCAGCTACATGGCTTTAATTCGCTAAACAAACATCATGTCCAGCTGTATAATCCCTGGATTAGATTGCATCAGTGTATCTGATACTTGCAGATCGTATCTAACAACAACTGTAAATCATTTGTCTGAGTGAAAACATTCTGCCTGCACTTTTGTTTCTTAAACCGACGACGTATCTGCAGTTGTTATGTTTTGTCCATTGTAGATGCATTGTAAGCAGTAGTGGTGGGAATACCAGGGGAATACTGTTTCTCTCTTGCAGTAACACAAGTGCTATTGCCCCTTGCTAATTGGAGGCAACCAAGCTGAAATTCTTAATTAACTGTCGGCGCCTCAGTGAAGTTAATTAGAGAACACTCGCAACTAATCCAGAGTTCTTCGAATTTGTGACAATTGGAAACACAAGATCTTAAAGCGCACGCACAAATAGTTTTGTCACCGTGATATAAAACAAAACCACAACCTACATCTTGGCTTTTTCCATTTGATGCCATATATGGTGTTCTGCGTCTGTTCAGTTCTGCCACGGCTTCCGCTGATGGATTGTTTTGAACACAGACAATCAGTGAGAATGAGCAACTAAATGAACTGAGCAGTAGAAATCACACACTGGGGTCTACCATTGTGAATGCCAAGACATCTGGAGTTCCCTACTTGAAAGCGGTGCAGCTCAACACAATGAATCATGCTAATATATCACAGCTACAGTGCAGATAAATGATCCTTTCCCTGTCTCTCTGCATTATTCGATTTCTGTGGGATTGTCTTTTTTTTTTTTTTTTTTTTCCTGGCGTTGATCAAAGACCCCTGCTTCCTATACTTCTCTTAAAAAACACTAATAACACAATCATTCACCTTAACAGACTTTCAGCCTGGAGTAAAGAAGCATATGTCATACTGTAAATTAAAAACAAAACAGTCATCCTGATTCCATCTTTGTCCAGGACGTACTGTCTTCACATGTGTTTTATGCTTCATACTCTTACTCACTGTTATTGGGATTGTCTCCAATTATATGGTGTCGGCCACTCCAGTACCACAGCAGCAAAGTGGCGTCTCTGGACCCAGACACGATGTAGCAGTCTCCCCCGATGTAGGACTCAGACCTGGCCAAACACGTCACCACGTCCCAGTGTCCAAAAACGATTTGGGTCAGCTTGCCTAAAGACAATAATGTGTTCATCAGAAGACCGTGAAATGCCACTGAAAGAAAGTACTGCCAGCTGTGTTTTCAGAGCAAGAAGTGAATACATGCTTTCAGAAGATTAATCAATGGTTCCCAGCTATTTTTGGATAATAACATTACAAAATGACCCCTAATCATCAGCTTAAACAGATGAATCAGGCAGTTCAACTCTCAAACTTGTTTTTCTTTTAAGACTATTAAGATATTTGGGGAGGATTAAAGGAGCCATGTGTAGTATTTCTACTGTAAGGTATTAAAAATTACCTAAAAGTAACAGAGGGTTTAGCACGACATCTCTGTAATGAAGAGACGTTTATCGAATTTATTCACAGTGACGGGGAAATAATGTCCCTGTTTACATGAGAGTTTTTATTCCTGTTTAATTCAGAATAAAGGTTCATTCCGCTTTAAGATGATCATGGAAACACCTAATTCCAGTTGAAAATGATAAGTCACTGGTTTATTTCACTCTTAATTCTGAATTTGATAATTCCCCTGAAATGACAAAGGTTAATTCTTCGGTTAAATCTTCTTCAACATTATTCCTGTCGTTCTTCACATGCTCCTGGTGTTGTCGCAATGACGCACATATTCCACGCTGGAATATTAGCTGCTTTGTAATTATTACAAAAATAAATGTAAAAATCACATGTAGTATCTGTCCTTCCATGTTGCTAGTTGAAACAAAACCAAAACAGGAAGTGGATGCGATTGTTTCCTTCAGATAGACATCTTGACGTTAAAGGGATAGTTCACGATTTTTCACATGAATCTGTATGCGTTCAGTGTCTTTACTCTGCTGCACCCACAGTGACTTACCCCCAACAGAGTCCTGTGAGTCGAGCTCTGGTCTGGTTTTGGTCAAAGCGAAAGTAGTCCCGGCAGGTTTCCTGGGGTTTCTGCTCAAAACATGTGTTCAAATGAGTGATTTATTTACATAACAAAACTGTCACAAACAAAAACTCACACCTCATAATTGTTTGGAGCTACTTTCTCTCAATACCAGTCAATGCGTGTTGTCACTGCTAACAGCTGTGCACCTGCACATAGCAGCTGCAAACACTGCTGAACAACTGATGAAAGTAGTATGCTAAGGTGCACAGCTGTTAGCAGTGATAATAGACATTGATCACTATTGATAGAAAGTAACTCCAAGGAATTATGAGGTCTGAGTTTTTGTTCCAGGACAGTTTTGTTATGTAAATAAATCACTCATTCAAACGCATACTGTTTTGAGAAGAAACATGTATTTTGGTGAGGGGTCTGGTTCTGATCAAAGCGAAAGTCGCTTTGATCAGAACCAGACCAGAACTCGACTCACAGGACACTGTTGGGGGTAAGTCACTGTGGGTTCAACAGAGGAATGACGCTGAACCCATACAAATTCATGTGAAAAATAGTGAACTATTCCTTTAAGTGGCTGTTCTGTCCAATCAGAACCGTCTGTACCTCCAGCTCTTAAAGTCCAATTAACTAGAGCAGAATACACCTGTTTCCCATGGAAATGTTTATTCCAAATAAACATTTCCATGTTAACACAAAGGAAATAGCTTTAATTTCCCCAATATTTTATTCAGAATAAATAATTCAGAATTTAAAAATATCAGGTAAACATAACCATTGTGTTACTATGGATACATGGGACCACTAGAGGGAGTAGAGAGTCACTGACCTGGTCTGCCATGGTGTTAAAAACTAAGAAACAATTTTTTTAATATGAATATATACTTTAATATCTCTGCCAAAAGATAATATTGTTTTCATTTGTTTTTTTGTTTTTCAGTTGTTTGTCTTTGGATTTTGATAACATTTTCAGGAAATATTGATAATGGCACAAGGAACAAATGATTAACTTTTGGTGGTGATCCAGTTCACTGTTAGAGTCCAGGAATTCTTTGAAAGATTCCTAATCATTCAGAGATAGGGGCCAGTTTAGTTTATTTATACTGTATATAACTCCATAATACATAATATTAATGTCCTATGTATCGGTTCTTACAGTCCAAGAATTAATTTTAGGAGTAAATTAATCATGAGGACTTTGATTTGACTTGGAGGATATCTGTGCTTTATGAGTTTTTGTTTCTTTTATCAACAGATAATAAATACAACACAGAAACTAGGGTTGAACAAAAAATATTTAAATAATAGACAGTAGTGATGATGGATTGTTTTGTTTGTAGTACAGCCATTTGTAAGAAACAACTTTTTGAGTCAAACAAGTGGACATAGTGTTAAAAAAATAAAAGTGCTGTTGTTTTTAGGACTGGACATGGGTCTAAATGAAAATAATAGAGTTTGACGCTGAAATGGCAGTGTTGTTTCGTTGTTGTTTTTTTTTTTACACATGTGACTTTGATTATGAGGCTTAGAAAGGTTCTGCTTTTAGCCACAATAAAATAAAACCATAAAACAAATGACTTCTATTTTCTGTTTGGTTTGTGTCCTCAGTAGCTGAACTAAAGATCTGTTTAGAGTCATCTGAACAGGGACAGAGTTTATTCTGTGGATCAACAAATGTCAAGTTAGCAAAAATAATATTACATAATCATTTTATGCTAAACTAATACATCTATAATGTAAACTATCAGCATGTGAAGATTAAAAAACAGCATTAGTTTGAGCAACGACTAACTTTACTGTATTCAGAGATAATAGTCTGTGGTGTAGCTCAGAGTGTGTTTTCATATATGTAAGTTAATGGTTTGAAATCTCACAACACACATAATGTCATCAAGTATCTGTTTGTACCCAGCTACGAGGGGTTTCCCAAAAAAATAAAGATTAATAATATATGTAATTTGAGAACATCATGATCATGAAGTTTTCATCATCAGTGTTGTCAACCTCTATCTGATATTCAATTATCTTTTCTTTTCTTTTCTTTTCTTTTCTTTTCTTTTCTTTTCTTTTCTTTTCTTTTCTTTTCTTTTCTTTTCTTTTCTTTTCTTTTCTTTTCTTTTCTTTTCTTTCTAGAGCCCTATGTTGCAACACGCTTGTCTCACAGGGCTTTACAGAATTAGTTGGATATGAAAACAAACAGTTAAATAAACAACAGATGAAGGAAATGGATTATGATTATTAAAATGATATGACTATGCAGGGCATGTGTTAATGTTTTATTCACTTGTTTTTCTCTCATCAATGAGACTGTAGTAATGCCATGATGCCACCCTTAACAGGTAAATAAATCAAATAAAGGGAAACAAACAAAAAATAATTACATTATGGAAAAATATCTATATTATTTTAACCATTGAACTCAAGGTTCAAGGTGACTTTATTTGTACCTGTGGGTAGATTTGTGTATCTATAAATATACACAAATTAAATCAGACACATGTAAAAAATAGTGTACCAATGGATGTATCTTATATATACCATTTGCTGACTGATGTGTGTGTGTGTGTAGGCTTTTGTTTGTTTTTATTATTATTTATGTTTGGGTTTGGGAAGACTAATATTTTAATATTTATTTTCATTTTTTTTTGTGTGTGTGAAAAAAGTACATTATTGATTATTGATTTTGGTTTAATAAACAAAGTTAAAAAAAAAACCTATATATATTGATGTTAAAATATACCAAAATATATATTTTGGCCATTGCCAGTGGTGAAATTACAGGTTGTGTGCAGACATCCTAACTTACTGTATTTTGTATCTATATGCTATATTTATTCAGTTCATAGCTGTGTTGGTTTAGCAGAATTTGACAAGTTAGCTTAGTGCCTCCTGGAAACGCACTGCGAATGACTGCAAATTCAATGTCCACATGTGTCTGTGTTCTAAGAAGTAGTGACTGGTGGGTTAAATTGGCAGAAAAATCTGTTTAGAGCCCCTGGATGTTTTAAAAATACCAATATTTTGCACCAGTGTATCTCAAATGGAAGTACAAAATGATGTATTATCAGTACAGAACAGATACTTTATCATCCTAATACCTACAGAATTTACAAGTCACCTAAATATATGATAATACAATGAATATTTAGTTAATTTGAAACAATACATTTCAAAGAAATTTAGAAATGGTAATAGGTGTTAAAATAGGTTAAAAAAAAAGAAAAGAAAAGTAATGTACATTTGTAGAAAGGATCAAGTGTTTGTCAAGGGCAAGAAGAGTAAAAGAGCAAAAAGGTCTATTGCAAAAAAAAAAAAAAAAAAAAAAGGTAACTTATCAGTCATTATAAAGTATGTAGAGCCAAAATACCACAAGCAGAAAAAAACCTGAGGCACAAAAATAAACGTCCTTCATAACCTATTGGACACCACTGCCAATATTTCAAATATACAGAGTCTTTGTGAAGGCAAAACACAGAAGACGTGCCCAATTTCAATGCCTCAGTGCATCATGGGATGGTAATTATGCTGATCATGTGGCAACAAGTGCCTTTATGGGTAGGCATGTGGCAAAGGAAAAGGAAGAAATATGTACGGTAAATTAAAAAAAACAAAACACAGGAAATATGGTTTAACTCTGTCAGTTTCATATTGAGGCATTTTAGTACCTTGTCATTGATTAATTAATCAATCAATTAATGAATTAATTCTGATATCTGCATAACTTTACTCTCCTAACACTGCTAATTAACTTTACCGAAGAAGTATCACAATTTGGCCAAAAAATATGATTTAAGCAATTTGATTCAACTGCAACTTTCACTATTTTTTTATGCTTGTTGAAATGTAGTGATAATTATTTACACAATGTATGTTACATATCGTTAATCTCATACAGAACTGGGACATGTTGAACATCTTTACTAACAGGTCAGGGCTACAAAACAGTAACGATAATTGTCCTAATATAGTTATATATTGTGATAAATACATTGATAATTAGTATCAATATTTATATCTTAAATCAGCACAAGAAGAAGAGATTAGATTAGAATAGAATAGAATAGAATAGAATAGAATAGAATAGAATAGAATAGAATAGATAGAATAGATGTTTATTTGCCGTTTGTACAGGACACATAGGAACTTTTGTGCGGTCCCTCCCTGACCCTAACCCAAATGTACAACTATACCAAAACAGCTAAAAAAAACTATACATACCCTTAAAATAACTATATATATATTAAAGTGCACAAAAACGTTAGCCTAGCGGCGCTATCCCTATCCATTCCATGTATTGGTCTCATCGTGTTTCATAGTCAGGGGAGGCGGGGCTAAAAGGTTGTCTTTCAAAACACTCTGTATGCAAAACAAAACCATGACCATTTAATATTTGACATTTTAGGGGAAGCTAAACTTCCCTTCATCACTGGTATGACTTTGTTATACTATGATTATGGTAACGTTGAATCATAATCAGACATTTTCAACCTATTGGATGAACTCCAGCGTATTATAGTATTACAGTATTACAGTATTATAGTATAGTCATCCATTTTTCTACATGGCATGTCAGGGGACAGCAGCTACAGTAGTGCATTATTCCCATCATAGCGTTCAGTCCTCCACACATCAGTGCACCCCTCTATAGGAAATAGAGTTTACACTGTAACCTACCTGTCTCAGAGGAGTACACACGAAAGCTCTTGTCCCAGAAGCCACACACCAGGATGTAGCGGTTGTCAGCTGTCACCACAAAACAGTGTGTGGTGATTTGGATGCTCTGGTCCACTAGGTCTGTGATCTGACGCTTGTTGCTTCCAGTATTGTTGGCTGTGTAGGAAAAAAAAAAAGAGAGATAAGAAAGGAAAAAAACAAATTGTGTCAATATCAGGCATTTTTTTCAGTGAGATATAAAAAAAAAAAAACTCAACTGTTTAATGTTTGACACTGTTGTTTTTTGTTTTTTTTTAACTCACCAACAAGAGAATCCATCTCTATGGGCAGGTGATGGGCCTGTTCCAGCGAGTACCCAGGTGCACCCCGTAAACCTGCATGTATACACGAACACAAAGGGAAATGGATCATCTGTATGAGGCTATTTCTAACCAGTTCACGTGTGCTATTTTACATGCATATAAACACCTGCTACCTTTTCGAAGCCAAAGTTAATTCACAATCTCTTCCAGGAGATGGAGGAATTTCAGGTGCATTGGAAAGATTTCCATCTGTCTTACCAGGCAGTTTTTTTGTTTTTTGCTTCCCAGAGTGTCAAACCGAATGGAGACATTTTAGTCATACGAGGGAGCCAGTTTTGAAACGCCAACATGCTTAAAAATATGGAGGCCTTATTATTATCATTATTCTGAAAAGCCAAAGCACATTTTCCCTCCTCTGTGACAGGATGGCAAGGGTGCTGCAGCTGTGTTCATTAGTGTGGGAGCAGCCAGAGCTACCACACAGTCCGGGACTCTTTGGTCCTGGGCTCCGTGTGTTTCTACAGTGACAGATGGGGACGTGTGAGGAGGATGTGGTGCAGTTGCAGCCTAATTTCCTAGTAACCATTGCTTTGGCCTTCTGACCCTGAGGTGAGGCTGATTCTCCAGAAGGGGCTCTATGGGTAATGTTGTTCACACATGTCTAAGAAAGAACATGTGGAAACACTCATGGTCAGCTTACCTGGGAGGTGCTAGGCTCTCACGTAGCCAGCTGGCTACAGCTCTATTATGAGCAGTGCACAGGTTTGGGTGTGACAGTGATGAAGTGATTCTACAGGACTACATCTGTGGTAGGTATCACATCTGGGTCACGCTTTTTTTTTTTTTTTAATGAGGGCATATGTGTATATGTGTATTAAGGATTGGAGTCACAGAATTGTTCTTAATGCCATGCTACCATAATAACACTACCTACAATAATGATGGCATCAGTATATAGCCATTCTATGTCTGATACAATGTTATTTCAATACATTGTCGATGTAAGTTAGGGGGAAAAATGATGGAATATTAAGTAAATATCCTAAGGCCTATTTTCCTTAAGCATTTAGGTGTTAACATTATGTCAGTTTAAAGTGAAGTACTTTATTTGTCATTATACACTGGACAACGAAATGTGTCCTCTGCATTTAATCCATCCTTGATGCCATCGGGGCACCTGTAAGGAGCGGCACCTGGGGACCCGTCTCCTGCTGTAGAGCCAGGATAATGGTCAGAATCACCTGACTGGAGGACAAACATGATGGGGAAAAAGGAGCACCCAGAGGAAACCCATACAGACACAGGGAGACAAACATGTCAACTCCACACAGAAAGGCCTGCACAGTCCAGGAGTCAAACCTGGGTCTACTTGCTGTGAGGTAAGAGCGCTAACCACTCAGCCACCAGCCACCACAGTTACAGTTTTATTTGTCTTTTGTTGTTTGAGAACACAAGTCATTCATTCATTTCAGTGTAGTTTTTGTCTCTCAGATATTACAAGCAACACTTGTAATGTCTTCATCTTTTATAGATGTGCAAATACTGACAATGAATGAATGAATGCATCACAATATATATATATATATATATATATATATATATATATATATATATGATCTACAGAACCACTATTACAAGCACCAAGAAGGCATTATGTTGGTTTGTTAGCAGTCTAATTTTGCATAAATTGTCTTGTTTTCCTCTTGTGTCAGTTCCTGATGATACTGACTACAGCTAATTACATTTTGGGCAAAAACATTGAATGGTAAAGTCAGGAAAAGTTCCCCAAAACTTTAAACAACACAATAAACCACAACCCCTTGAACGTATGTTGTTAATTATATTATAATTGTCATTATTATAAGAACTTTGACCCTCTTTTCCCATAATGTTATAAACCCACTTTGGTATGAATGAACTAATAGTTCTGCTGCTGAAGTGTTAAAGAAACAAACAAACCAAACCAAAAACTAGACTCATTGCCTTCACTTTGGGGGCGGGGTAAAAATTATTAACATGAGGTGACATGTAAAAACAAAGGTTAAGACACATTTAATTTTCCACATGATGTACATCTATAATCTAGTGACACATTTTGATCTTGGAAGGTCAAAGGTCATGTTTTTTCCCCCATAGATTTCTTTCTGTTTTCAGTCCACAGACATACAGTATCTTTAGACATTTGTTTCCCAGAATGCAAATTTGTCAGGAATGGTATTAGTTATTTTGGAAGAGGTTTGCACACTCTGCTTTGTAGTTTATTAAAACTTCCATAATGTGTAAAACCATTCTCAATCATAATTGGCGACATAAATAAACATTACTTCTCTATTAAATAGGGGTGTGTACTGGCAATAAACTGGTGATATGATACAAATCACAATACGATATGTCACAATCTATCTTGATACAATTAAAAAATTGTAAAAATTCAGTAATTTCCTGGAAAAATGTAATTACACTAGCAATATGTACAAATACTCAACATATTTTTATTCAATCACAGGAGGATCTTACAAAGTCTTCCTGTATTAAAATATAATTGTTTTACAGACATAATAAATTAATACTCTGCTCACATATTCATATTTTATTAGCTCATAACTGACATTGTAAGATTATTTTTGAACAATCCCATCTGGCTTTCAGACAGTAAAAAGTGCTTTTAGGATGCTTCAAATAATAATAAATAAGATATAAACAATAAAGAAAATATATGTATATGTATTTGAATAAATACTTAAAAATATTGATACAATACTTTTCAATATCAATCCAGTATCATGAAATTAGATATTGTGATATACTGCAGAACCAATATTTTGTAACAATGATATTTTTTAATAAATGTCACTAAAGTAATTATGTAATTATGTTTTTACAGCATTAATAAAATAACTTTATCTGCCATTCTTTTTCATTTTACTTGTCGATGCATTGTTCATACTATTCTTAGTTTCATATTTTTAACTCATAACTTTTATATACTTGTACCAATCTTTTATCCTATCTTACCTGTGCTGCACTGAATGAGACCGTCCCTATCTCATTACATTTGTGTGATGACAAATAAAGCTTCTATTCTTCTTCTATTCTTCTATTCTTCAGTTCCCAAAAAATTATTCCCATACCTATTAATTCAACTTTTTTTTTGTTGTTCTTCTTTTATTTCTGTATTTATATTTTGTGCATACGTTTCAACACAACACGCGCCGTTACTCACCCACGGTGTTGTGCCATCGGTTGACGGCGAATACTCGACTACAGGTGACAGTGACCACAGCAGGCACCGTCAGATGGGGCAGGGTGTTGGCAGCCACATGTGTTACGGGTGAATTGGACGGAAACTTTAACACCATGATGACATCCTGCTGCATCTGGTCCTTGAACATGAGCGGACTCTGTGGAAGGAAACACTATTGAGTAGAAGAGAGAAAAGAGGAAACGTGAAGGAGGGATGAAGGGACGTGATGGAGGGAGAGAAGTGGGAAGAGGAGGGGAATGATGAAGAAGAAGAAGAAGAGGAAGAAGGACGAAAGGCACGGGAGAGAAAGAATGGAAAGAGGTAATTAGTGTGGAGGTTGAAGAAAAAAACAAAACAAAACTTAAGACACAGAGACAGAGACGGTACAATCGAACGGGGGACAGGTCACACAAAGGGTAAGATGTGAAAAACTGGGATGGGGTCGGCTGTACGTATAGTATGAGATGGTACACATATATATATATATATAGCAGACATGGATCAGAAAAGTTCAGTAGCATTCACATAACACTCAGATTCAACCACATTACATTTGTAGTAGAAATAAAAACTAACAGAGGACACAGTGATCCTGACAATACTTGGAGTTCTGAGCCAGACTTAGCTCCCGTCTCATCCCTAACTGCGGAGGCTTCTGACAGAAGTAGACAGACATGGATGAAAACATCTACATGTGTTGCAAAAGAAGAAAATAGGACTAAAAGGTCTCAAAGGGACCTTATAACATTTCATGTAGGGTGAGAGAGAACAGAAAGAGCCGTGTGGGGATAATGAGGTCTAGGCTGGCTATTACATGGATTAGAGGGAAGAGCAGCTTATGTGGGAAGGAAGGGAGACACTAGGCCAGTAGGGAGCACTCTTTCCTTTACACCCCACAGCCGCTGAGCTCTAATGGCATCACATTTACATAGCTACTTAATGTAGTTTGGGAGCTACATAAGATAAAACCTGGAAATATTTACATGTGATCAGATGTAAATATATTTATATATATATATATATATATATATATATATATATATATATATATATATATATATATTGGTGTAAATAGTAATATTGTGTCGCCTGTCTCTTTAACTTATAAGTGCATAAATGTACACAGTGTCCAGGTATTCACAGGTCCATACAAACTGTCTCACACACACAACCAACACCAGAGCTGCAACGATTTTTCCCAGCATGCTCACTGCTCTCACCAGGTGCATGGCGGAGCTGCGTGGAGGATGTGGCTCAATAAGCAACTGAGATGGCGTCTGTCCAAAGCTCTGGATCTGCGCCTCTGTGGCCTGCGGGAGAGAGAGAAAGAGAGAGGGGTGTAGAGAGAGAGAGAGAGAGAGAGAGAGAGAGAGAGAGAGGGGAGAAGGAGAGAGAGGAGCGGCTGTCACAATCAATATGCATCAAAGTGATGGGTCAATGCGTTACTTGACAATGCAAGCAAATCCTAACTCAGCCGTGCCTCTGAGGAAGGGGGTGGGGGTAAAGGGAAAAGGGTGCACTCCCAATCCGCCTGGGTGCTCCCCCCTCCCCCCTCAGCCTGCAGAGTCATCCAAGTGTTAGTATGGAAGAGACAAGCCTTTTCCTATTAACATGCTTCAGTTAACCATTCCCATTTCCAGGCGCGGGGGCCCCCACTGCACAAACGTTAACCTGGAGTGACATCCAGCTAGGACTGCAGCAGACCGGCCGGCTCTTAGATGTTATTGTGCTTTAGACAAAGGGGAAAAGCATGCACATGCACACACATTCTTATGAAACACAGAGGGAAAAACACACACACATACACACACAACAATGTAGGTGAAGCTACCTTGATGATGGATGATTTATGGGATGTAACCTTTGAGTTTGCATCCTCGTGAGTGAGGAGGAAAAAACTAAAAACAAAAACAAAAAAAAAAGGCAGAAATGCACTGAGAGTTGAAGTAAAGGAATGAAAACAAAAGAGCACAATACCAGAGGAATTAAGCTTTTGCTATTTTTAGAAAGGGCTTGCATTTACTCACAGACAAACTATCTTATTTGCCTCCAGTGAGAGGGAAAAAAAAACAAGCAGTAAGAGAGCTGCTGAGCTTGAATGAAAGTAGGGCACTCCATGGTGGGAGTGATTGATGTGACTGGAGCCACTTCCACCATCAGAGGGGAGCTTGTAGACGTCCGTCAATGCCACTGTGCACAATGGAACATACATCGCTCAGCCTTTCGCCTGCCCTTCTGACTGCCTGGGTGACTGGCCCTCATTTTCCACTGCCTGTACACACCGCTCACTATCAAAAGAACCCATTGGGGTAACACATGCCACAGTGGTAGATGTGGCACAGGAAGTTTGGAGGTGATAGTGAATTAGGACAGGCCACCTGCGAGCCAAACAGTCATCCACAACACCCCTCTGGTCACTTCCTATCTCGCACATCACCAAAAAAGGCACTGGCCACACAGTTGAACGCCGTCGTTACAGAAGTGAAAGTTTCATGTGAGTTGGTTGAGCACATTTGGCAACCATTAAGTGTTAGTCACTGTTTCTTTCCAATGCAGTCTGTCAAGTAATAAGCAACTGACATTATGGCTATTTAAGGTTAGGTTTGGGGTGAGGGTCACAATGTCTGTTCAAATAAAGAAATCTGATCCATGGATCAGAAAGACTGAGTGGGCCATGTGGAAAACATCACCATATTTCTTGTGATGATTCTATTACTGGGAAAACTGGGCTGCGACATATCCCATTTAGGCAGTCTTGAACAACCTTGACACCAAACAAGTATTTCCAGGGTGCAAAGGGGAGGATTTGTGTGTGTGTGTGTGTATGTTGATGTTTTTCTGTGTGTGTGTGTGTGTGTGTGTGTGTGTCAGGAGAATAGAGTTTTTGAAGGTTAACTCAAAAACATGTTCTTGTGCTGGATGATCAAAACATGTCAATATCTCTCAGGTGATTCGACACTAATCCTCTCTGAGGTATGTCAAAAACTTACCTCTATCTCAAGATGAGATGGAGAGCACTTAACAAGCAGTTCATTAGTTTAAGTCACTTCAGGCTCTGCTTTTTGGGTGATAAGTGACACTTATTGCCAAAGCCATCTGGATGATCTTGCCTCGTAGCTACAACCGTCTTGCTTGGGTGAGCAGCAAACATCCATCATAACACACTGTGTCTGTCGGTCTGTCTGCCTGTCTGCTTCATCCGCTTTTGGTGTGAGCAAAAAAAAAAAAAAAAAAAAGACTTAAAGTACTGTACAGTAGGTGAGTGTCTGCATCTCTGTGTTACCTGGTTCCCAAACTGGTGACAGAGTATGGATGGTGGATGATTCCCCCGACCCCCACCCCACCCTCCCCACCCCCCTGCAGCGTCCTCCAGTGCACTCAAGCAATGCAGCAACACAACAGCTCTGTCAGACGGAATGCAGACACGGCCTCGCGTTGACCTGCTAAGCAGCGTGGGATCGCGCTGCGTCATGACACCTGAAGATTACGACAACAACAGCAGCGGCGGTGGTGGTGGTGGTGGTGGTGGCTACAAATATGAAGCAGCGCCACATTTCATCTTTTTTTTTTTTTTTTTTACAGATATAGTAGATTAAAGTCTGTTTAGTTAAGCCCAAGAAACTTTTAATAAGTATAAATAGATTACGCTACAATCCATTTATGTAATTATTTTTCCTTTAATCTGGTGCTATCTTTATTGCATTATGGTTGATTTTCTCATGTGACCACACTGCTATTTGGCTTTGCACGCCAAAGAAAAATTTGTTCGAGATAAGCTTATGGGGAGTGATTGAACATCTTAAGTACCAACAAAGAATTACCTTAAGGGTGTTTTCTTAACTGACAGTTGGAGTTGATAAGCACACTACTGTATGCACCGTTGGGTCGACCATACGCACATGCTACGATGTTACATAATCAAATTACAAAATAAATCTAATGTAATCCATTACACATTATGAAGAAAAATATATGTAGTTATATTTCAATTACTAAACAAAATAATGGTAATTACGTAGGGGTTTAGTCTTATTTTTTTCTGTGCTGAATGATTGAACTAAGATAAAAACTTATGCCACATGCATGTATAGTACGTTTCCATTTTGCAATTAGACCTTTTTTCAGGAAACCATAATTACCTGTTTTAATTAATTCAATATACTACCTAGTGTGAAAAACTGTTTAAATCTGAATATATAATCTTCACTCTAATCCAATCTGCTTTATTTACTGAGCACATTTAAAAACACAAAGTTGCCAGAGTGCTGTACAATACAAAAATACATAAAAATAAATAAATAAATATATATATATATATATATATATATATATATATATATATATATATATATATATATATATATATATATATATATATATATATATATATAAAGACCAAGACCACACAAGACTTACACTGGTATAAACGCCAAGGAATAAAAATGACCTTTAAGCCAAGATCGAAAAGTTTCCAGAGACATGGGTGGGTAACTCATTCCACAGTTTAGGTGCCAGCTCTAAGAAAGCTCATTCACCTCTAGGTTTATGGCTTATTTTCAGGAAAAAGCTTTTATATTAAAAGATTTATTTGGTGATCGTGGGAAAACCAACTGAATTTTTGTTAAAGATTGTGTTGTGTATAAAAGAAGAAAAAAATAGCGAGAGCATAATTCATTCTGTTGGTTCTTTATCAGACAAGTGACTATTTTTGGTCATTTCTGAAAATGCTAAATATGAAGATAATCCCATCCCTCAGTAAGGTCAAAAACATGTTTGGTTTTATAACATGCAGTGATTCAGGCAGATTTTGAAGCTTTAAATAGTGAATGTGAGTGATTTCTATCAGTTTATTACCCTTTAACAATCATTTTATTGTATGTTTACTTTTAAGCACGTGCTGCTTGGATATTTTATGGCAAGAGAAGAGAGATTAACACACTAAGGTTGAAATGTTTGAATATCAAAGTACTGTATATCAATGACCTATAAAGGATAAAGTTATGCAGAAATGTCCTTTTTTTGACACTTCTATGACAAATAAAATAAATTTTTATTAGTTTAATCAGGATTCCTAGCCTAGCAATGCTATCCCCATTCATTACATGTATAGGTCTAGTCATGCTTCATAGTCAGGGGAGGCGGAGCTAAAAGGTTGTCTTTCAAATCCCTCTGTATGCAATAGGACGGTGCTACAACCAATCAGCATAATGTTTAGGATGATGTAGTTAGAAGCCAGAAAGTTCATGGAGGAGTCTGGAGAAAATTACAAATGACTAAAATCAAAATGTTTAACGACTGTTGTCACTTCTGTAAAAATAATTTAAAGATTGCTGACGTTTTCTCACATTCTTCACTACCACCCGTTCTTCTTCTTCTATGGCTGTTTCTGGTTGTTTCTCTCCGAATCGTTGCAGTATTACTTCCTTACATACCACCCTCTGACTCTATACTTCACTGTGATTGGTCGGCCAGTTTCAGGGAAATCTAACCAAAAGATACATTGAGCCAAACTAGATGACTATGGTAGCACCTTAGATTTGCTGCCACTAGGGGCATCTAGTGCAGCTAAGCTATAAAAATTTCTAACCCCATGAAAACTGTTCAAAAATGCAGGAGACAATAAACACAATAATAACTACAGTCAAATAAACTAAAATCTACTGCAAGGAGGAGGTGGACATTTCCACATTAGTATTCATTGAGCGTAACTAGAGTACTACAGTAGCACCTTAGATTTGCTCCACTGGGGGCGTCTAGCATGGCTAGGCTAATTAGTTAGTTACCCCCCCCCCCATCCAATATTTATTTATACCCAGATTGTTTTTATGTGGCTATAACTTATCTATAAAACATATGCCAACTATATCAAAAAATTCCTCACACACACTCACAGATTAAAGTGTAGTGTTTCATTAGCCTGACAAACTAGCGTGTCTCTTGTACTTCCTCTAAAAACATTTGCATATTTTCAATAAATCACTGAAACACATTTTCCTTTTTTTTTATCTCACTTTAAGCACACAGGGTCACAAGGTAAAGGGAGGATAAATAATTTTCCAGGATAACTTAACAATTTCCAGGACACTTGAGCTTTATTTTTCATTTCCATATGTTTCCCATGACTGAAAAACTGGTCAATCATTTTCCATGTGTTCCAGGTTTTCCAGTAAATTTTGACTGACAAGTTCATCAAAACATGAATTCAATGCATTAGTTTATATTATGTTTGATGATGATATGTGAACAATAATAATTTCAAAGGGAATCTTTACAGCTCTGACTTCACACAGGATCAGAAAACTGAAGAGGTGACTCATTTGCGATTTGCAACTTCAACGCAAATTCAGTCAAGCGCCGTGAATTCAACGCGATGTTGCAACTTCAACCAATCACTGTGACTTTCCTGCAAAATCTGACCAATCATTTGCGATGTCTTGAGCTGCTCCTTGTGCCTTTTCCAGATTACCTTACAGTACGAAGCAACGTGTGCGGCCACATTTGACGACTAAAATGATGCACTAGTACCAACAGGTGCAGTACTTTTTTGCTGCATTTTTGTCATCCAGGTAATATTTTATTTTCCATATTTCAAAGGTTGTCTTAATATCTCAGTGTCTTTGTTCTATTTTTGTCAGAAACTGCTTCTACTACACAGTACACAGTACTAGAAATAAGGTTTTTGGGGTTTTTTTTGAATGGCTGAGACATTTATATTAGATTTTATAACTTTGTGTAGTGTTGTGATGTCATATGAACTTTAACCTTTGAACCAACAGGTGCATTTGGAAAAAAACCTGTATTTTGTTGCAATTTTGCAATCATTATCATTTATTTTCCATATCGATAAAAGGTAGTTTTGAGGATCATATCACAATGACTTTGAATACATTTTCCAGTAACTAAATATTTGAAATATTACTTAATTTTAAGTACAAAAAGGGAAAATCGCAACTATTTATCACAACTTTCACTTCCTCCCGTAACAAAAGCCTAAAAAGCACCCCAACATTCATCGCAATTTTCCCGTAAAAGCTCACACAACATCAGACATTTTAGGACGAAACAACCTCAAAAAAGGCCTGCGAAATCCTGGAGGGACTGTTTAATGCAATTACCTATGCATGTGATGGTACAGTATGCGATACATACAAAGGGAACGTCTGACCACGAGACTTGAACATTTGAGAATATCAAGCTGAAATCTAAAAGTACGTCGGATCCTTCGAACGCCCGCAGCCATCAGACAGAAGGTACTTTGTTGTCTTTATCAATTCAACAAACAGGCAGAAAAGGCCAGGAGATACGGCGGAAACGGAAGAAAAATAGAGTCCTACTGATGAATAATTTGTCTGTTTATTGCTGAGTGACACTGCAGGGTCTGAATCAAGGGGTTGCTGTCATGTTTTTTCACAAGGGAAGGCTGTCAGGAGAAGCATCACACTGTTCCGGCAGCGTGCCCAGTAGAGCTGTCACCGTACCCTCAACCACCGGCCCAGCGGTATGTCAGTGTGTGTCATCATTCCCATCTGACACGGGAGCGGAAATTATCTCTCATGACCTCTAATTTCTTGACATTTCAAATGCTTTAATTGTTGTGACTCATGGCGTATCTACAGCTTCACCTGTCAGGACCAGAATGAATCAATACCTGTGAGTCATTTCAGCAAGTCCTATCAAGAATCCTTCAACTGAATGGAATATTGCACTGGGGAAAAAAAAAAAAAAAAAAAAAGAAATCTTGTCAAGCGTATCGTTCTCATTTCTAGTCAAAATATCTCATCACACGTAAAATAAGACATCATCACCTAAAGGGTAATGTTTTCAGTGAGATATAAGAATGTATTTTTAGATAATACATCTGAAAAAGCTTTATTTCAAGAAATCATTTTGACTTGTTCCGTTTTTTTTACACAAATCATGAAAAAAAACCCAGGAATTTAGCAAAATATAAAAAAGTGACAAATCTGAAATCTTGATATAAGATTTTCTAGATCTACTGTCCAAAAATAAGTTCTTATATGTCACTGAAAAGTTATTGTTAAGGTGATTAGTATGTTTTATTTTAAGTGTGATGAGATATTTTGACTAGAAATGAGAAAAATACACTTGGTAAGATTTAGATTTTTGCAGTGTAGGTACTTTTTTATTATTTTCTGTATTCTGCACTGGAAAAAATGCAAATATGACCAAGTGTATTTTTCTCACTTCTCGTCCAAATATCTCATCACACGTAAAATAAGACATCATCATCTAAAGGGTAATGTTTTCAGCGAGATATAAGAATGTATTTTTAGATAATACATCTGAAAAAGCTTTATTTCAAGAAATCTTACTGAGATCATTTGCACTTGTTCCATTTTTTAATAATAAATCAATAAATTAAATAAATACATCATGAGTTAGAAAAAAAAATCAGGAATTTAGCAAAATGTCCAAGAATAACTTCTTATATGTCACTGAAAAGTTATTCTTTAGGTAATTAGTATGTTTTATTTAAGTGTGATGAGATATTTTGACTAGAAATGAGAAAAATATACTTGGTAAGATGTAGGTTTTTGCAGTGTAGGTACTTTTATTATTTTCTGTATTCTGCACTGGAGTGTATTTTTCTCATTTCTAGTCAAAATATCTCATCACATTTAAAATAAAACACACTAATAACCTAAAGAATAACTTTTCAGACAAGAAATCTTACAAAGGAATGTTCACTTGTTCCATTGGCAGATTTTTACTTAATTTGAGCAAAAAAATCTGGTAATGGAAGGTGAAAATAATTTCAATAAGGTTTCTTCAAATAAGATTTTCAAAATCTACTGTCTGAAAATAATTTCTTATGAAAAGTTACTCTTTAGGTGATTATTTTAAATGTGATGAGATATTTTAAGTAGAAATGAGAAAAATACACTTTGCAGGATTCAGATTTTTTTCAGCGCACAAGGCTGTGCTGAAAATACTAATTCTATTTTTATTAGATTTCCCTGGGTTTCATTTTTACATGCAATGAAATCAAGTAATTACTTTGTATAATAGACTTGTTCACAGAGCCTTTTGTGGAAACTGCTTGGATTTGGCACAAGGTTAGACGTAGAGAAGAAGAATCCATCTGGAATGAGAAACATGACTGAAGGTATGATGGCTTGTCTTAATTAGTGCTCATCATATCCACATTACATCAGTTGCAATTAGCTGAGCCAATTTCTCTCTCTCCAGCACAAATACATTCACATGTCACAGTAGTGACTACATCAACTGGGTACAATTAGATAGTCTGAGTAGAAGATTTCCTAATGTGAGGCTAACTAACAGTACTGTCACCTCTCGTGGTAACAGTAGGCATCTGGAAGACAGCGACGCAACCTCAACCTGATGCAAAATTAACAACAACAAAAAAAAAAAAATGCATTGTCTAAAATCTCAGAATGATGAAAACCGAGCCTTTCACAATATGGTTTGGTAATTAGATCAGCCAAATCTTCTGCAGGTGATTTGCATAGTGGTCACTTGATAAATAAAGGCGCCCCTGGAAGTGACAGTATATAAATGACTTGTTTTGCAGACAGCAGATGGTGGATATCACAGGGAGAGACAAGCTCACACTGGAAAGTACCACAATGCATGCCAGCTGCTGCAGTCTCTGCTCCCCTTTCCCCTCTGCTCAATTAAGCTATTCACAACTAGTACAGTCCACCTAATAGATATTCAATTAATTAGTTAAGAACAAGAGGATTCACTCCCTCGTCTATACAATGAGTGACCTCTGCAGATTGATCAAATGGATCAGAGTCATTGATCTGATTTCAGGAAGAGACAAGCAATTTATTCCTCCCTCAGATTCTTCAAACTTGTAATTTATAGTGAACAAGAAGTGTTTGTTCTTCTGTGTGTTTGTCTGTACTTATGTTTACTATGATGTCATATTGGTATTGAATGTGTTATTCTACTTTAAAAACATTTATTAGTCATTGTTCACAGTTGTTCTTCTATATTATAGGATATATTACACAACATTGTTCTTAGATTTGTTGTTACCATACTGTTCATACATATCTTTCAATTGACCCATTGAGGACTAGAAGACAATAACATCATAAAAGAAAATAACATAATACGTTTTAAATAAAATAGGACATAATAAAACTCCTAATTACAATTAAACAATGAAAACTAAAGATCTATCTATCTATCTATCTATCTATCTATCTATCTATCTATCTATCTATCTATCTATCTATCTATCTATCTATCTATCTATCTATCTATCTATCTATCTATTTATTTCCTGATATTGGAACCCTGAAATGTACTGTAAATAAAGAATAATTAAAACCCATTATTATACAAATCAATGCATTTCAATGTGATAATATAGAAATATTCCAATGTCAGAACAAAATGTGTCTGTTAAGGGAGAGATAAATTTAAAATATATCCATCTATCCATCCATCCATCTATCTCATAATCCTGATGTTAAATAGGTGAACCAATAATATGGACAGATATTAAAAGACAAAAATGAGCTCAGGTTATCACAAAATGATAATGACGTTAAAGAAAACACTTGGAGTCAGCAGCTCTGGCTGCGTTCTCTCACGGTTACATTTGCATGACACAATAAATGATTGACAGATGCGTGATATGAATGTTCCCGGAGCTCCAGCACATGCCGTGACAAATACAGACAGGAAGTTGGGCCTATGATGAACGCAAGGGCGGGACCAGGGGTGAAAGGGGTGGGGGTTGGGTGTGGGTGGGTGGGCTCGTCGTCGGTGGTGACTTCTGAGCGCGCCTTACCTCTCGGAGCGAGGGGTCAGTGATACTGTCCAGGTTGACGGAGCTCTCGTAAGTCAGGTAGTGAAAGACGTTGAGGGCACGCACTGCCTCGGGGCCTCGCTGCTTGTAGCCGAAAATAAGGTCAATCCACTGATGCAGCTGACATGACACAAACTCGCTTTCCAGGGCCTGTCAGAGGAGTACAGGGCAATTAGAGGTGAGAGGCATACCAGCAGTGCACAGCGCACGGACCAAAACACAACACAAAATTGCACTTCCACCCAACAATGAGCACGGCAGAAACATGGCTTATTTCAGTCTGCAGTAGCTGACATACCGGGAGCAAACATCGCATCACACAAGGGCTTTAATCATTTGTATACAGTTAAACGGAAACAAGTAATTCACCTGTTATTGCAGCATCAACAGGACGAAAAACAGACGCGTGCGCTGCTTATTCTCCTTTTTTAACCACGAATAAGGCAACTCAAAGTGCATCCCATAGTGCGTTTCTCTGCCCACTTAAATTGCAGACAACCATCTTAGCATGGAGACAAAGAAATCAGTTCAATACTAACAGGGATCCAATTTACTGTAAAACAATCTGCAGCCGCAACATTGATAAATTACCTGTGAGAGTGAAAAAGGACACTAGATTTCTTGGGGGAGTGTTAGTGAGAGATTGGGGATAAGATATAGGGCTGATAATTATTATGAATATACCTTATAGTAGAAGGCATGCACTTGGGGGGGGGGGGTTTGATGTGTTGTTGCACAATACGGCACAATATAATTCCCATGCATATACTGGTGTTAGGCGTCGCTAGAGGAATTTACACTCCTCCCCATGCGTCAGGAATAACAGCCATTACCAACAAAGCCTGCTGGAGCACACAGAAGCAGAGTTTGCCACAGGGCATATCACGACAATTGAAAGTGGCACATGCAAAGATGGGAAGTGGGAGGAAGAGAGGGAGAGAGAGAGGGAGAGGGAGGAAGGGAAGGGAAAAAAAAAAAAAGGACGATAGAGAGAAAGAGAGAGAGTAAGGGGGTGGGGGGAGGCAGAGGCAGAAGCAGAGAGAGAAAGTCAGTGACAGAAATGAAATAATAGAGGAAGCAATAGTGTGGGCTAGCTAGGGAAGAGAACAAAAGAAACACACACACACACACACACACATACAAAAAAGGAAAAAAATGGAAGGAGAGGACTATGATTTTCTGGGCGTGTGAATATACTGGTCGACGACTGTAACAATGCAAGGCAACTTCACACATGTATCCTTCAACTGTGAGAAAATATCCACTGTAATCCTACTTTTTTTTTTTTTTTTTTACCCAGTCATCCCCCCCTTTACGTGTTTGGGAAACGCAGACATGCCTGTAACAACTCCAAGCCTTTCCTTTCTCTCCATCTCTCCTTGCTCCTGCCTGTTCACCCCCACACCCACCCCCACCCCCCCTCCCCTCAGATCCCACTCCCACTCCGCCAGTACACAAGCCAGATAAAGCTGGACCAGTCAGTGTGGGTAGAGAACCAGGAAAGGTCACCATCGTAAGACTAGCCCAGCTCTGTCACTCCAGCTGAAAAGGTCAAGTGTGTTCCCGTAGCCTCCTTTTACCTCCAGTTCAAAAACATTGCGGCCCCTAACCTCTGGATACAGAACGTGGATGAAACTCGCCACAGAATCCACATTAAAGGAACATTAATATATAGATGACACCTAACCTTTGAGCTGCAAATCTATAGTTTCTCCCAATTTAATATCACTGGTCTACAAGTAGAAGTACAAACACACAAAAATATTTAATAACAGGCACAATATACCACATAACTCTGTCTGTTTGTCTTATATATGAAGTGTCTAATAAAGCACCACTCAATACTATTACTGTATTCATGACCCATGTAATGTCATTAAAGGGTGACTTTACTCTACAGCAGGGGTGTCACACTGGGTTTTGTTCAGGGGTCACGTTCAGCCCAGTATATTCTGACATGAGTTGAAATAGTAAAATAATAATGACAAAAAAAATGATAAAATGACATTTTGATAATGTTTATAATTACAATGTTTCCTTAAAAATCTGAATAATATCAACAATTTAAAGTAACTTAAGAAAAACAAGTGCAATTTAAACAATATTCTGCTCCATTTTGGCTCAATTATAACTTATATTACAATTAAAAATAAGCAAAACATTTAATAACAGGCAGAATATTGGTAAAATTTACACTTAGCAGTGTATTCATTTTATTTGCATTTATACATTTTAGCTAAAAAACAACCTCAAATGCCCCCCCCCAATCCCTCTGCACTCCACACTCTCTCTATCTATCTATCTATCTATCTATCTATCTATCTATCTATCTATCTATCTATCTATCTATCTATCTATCTATCTATCTATCTATCTATCTATCTATCTATCTATTGTGGACAGCTCTAGATAAAAGTAGCAAATACACAGACTATAATTTGAGTATCATCATTGGTCAGACGTTAAAACCACTGTTGTCACCTTTAACTGTGCATAGTATATATTTTGTTTGATATTCAAGTAACAAAACAAAAACAAAAAACCAACGTATATCAATCTGTTTTTATTCTGACTGTCAAGATTTTCTTACATTTTCATTTCCGCAGCTCTGTAGCTTTCACATGTGATTGCTGTGTTCTTTTTCATTAGGTTTCGTGTAGAGGAAAGCTGTAAATTTCTACAGTAAGTGATTCCAGATTAAGGAGACCAAAGAGTTTTTTTGCTGATGAAGATGGACAGGTCAGATCTCTACACCGTTCCTGAAGCCTGCTGGGAGTTGTGGGCCACATGTTGATAGGCTGCATTAAACGTGCACACACTCAGACATTGACACGCACACGCAAATGGAAAACCATGAGGTGTAGTGTTGCAGAAGGTAATGCTATAGGGCACAGGTGTCAAACATAAGGCCTGAGGGCCAAATCCAGTCCGGCAAAGGATCCAATCTGGTCCGTAGGATGAATTACACTGAAGATATTAACAACACTGCTCTATAATTTTTCAGAAAGTATCTGCTTCAGACATTACATGTGTTAAATCTTACATACTTTAATAAGATGCATCAGAAAATAAATGACGAAAGTGATGGTTAGTTCATGTTTTTAATGTATATGATGGTGTGTTATTCTACATATATGTGGGTTTATGTACATGTATATAATGGATTAGTAAATATTCTACTAAAAAGAACCTGTAAAGTGAATGGGTCATAATGTGCAGACAATATTTGAAGTAGATCTGACACCAATATTCCTTTGGACTAAAACCTATTCTCTTGTTCATTCTAAGAATTTTACATTTTGACTCCAGACTTATCTTGGAAACTTGAGCCAAAAACCATTTAAGACTTGAATTTTATTTATTTATCCAGAAACATTTTTACTTGTAGACCAGTGTAATTAATGGTGTAAAAATGATTTTAATTGAATGAAATTGAATGCTTTATTGTCATTGTACATTAAAACAACAAGATTTAGGGTGCAGCTCCAGTGCAACAATAGGAATAAAACTCCATAAAACCTGTACATTATAATATAAAAACCTATGATGCTATAATAATAAAATCAAACAATAAATAATTAAAAGAACAATCTGTAGTACAAACTGGCAGACTGGCACGCATGTTGTGTGCAGCAGCATCAGAGACTATCAATTCATGTTCCACGTACAGAAAAATTTAATTTCAGTTCAAACATACTCGTAAAATATGATATTTATAACCTATAAATATTGAAAATGCAGATTTTATCTGTGTAAAAAGTACTATTACATGAATTTTTTTATAGTAACACTATCCTTTATATATATATATATATATATATATATATATATATATATATATATATATATATATATATATATATATATATATATATATATATAATTTTTTTTTACCAATATTCTGTCTGTTGTTAAATGTTTTGTTTATTATTAATTTGTAATATCAGTTGTAATTGAAACAAAATGAGGCAGAATATTGTTAAAATGGCACTTGTTTTTCTTAAGTCACTTTAAGTTAGAGGGCGGTGGTGCAGTGGTTAGCACTCGTGCCTCACAGATAGAAGGTCCCTGGTTTTATTCCCAGGGACGTGTCTGCGTGGGTTTTCTCCAGGTACTCCAGTTTCCTCCCACCATCCAAACACATGCACTGATAGGTTAACTGGTTAATCTAAGACAGTGATTGTTTGTCTATATATGTTCAGCCCTGAGATGAACTGGAGACTCATACAGAGTGTACCCCACCTTCACCCATTGTAGCTGGATTAGACCCCCAGTGACCCCCCATGACCCTAGTGAGGATAAAGTGGGTTCAGATGAGATGAGATTTTAAGTTGTTCATCTTATGAACATTATCAGGATGTAAATATTTTTGGACTGTAATTATTTTACTATTTCAACTCATATCAGATCATACTGGGCTGAATGTGGCCCCTGAACAAAACCCAGTGTGACACCCCTGCTGCAGAGTAAAGTCACCCTCTGTCCTGTCCTTTAGTGACATCACATGGGTCAGGAATACAGTATTAGTATTGACTGGTGCTTTATTAGACACTTTATGAATAAGACAAAGAGACAGAGCTGTGTGAGGAGAGTGGAAATACATTTAAGAGGGCGTCTGAAAAGCTGAGCATAAAATATTAGTTAACATCTACTGCTAGTTATAGTTCTATTAGTTATATTCTCAGAAAGATAATGTTTGGGCTTTTTTTTTTTTTACACTCAATAAAAGCCTTGATTGGAAACAACAGTCTTTTCACACACTCACACACACACACACACACACACACACACACACACACACATATATATATATATATATATATATATATATATATATATATATATATATATATATATATATATATATAAGGAAAAAGACAAGGAAAAACTCACTAATTCATTTTCAGTAAATTAGATTATTGTAATGGTGTCTTCACTGGTCTAAAAAAAAAAAATCAATCAGGCAGCTACAGCTGATCCAAAACGCTGCTGCCAGAGTCCTGACCAGTACCAGGAAACTGGACCACATCACACCGGTCCTCAAATCCTCAAATTTTCTTCCTGTGGGTCAAAGGATAGAATTTAAAATCTTACTCCTGGTCTATAAAGAACTAAACGGCCTTGGACCCAAATACATCCTAGACCTACTGGTTCACTATGAAGCATCCAGAGCTCTGAGGTCATAGGTCATCAGGAACATCATCAGAAGCATTATTCAGTTGTTCTGCTCTTCACCTGTGGAACAAACTACCTGAACACCTGAGGTCTGAGGAAAACTGTCAGTTCATTTAAGTGAGGCCTGAAAACATTACTGTTCACTGGAGCTTTTACTTACATTCCTAATTGTTTTTTTTTTAAATGTTTTTATGTCTCTTATTTTAATAATTTTAATTTTCTTATGTTTTATGTAAAACACCTTGAACTGCCCTGTACACGAAATGTCCTATACAAATAAATTTGCCTTGCCTATGGGGCAGATTGGACCCTTTGGCGGACCGGATTTGGCCCCTGGGCCTTATGTTTGACAACTCTAGTGCTTCTTCTGAATGGACAATTTAGGACTATTCAACTTTCTTTTTTTTCTTTCTTTTGTACAATTTGAAGTTCATTTAAATTTATTTCTGATGTATTTCACCAAACGATTGAACAATAACACTGAATTACTTAAATAAAATTATTTTCTTTACACCATTAATTACACTGGTCTACACGTAAAATGCTCCTGCAACTAATCACATTTTACCACATGTGTGTTACTGATAAAGAAAGGTCGTGTCATAAATGCGGCTTGGCTCAAGTTTCCAACATAAGTCTTGGGTTAAAATGTGAAATTCTTAGAATTAACAAGAGAATAGGGACTAATGTTTTCCTTATTTCATTCGATATATATTTCTACATTAACAGCACCAATGTTTCTGCCCAGGTACGCCATAAAATACAGATTCTAAACCTAAACCTGAACCTTACCATTCTGTTCATCCGCACAAAGTCTTCCGTTTTCTTGGCCCAGGTCGGCAGGTCCACGTCGCAGACCATCGTCCTGTCCTCCCTCATTCCTAGATGGTAGCCGTTGCTGTTAACAAACATCTCTGGTAGGTAGTAGAATTCAGGAATCAGCTCCTGTGTTTTAACACAACAGAGATAGTGGGTTTTTATACAGCTGACAGTCAAAACCCCTTTGTCTAATAAAGCACTTTTCACTATATAAACCACTAACAACTGGAGCAAGTGGAAATAATAACACATGTGCGGACGAAGCCTCAGAAAACAGAGAAAAAAGGCTCCGTATTCTGCAGAGATTAAGTGAGAATTCAAGGGGAAAGGTAACACAAATAAACCAAACAGCAGGCCATCACAAGGCGGTGAGAGGTGCTAGTCCAGTTATTCCAGGCAGAGGTGTTATGTGTGTTAAATGAAACTGGAACTGAGTCGGGTTCTTCTCCCTGGTCTCCTGGCTCTTGTGATGGGGTCAGGACCTCGTGGAGGAGGAAAAGTCAGTGTGGTAAAGGGGGCCCTTACACAAAAACCTGGAGTGATTCCACACACACTGAAAAAAGTAAAATATAGAAAAAATAGGTCACATTAAAATATCTAGTTGAGTGAATCAGATTAAATTAAAATAACCCTAACTCTATGCAATTCAATTTGGTTCACTCAACTAGATTTTTTACTGTATGTGTGACCATAAAAAGTGAAAATTATGAGATAAAAAGTTAAAATTATGAGAAAAAATGTCAAAATCATAAGATAAAGTCAAAATTATGTGATAAAAAGTCAAAATTATGAGAAAAAAAGTCAAAATTATGAGATAAAAAGTCAAAATTATGAGAAGAAAGTCAAAATTATGAGATAAAAAGCCAAAATTATGAGAAGAAAGTCAAAATTATGAGAAAAAAAAGTCAAAATTATGAGAAAAAAAAGTCAAAATTATGAGGAAAAAAGGTCAAAATTATGAGATAAAAAGTCAAAATTATGTGATAGAAAGTCAAAATTATGAGATGAAAAGTCAAAATTATGAGATAAAAAGTCAAAATTATGAGATAAAAAGTCAAAATCATAAGATAAAGTCAAAATTATGTGATAAAAAGTCAAAATTATGAGAAAAAAAGTCAAAATTATGAGATAAAAAGTCAAAATTATGAGAAGAAAGTCAAAATTATGAGAAAAAAAAGTCAAAATTATGAGGAAAAAAGGTCAAAATTATGAGATAAAAAGTCAAAATTATGAGATAAAAAGTCAAAATTATGTGATAGAAAGTCAAAATTATGAGATGAAAAGTCAAAATTATGAGAAAAAAAAGTCAAAATTATGAGATAAAAAGTCAAAATTATGAGGAAAAAAAAGTCAAAATTAAGTGATAAAAGGTCAAAATTATGAGATAAAAAGTCAAAATTATGAGATAAAAAGTCAAAATTATGTGATAGGATGTCAAAATTATGAGATAAAAAGTCAAAATTCCCAGTCACTAAACACAACCAGAATGAAACCATATATAAAGCGCACTGTAATTTGTCTTTTAAATGTCATATAATTTCCTATTCAAAAATGAGTATGGACATTTTAGAAATCCATAGCGTCCAATTTTACCCCCATGATGTGAACGCCCAAATGGGTCATATGTGATGACCATGAAAAAGCTGACAAACTACATTTAACACCAATTATTTCCATGCACTGATAGGATTAATGAAGCAGAAGTTATTAAAAATGTTACACTGGTAAATAATTTGGGTTGCCAGTAGTCATTTGGGTCTTTATGGATTAACATTGCTGTTAACATGTGACTTAAAACTCTAAATTAACATCATTGTCCCTTAAAGGAATTCTTTTGGAAAACACTCGTCCTGATCATAAAGTGAAGAAAGGATGAATGACTGATGCTTCTGCACAATGAAGCATATGCACAAGAGGAATGTTGATCCTCCACTCGGACTAAACGCTGTTGACTCCCTCGGAAATGATAAATGAGATTCCGGTGTATTTAAGTCTATTTATCAGGTTGTTTTATGAAGGTAGTATTTGTCAGATTAGGTGGTGCTGTGGCGTTTTATACTGCCTATGGGATATTTAACAAGGGGAGCTTTTAGGCGCCCATAAATCACTGGATTTTTGGGAGAGCGAGTTAGCATGACGCGCTACAGCCTAATAACACTGTCGGTCTGCTGTTGGTCACATTTCACCCTCTGCACACGACAGCGAAGGGAGTCGAGCTTCCTTTCTGTTTCCCTACATCCTTCTCCTTTTTCTCCGTCGCTCACACAGCCGCACTTTCTCTCCTCTTTTTCGTTTGTAAACTTCCTGCCGTAACTCAACACCGAGCCGTTAAAACTGCCAGCTCCGTTTTCAAGCCACCCTCCCATGGCAGCCATTAATTCTGCAACAGCATCGTAATGGGCTAACAAGTCAATCACACAAGCCTTCAATGCTTTACACTGTGTCACCTTAATGACATGTTCGTCAAAATCTGTCCCCGGTGGAGTGCTGCTGGATCCCCTCAGACAGCATGATGGCAGTTTGTGTGTGTATATGTGTGTATATATATGTGTGTGTGTATATGTGTGTGTATATGTGTGTGTGTGTGTATGTGTGTATATGTAAGTGTGTATATGTGTGTGTGTGTGTATATGTAAGTGTGTATATGTATGTGTGTATATGTGTGTATATGTAAGTGTGTATATGTGTGTGTGTGTGTGTGTGCCCACTACTGTACTCCCAAGAAAAAGTCTGCATGTTTGTGCCACTTTAACATAACTATAAGTGCACAGAAGAATTAAATGAGCGGTATGGATCCACATTAATGACGGGTTTGTGGACGAGGTGAGGTCCTGGTCGGAGCAGGGTTGTTTCCATTTGACTTGCTCTTTTAAGAGGTCATCCCCATCAGGGGTTCAGCCTCCCTCGGTCTTGTCGTCATTACTGCTGGAGGAGGCTGGGGTTAATGAAGGAGAGACCCTGGTAAAAACAAGCTGCCTTTTAATCAGATGCCTGATGGCCTGCTCAGTGGACTGGGCCAAAGATGACCTTAACCCTAGACTTTCTGTTCACTTTCAGTTGCTAGATGCTGCCTGTGTGTCTGTGCACATGTTCAGATGGACAGAAACACATTTTAACTTCACCCAAATGGTTTACAAGGAATTAAAAAAGCAAACCGTAACAGGAAAAAAAAGATGTGATATGATGAGGGATTAATGATATTAGATGGAAATAAAGCATTGTGTTATAATCTGTCATATTTACATATATGTTTGTACTGTATTTTCTTAGTTATAAGGCGCACTTAAAATACTTAAATTTTCTCCAAAAATGCCTTATGATCCAGTGTGCATTATATATGGACTAATTCTGGTTGTGCTTAGTGAATTAGTGAATTTTGACGTATCTCATGATTCTGACTTTTTATCTCATGATTTTGACTTCACTTAATGCACCTTATAGTCCAGTGTATGTTCATTAATGTGCAATGTCCTGAAAAAATTAAAAAATAAATTGTCAGGCTGATATTATATTTACATTCGGTACGTTTACATGCTCTTAAGAGATATTCAAAGCTTTTCCTTACTCCAATTAAAATCAAAGTTATAAAAGCCCTGTATGTGTAGGAGTATAATAACATCGAGCTGGAGTTTGAAAAGTCAAAGTAACCAAGTCACATAATGCGATTGTAATAGAAATTCTTCGTGCATGTCAACGCAACCCAACCTTCGCTCGATTAAGACTGGCCTGGACACGCCCCCTTCAGGAAGTGATCATGACAACATGTACGTTACGTGCAATAAATCAGAGTTTAACAGTACGTACGAAATATACTGAGCTGCTGCATCAGTGTTGTTTTCTTCCTTTTACGTCTAATTCAAATCTGCCACTTTAGTTTAGGTATTGTTCTTTTTAACGGCGCTAACCAGAAGCATATTAACACAAAAGGGTGTTTAGCATCACCTAGTGTCTGGGAGTCTAACGTACCTCACTCCATAATTCAAATTTCTCTTGTGCATGTAAACTCGTATTTCTGGAAAACTCCAGTTAAGTCCTTAATCAGACTGAGGCAATAATTCAAATTTGTATTGATTGTTTTATTTAAATTGATCCAGCATTGTGGTTATTATCAAATTACTTTTTATTGCAGCTGTCAAATGATTACAGATTTTAATTAGATTAATCACAGGGTTTTTGTAGATTAATTTATATTAATCATCATTAAAATGTGATTTATACTCCAGTGTGACTTATATATGTTTTTTTCCTTCTTTAGTTTGTATTTTTTGGCTGATGCGACTTATAATCCGGAGTGATTTATAGTCTGGAGAATACGGTAATCATGATGATGTATTAAAGAGCGTTTATTTTGACAGTCCTACATTTTATTTATTTCTTTTAGTATGCTACAAATGTCTTATCGTTTTAACTTAACTTTTATTCTTGGTTGTATCCTTCTAAATGATGTATTTATGCTCTTAATACACGTCATTTTACTCAAAAGTGCAATTTCTGCAGGTCTTAGTGCAGTAATAATAATACTCTGACAATACTGACACCACCGTAGGCTGATAAATTGTCTTTTTGTTGTCAATTGTTGTCCTTGTCTGTACTGATGTGATGTGAGTATCCAGTGTGTGTAAGGTTTTATAACTGCTGTAGTCGACAGACCCTGAAGTCCAAGACAAATGTCCTCTAGAGGACAATAAAGTGAATTCTGATTCTGATTTACATGTTTTTCTTGTATCAGTATCGGCCTGTTGTGTTGGCCAATATGCTCTTTTTTTTCACCCTGTCATGATTTGCTGACAGGCAGGTGTTGTAATAGTAGTAAAATTTATTAGGTTAACTGTCACAATTTTTATTTTGTAATTGTAGGTAAACAAGATTTTCTGACACAATCAGTAAGGGCTCCAAGTATCAGCTTAGAATTATTGGCAGCCAGTATCAGTTATCAGTTAAGGCTGATGTATAAAAAGCCTCAGTATCATATTGGCCCCAAAAAATATCTATATCCTCCTGAGACCCAGGAATGTTAAAGTTTGAGCTTTTTTGGCGTTAAACAACTGTCTTGATTGGAAACTCCATAATGTGTCAGATACATTTAAAACATTATTTTCATTTCTATTTTTTCAGTGTAGATGTTCACGTCCAGATGAGTTCAATACGGGTTTAGTTTTGAAACTGTGTCAAAAAAATATTACGTAAAAATGGAAATGTTTCAGTAACAATCCGCATCAGCAGCGTCTCCAGATCTTCCCACTCTGGGACCAATTTTCCAAAGATATCGTTTTGGGGTACCCATGACATCGGTCTTATTTTGACAAAAGGACAATCTGTCTCATGCTAATTTATTTCTGTGTGGACTGGGCCTCAGTTGGTAGAGCGGGTCGTCCAATGACTGAAGGGTTGGCGGTTCGTGTCCCGGCTCTGGCTGTCCACATGTCAAAGTGTCCTTGGGCAAAGTAGGACTGACAGAACCTTAGAAACCTACTGTATGAGTGTGTGTGAATGGGTGAATGTGAGGCTAATGTAAAGCACTTTGAGCACAATGAAGGTGGAAACGAACTTTATAAGTGCAGAACATTTACATGTGACAGGAATGATCTTATTTGGAATTAACATCGGAATAAAACCATTAACTTTATTGGGAATTAAGTTTAATTTATAGTTAACATTTTCAACAGTTTACACGGACATCTTAAGGCAGATTTAACTTTTCTTCAGAATTAAACAGGAATTAAAAACTCCCATGTAAACACGCCTACTGTGACCGTGACTCTTGACCTACATTCACCAAAATGTAATGGGGTCTACTCTGAACCACCTCACACCTTTACTGATAATTTCAGGGAAATGAGTCCAGTATTTTTTTTGTGTAAAGTTGCTAACAAACAGACAATAGGACAGACAAAAAAACAAAAAACAAACCCCTCTCCCCTTTAGGGGGACGAGGTAATAACACATGACTGTGGCAGTGGTTTGGCATCCATCATGGTTTCCTCTCTTCCATCATGAACAAACCAAACAAGCTCTTGCATAATATTTCCCTGTTTCTAATACATAATAAAGCACTATTAGTAATCCAGTTTTGTCCTTCACAGTAAAATGCCTCTTCAAATAGATCAGTAGCCATCCAGTGTGTGTAAAAACAAATGCATGCAGACATACAAGTGGTTGAAAAGTAGACTGTATTTGTTAACAGGGTGGTGTTTGACTATTCAGCTGTTCGCTGGCTCGCAGCTTTCTGCTTCTGCCTCACATAGATTGTTTGGCCGCTCTCTCCCAGATTCTGGCACGTAAAAGCCCTGTCTGTACATAAAAGACTACATTTTAAATAGCTTTTGTCATTAATGCTTTATTAATTGCCTGGGGCTACACTACCCAATGCAGGGTGAGCTAGAAATATATGACACTTTGAGGTCAGTGCATATTCCTGCTGCGTGTTATGCAGTGGGCAAAATGGAGGCGAATCAGCAGGGTTCAGCGTTTTCGGTGACTGCTCTGTGGATTTGTAGAGGGAGGGCTTTGTCTTTCTCTCAGACACAGCCTTTGTTCCAACTCATGACTACTCACATGCACATACACAAGATCAGTCTACCTCTGAAGTAGTTTGTTTTCTGCATGTAATAAAGCAAATGCATCTTTCTAAGTGCTCAGGGTATTCATGTGGGTCTTCTTCATGATTCGTTGTAAGGATTGAGGCATTTATAATTAATGGTATATATTTTTGTACTCGTGTAGAAGCGTGTTTGCTGTGGAGGGCAGCACAGAGAGTGAAATGCTTGTTATAGCTGCACAGCAGAACAAAGAAATATCTTTAGATTGATTGGTATAAACGATAACACTGGGTTACAATTTTTTTTAGAAAGTATCTGCTTCAGACATTACATGTGCTAAATCGTATATACTTTAATAAAATGAAAACAAATGACTTTATAGTGCTGGTTTGCTCATGTTTTTAATATAGATGATGGCGTGTTATTCCACGTATATGCTGGTTTATGTACATGTATACAATGGATTTGTAAATATTCCACTAGAACAGGGGTCTCAAACTCATTTTCTTCAGCCTGATTTGAGTTGACCAGTAAAATGAAAATGTAATAACCTATAGATAATGACAACTCCAAATTTTTGTCATTGTTTTAGTGCAAAAAACCCCCATTAAATTATGAAAATAGTTTTAAAAATGATCCAAATACAAAAAAAAAGTTACATTTCATAAGGAAAATAAAGGCAATTTTTAACAATATTCTGCCTCAATTGATCATGAGTCGATGTGTTTTATTCTGGATCAGTTCTACAAAGACACTAAACTCTTAGTAACAGAAGGAGAAAATGGTTCAGATTTGGTGTAATTTTCTTAAGACATTTCAGGTTGTCCACATTTGTTCAGGTTATTCACATTTTATTGTTACAGGATACTTTGTAAATGGCAATATTTCTATATATTAATATAATTTTTGCAGTAAAACAATGACAAACATTTGAAGCTGTCATCATTTAAAGGCAAAGAAAAAAACTAACAAGAAAATATAGAGTCATTTAATATGTTATTATGCTTTTCATCCATTGGCGGGCTACATTTGGCCCCCGGGCCACATGTTTGAGACCCCTACACTAGAATGAACCTGTAAAGTGAATGGATCATAATGTGCAGACAGTGATTTGAAGTCAAGACTTATGTTGGAAACTTGAACAAACCAGCCTTTAAAGACTTGAGTTTTCTTCATCAGTAAAATTGTATTAGTTTTATTCCTATCCATTTGCACATGCACCACACTAATTCTTCTTGAACAAACTGCTTAAAATGCATTAGCAGAGATGGTCACAGTCATCCTGTGTTGCAGATGGGTTCATTGTGTTACATTTTTAATTGGATTAATCACGATAATGGATTAATCAACATGAATGAATTAATTTTGATAACCCTAACACTAACGAACACACATGCGGTACAATTTAATCCGGGAGCATTTTACTTGTAGACCAGTGTAATACACAGACTGTTCATAATCATTGTCATTACTTTGTTATTACAGACTCAAAAAAAAAATCCCCACTGGTGAATGAACAGTAAATAACAAAACCAGTCTTCATATCCTCATGACTTTAAGATCACATTTTATAGGATTTACTGGACCCCGTCAAAAATGGCCCGGTTAGGACTTAGAAACTCAGATGTGTGCTGGAGGTGTAACACTGAAAATGGCACTGTCTTACACATGTTGTATTCTTGCCCTATAATAGACCCTCTTTGGCGTGAGATAATATCGTTTATCAACAAACTGCTAAGTACTGCTCTGGTACGCCACCCACTATTATGTCTTTTCGGTGTGGTACCACAGGGAAGTGGGTCGAATGCCCACCAATCCTCATGGTGCCAAACTGCTATAATAGTAGGATACAGGATAATATTATGACATTGGAAATCACAATTAGCTGTATTAATGGCTTAATGAGATGTCCAAGATTGCCGCTTATGAGAGATTGTGCCACAGAATGATGGATAAAGAGGACGTCTATATGAAAATTTGGGGTCATTATTTAGATATAGTACAGTACGTTGGTAGCCTACTGTATTGTTATTTATTTATTTAATCATTTTATTTTTCTATTCTTTCAATTTTCTTCCTTTGTTTATGAGTATACTTTAATATTCAGTGATGTATAAATATATAGAATGACTTCACTTACTCAGTATATGTAGTGTTAAACCTTATTAGTTGATATCTGCCTGTAACCCTCGCTGTTTATTTGTGGATGTTTTGTGTTTGTTTGTCTCTCGCATTTGTGAAATACCAATAAAAAGTGAATAACAAAAAAAGATCACATTTTATAATTTGCCAATACCAGACTCGCTGATCATGTTGTTACCTTAACATCAGACGTGTCCCTCTGACAGTTCCTCCAAGAGCGGGAAATGGCCGAAAAGGTGCGGTCAGGGTGGTCGAATTTGTTTCCATTTAGACTGTGGAAGAAAGTGGTGAAGGGCTCCTAAAGGAAAACAAATAAGAAATGACAATGATCAAAAACCTTTAATGTTTTTACTGTCTTCATACAGCTTTCATAATAAACACACAAAAAACCCAGTTCTCATCAGACATACAAGTCACCCATGTTAAAAAATACACGCGAATGCTTTGAAAATTCTACATGATTTCATTGTTATTCTTTTGTCATTCATTATATCCAGGCCTGAGGACAAATTAATTAGTGCTCTTCCTGAGTACAGTGAGCTGTGATGATGATTGGCTCAAATTTGAGTTTCTCAGCCTGAGACGGCGACCCATGCTGGTTGGAGCGGACGGATCACTCACCAGAGGGAAGGAAACGAAAGGAAAGGAACGTGCAGAGGCCAGTTTAATGGCTGACAATGAAAGTCCTCAGTTCATCAGACGTTTTCTACTAATGATGAGGGGGAGGACTGCACACTCTCTATCATGTTCTTTTACATTAACCTCATACCAGCTTTACATATCGGTCTTGGAACGCAGATGACATTATTTTAATAACAGCTATATATATATACAGCTCCCACATTAATGCACTTGCACTTGTCACACATGAAATCAAAGTGAGCAAACTCTATTTTGCTGAATATATAAACCATACTGAAGTGCAACAGTAGCACCACATACATAAAAGGTTGTTTTCCCAGAAAGTACAAATGTGACAAATTTGACTTTTCTTCCTTTTGAAGGTTGTCATCTGATCAATCATCTATCACACAGGTGTCAAACACAAGGCCCGGGGACCAAATCAGGTCCGCACAAGGGTCCAATATGGCCCTTGGGATGAATATATGAAATTCAAAAATAGACATTAACATATTATTCATTATAGTTCAGGTTCCACATTGAGATCAATTCAATCTGAAGTGGGTCAGAACTAGTAAAATACTGTCATTATTAATCTATAAATAATCATAACTCAAATCTTTTTCATTGTAAATGGAAATATTTTCACATATTTACACTAAAACAAAGATGATTTACACAAAATATTTGAATGAGGGGGACAAATTTTCAGCTGATGTTTCAGAAGTGATTATAACTTAAGGGGAACTGAAATTTTTAGGAAAATTAAGTAATTACTAACTGATATTTTTACAAATAAAATTCTGAACTTTGAACTGCAAAGTGCCAAGACATTTGTCTGTTGGTAAATGGTGTGTTTCAGTCCATATCTACCAAATACAGCTGCATACATCCTGGCTTTCACCCCCAAAAAAACAAACAAAAAGAAGGCGAGGGGGGGAAACAATCAAACTATATTAGTGTTTCCAAGGCTACAGCTTTTTACCTGTTAAATAAACAGCAAATATGAATGTTTTAGTCCAAACTACAGAGTGTTACCTTTACAAAGAGCCCATTCTTTTATCTGTGCTGCAAACAGATGGAGAATAGTTGTCATTTTAATGTGTACGTGTCTCATTAATTTCAGGTGTTTTAAGCAAAAGCACCCCAGTATGGTAAGGGTTTAATAAGCCTGCATCAAAATCAAAAGTCCGTTCTGAGGCCGTGCAGGATGTGAAGTCCTGATTTGTGGAGATCAGATTGGCGTGTGAGAGCCTCCTCCTTCGCCTGCAGAGTAAATGAGGACAGTGCTCAGTAACCTTGATGGACATGTCTCCAGTGCTCACTGGGTTGCCTGAAACATATAAACCTGTCACTGCAGCCTCTGTAAATCATTACCCAGCCACTCTTTATTTAGTTCACATATGCTGGTTTACTGGCCTGTGAAATGTGTTTTCTGAGCGCCATTGGTCTAACTCAGGCCCAATCAAATAGAGATGTCGAGGTGTTTCCTGTGCAGAAACCGACAGACCTCAAACGAAACAGCCTCATCAAGTATGACAAGTGACAATCAACTAATGCAGGCTCCGAAATGAAAAGCTGTCGGAAGATGTGGGTTCAACTTCATATTCCATTTCAGACGCTTGACTAATTCGGGGATTGTGAGCAGCAGCGCAGTATAACAGTGGGTATTAAAAGTGTTTAAATAAGTGTTGTTGTTTTTTTACTCACTATCCTGACAAGCCAGTGCAGGGTGGAGGCAGCTGTGGAGTAATGAGAGTTGTAATGACAAGGTGGTGTCTGGTCGTCTTCCCACGTCTCGTAGCGATCGGCGTAAAAAGCTGCACGCTTCGGATTCAGAGCACCGATGGGCTGGAATGAAGATCAGTAAATAAGAGATAAATTAAAGTTGAGCGTGAAAGGACAGTCCTGCAAAAATGTGAATTCTATACCTGGCAAAAATAATAATAATACGTTTTATTTGCTTCTTATGGAATTCAAACAAATTTTACATACAGCAGATAAAAACAAAGGCTAACACAGTAAAAACAGATAAAAGCAGGTAGAAAAGACTGGAAAATGAATATATTAAACATCAGACGGGCATGTTCTGTCGAGGTGTTTAAAGCAAAGTTAAAGACACATTTGTTTCATGCCACATATGAAATGTAATGTCTTTTATTTGATCGTAAATATGTTTATTATGTGTTCCAGTTGTTTAGTCAGTATGGAAATTGTTAGTTCACATCAGTTTTTTTTTATTTGACTTGATTTTATTAGACTTTTATTTAACCAGGGGAGAAAAATAACATTGCGATAGATATCTCATTTACAAGTGAGCCCTGAAAAATATACAAAACATGATAAAATCCACACCAATTCAACAACAACAACAAAAATAATACAAAAAAGTCATGAAAACTCTTAGAAAACACTGAAAAAAACTCCACCACATCCAAAAACTTGAATATATATATATATATATATATATATATATATATATATACATGTATATATATATATATGCAATTAACATGTCTATTCAACACCTTCAACAAAACAACCTTTCCTTTTCACTGCGTTAAAAATCCTAATCAGACTAATAATCATAATGATGAATAAATCTGCATTAATATGTTCATTTTGACAACTCTACTAAACAAAAAAACCTGCACGATTGCTCCGCATTGATTGACGTTGCGATACGAAAAAGACTTAACTTAAATCTGCTGTTATATTTCCTTCATAAAATTATGTCTAATGTTCAAAAGCAGTCGTAGGATAAAGTAAATAAACACTGTTTTTGTGAAACGTTACAATTAGCATCTAGAATTTTATTCTGCCTCTTGGTTCTTTAACAGGTAACACGTCTCATTAGGTGCATATACGACATGCTTGACTATGTTCTTGTGTTGTGAGTATAATATAATACTTTGCCTATAAGCATGTGCTCATTAGGCTACATATGGTAATGTGAGCATCCAGGCTGGTGGAGAGTTCAGGGCAGACAAGGAGCTTTTCCCTGGGATTTGTCTGTCAGGGCCCATTATTCTCCTGAACCCTAAAAAGTTCCCGTTGTGCAGAGTCTTCTGGCTGAAATGTGAAGTGAAGTGGCAGCAGGGGTGAGTAAGACGGTGTACTGGGGACGGAGGGAAGAGATATGAGCGTCTCCTGCTAAATGTTGTGGCTAATCCATGTGGATTAACCCTGGCTGACCTGATTTACACTCAATGCACCCACCGAGCCAACGGCTTCACTCAGCGCCGCTTCTGCGATCTGCATCCACAGCTTCTCTATGCAACTCCAACACATAGTATGTAATGTTTAACCCTTTTATTATGTTGAAAATGAATGACGTTATGGGTCATTTTGTGTAAATCCATTCAAAGTAGTAAAAAACAAACAAAAACAAAAACAGGTTAATCTAATAACTACACTGTAAACATGAATGTTCAGAATAATTAATTAAATAATACATGCTTTGTTTCAAGTTGGTTTGTTGAAGGTGTTGAATGAACATGTTAATTGCATATATATTAAAGTTTATGCTTATGGTTTGGATGTTTTATCCCACACTGTAAATCAAACTGTTCAGAATAATTAAATATATTCAGTTGTGAATACTCAAAATTTCATTAATAGTCCTATTAACTAAAATGTATTCAGTTACTGTAACATGTTCTTCTTTTTAAGTTCTTCCAACTAATATGTTTTTATTAAGGGAAACTATTGTGGATATAAGTGAACATAATTTAAAAACATAGATGAGGTAAAACTGAGTGGAATTAAATCATTAAATACTGAGAATTATATTTTACTCTTATTTCTATTGTTTCAAATAAGGATGATTGAAAAAAAATAAACTTAACTAATGTAGTAGATGATGAAATACAATTTCAAATCACTCCAAATAACCACCAATATCTATCACACCAAACAATTACAATCATAAAACACAGTCATTTTCTTCAGGGGCGGCTGTGGTTCAGTTGGTAGAGCACGTCGTCCAATGACTGAAGGGTTAGCGGTTTGCATCCCAGCTGTCCACATGTCAAAGTGTCCTTGAGCAAAGACACTGAACCCTGCCTTAGTGTCCCAGTAGGACTGACAGAACCTTAGAATACTAAGTTAATAAGTAATGTTTTAATTCAAGTATACTTTAATGAGCATCTACATTTTAAGTTCTGGTGACTTATTCAGGTTTACAGTGAAAAAAATTTAAATATAAACAAAAATACAGTTTTACGTTTACTTTATGACAATTGAGAAGTCGTACTTTTTTACTTTTACTTCAGTAAAGGAGTTGAATCAGTACTTCTACTTTTACCAGAGTATTTTTTCACACCAGTAGCTGTACTTCTACTTAAGTACAGAATGTTTGTTTTTTTTCCAGTTGTGGCTCATCTTGGACTTATTTTGTTTTTGTAAAATTTTGACTGACATTACACTTCCATGGCCTCTAGATTTGTAACTTTTTCAACCAAAACGCTGACATTTGCAATACATTTCTACATTTTTGTTCCTGGTGCTTGTAAATGTTTGGTTTATTTCCGTCACATATTGGAAACAAAACAGACCGTCGATGTTGATCTGACCTTAGGGGTCAGAAAGTCACACCCAGATCATCAAACTGCCACTACGCATCAGGGCTCAGACAAGGCTCTTAATATGTCGGGTTTAGTTTTTACCATAAACCACAGGTGTCAAACATAAGGCCCGGGGGCCAAATGCAGTCCGCCAAAGGGTCCATTCTGGTCCCTGGGATGAATGTGTGAAATGCAAAAAATTACCCTGAAGATAATTAATAGTCAAGGAAGTTAAAATCATTTTAGGTCAATTCAATCTAAAAGTGGACGAGACTCATAAAATACTGTCATAATAAGCTAGAAATAATGGAAACCAACCATAAACTAATTTTCCTTTCTATTTTAGTGTAAAATAAAGTTGAAAAAACGACTCGTCTTTTACAAAAAAAATTGAATAATCTGAAATATTTGTGGAATTTTACCAATACTCTACCTGCTACTAAATGTGTATATTTGTACGTCGACTGTGATCTGTAAGTTGTGATGCACGTGTATAAATCACATACTAAAGCATAATATCGTTAACATTACACTTATTTTTCTTAAGAATTTACAGGTTGTTTATATTTGTGTGTTACGTTCACATACAGTTTGTAGATGTGACCATTTTTTATTGGAGAATTTCGCTCAAAAACACAGAAATTTTCTGCATTAAAAATATTTAATACATTTTTATCTTATTATTTATATTATTTTACTGGTCCGGGTCACTTTATACCATATTAAGATGAATGTGGCCCCTGAACTAAAATGACTTTGACACAAAGGAACGTAGGAATAAAGACAAATCTTTCCTTTAATGGAAAAACTCAAAATGAGCCTCGTATTTTGCCAACTGAAAAAAAAAATCCCTTATTCATTTCTCTGAATATGGAAAGATGTTGGCTATGATATATATAAAAAAAAGGAATATTAACAAAATAAAAAAGAAGAAAATGAAAACCCATCCAATTATTTGGCCAAACCTTGGATGACATGGTTCATTATTTAACCACAGCCTCAGCAATAACCTCAACATATTGACACTAGCAGTGGGTTTTATGTGTTTTGGCGGCTGTTTCATTTCCATGTGTTCTTAAGGCAACCAAATTACTACCATTAAACACACATTTAATGGTGAATAAACTGCTTTCTCTGCCTTTTCAATCACCCTGTCCAATATAAGAGCCTTGGGGGCATATTGGGAGTCAATATTAATATACTCAGTACCACTGAATCGGTTACAGAGGGGGGAGGGTGACTGGTAATGTAATCAATGGCAGCTTTTCTACCTGAACACTGCAGCTTATAGGTCAGAAGAAATTAAAAAGACCCCAAAAAACACACACAAAAATCTAAATTGAAAATGATGTCACCCCGATGCCTATAGTAAAGGCAATTTACTTTCATATTATTAAAAGAGCACATTATTTTTTTCCCACTGGGTGCAGTTTATATGCAACTTAAGTGCACGGAAAGACTCAAGCTGGTCATTTCAAAGGTTACACTCATACCAAAAGCACAGTGGACACAGTCGAAGCTCCAAGTCCTAATTAAATAGCCATTTCTTTGCGGGCTAGTTAAGAGTTTTTCTTTTCTAGGAGGGGTTTCTTGTTTAAAATTTAATGGCAGTCCACATCAGTGTTAGCACAATTGAAAAGACTGAAAGAGAAGTTTATTGAGATCTGCATAGATTTATGGGGTGATAATAGCCTTGCATGTGACGTCTTGGCCCAGCTGGATTGGGGTGCAAGCCACAAGACGTCTCACACTCTGTAAAACCGCCACAAGTGTAACTAATGCAGCTCGGAGAGGAATAAAATATCCAGGTGATACATGTGACAGGGATAGAAGGAAAAAGGAAAACGCAATGGTAGTTAGAGTAGCAGAAGAATAATCAAACATGTCACTGAGTAGAACAAAAACTGGATGATTATTGAGATTTTAAAGGAGTGATATTTAGCTTTTTTTTTTTAGATGTTTAGCTTTTTAATCTCACTCAACATTGTTTGAGAGAGATTATTATATCTGTGTGTGTGTCCGCAGAGACATATCATACTATCACTCAATGAATACTAGCGATATCACCATGCATAGCAGATGTTTGAGTAAAGGTCAAATGTCAAGGTCACGATGAATTAAATGGTCAAAATCATATTATTGGCTATAATTTAAGAACCGAGGGTCACAAAACTTTCAGATTGGTACCAAACAATGCGGAATGAAGATTTCTACAATTCTCATAATTGGTATTATCACCTACGACCAATAGTTTTTGAGATCTCTGGAGGTCAAAGGTGACATGTAGCAAAATTAACTTCTGTAACACTGTTTGTGTGTGTCAAGCATAGACATATCACACTATAACTTAATCAATACTGGATATATTATCATAATATTACATGCACTGACGCATATATACATGTAACAAAATTATCAATATTGCAAAAGCTCAAAGGTCAAGGTCGCATTTAGTAGGAAGGTCAACATCACATTGTTGGGTCAGGTTGTCATAGAAACTTGGGGCTAGATTAGACATTCTCTGAATACTTGTTATAAATGGAATTGTGTATTTTAAAACATATCCCTGTGATCTACATAATCTGTAAATGCTATGCTTGGGTGTGAATTCTTCATGAATTCGGTGACACTTTATAACACCTACACACAATTTTTTTTTACCTATTTCTAAAAGTTTATTGATTATATATGAGCCATTTGTTACCTAGTGTCTAATTACCTTATGTCTTGTAAAGGTTCATATTGTCTTCCAATGATAAATGTACCCGTCTGTTAAAAATAATCGGATTTTATAGCTATTTGCTAATGGTTTGTTAACAAATGATTTGTTTATGATAAATTGTGTATGAATAATACATTAACAAACCATTTACAAACAGGTAACAAATAGTTAATACATGGTAGTGTAGTCTTTTCAGATACACAACAATGGCAGCATGTGTTAGGTATCCCAGGATCCATATCGACTTGACTATTTCCACTGTTTTGTTGACTCTACTGCATGTTCATTCCTTAAACGATGAACAGAGGATGACTTTGGAAGTGTTTGTTAATGGAAATGATGTTTTCACTCTTCTTTCGACCGGTTTTGGCAAGAGTTTGATCTATCAGACTGGTGGATAAAGAAATAGTACCAGTGCAGAAGCCTATGGTTATGGTGGTACCCCCCCTGGTTGTGTTGGTAGAGGACCAAGTCAAAGAGGCTGGTAAACTCGGGCTGACAGTAATGGAACTGGCATCGAATCAGTCAAGATGACTGACAGATTCTTCATCTAATCACATGCATGGATTTTAGATAAGGCCCCTCCTTTGAAAACGGATCGGTTGCAGAAGGGTCCTGGATTGTATTGTGAGATCACACACACACAGGCACATGCAAAATTTGATTACTTGTTTCTTGAGCCAGCATTAGTATTTCCTGAAAATTTCTGCCAAATTTCACCCCCACTTCCACCCAGACCCACACCCACACCCACACACACACACACCTCCACCGATCACCACCAAAATGTTAACAGTTATTTCCTTTCCTGAAAATTTCAGCCAAATCCATCTCTAACTTTTTGAGTTATCTTGCTAAATAACAAACCCACAAACAAAGAAAGATAAACATCAGCCAAAACATAATTTCAATTCCTTGACGAAGTAATTAAGCAAGAATTAAAACAACAGAAATCCATTCCGTTTTTGCCACAAATGCATCTAAAAATCACTTTGTACAACCTTTTGGAACTATTAGGTTCTAAATACACAAATGAACCAAAGTGATGTTACAAACTATGAGCACATTAATTCATGATGAAAAAAAAAAAAAAAAAAAAAGTAGAACATTAAAGTTTAGCTGTCGGAAAAAACCAGAGGATCCAGACTCAGTTCCACTAACACATCTGTCTTTTCCCACACACCAAAGTAACCTCAAACACATCATAAGTGAAGCACCAAGTTATAGGGTAGGGGTACAATATGTTATGTATATTTCCTCTCCATGCTTCTATTTGGTCCTGTCAAAATGAAACACAAATATATTTAACATCCCCATATCCTTCAGTGGGTGTAAGAACGAACAATAAGTCATTTTGAAGGTTAAAAAAAATAAAATAAATAAATAAATCTTTTGTTTAGTTTTGCTGAGGACATTGCCAGCACAGAAATACTCATAGAGGTACATCTGCAACATCACTGACAAAAACCTTGCATTTTCCACAGGGTTCCAACTTTTTCCTATTCGGTGTCGTAAGATAAAACATAACCCTGTAGCCATTGGATGTTAATAATAAAGTAAGCGTTCAACTGAATATACCTACATGCATGTGAGGAAATATATTCAACTGTAAAGCTAAAGTTATGCTGGCAGATGGTGCTGGCCCAGCGCCTTATTGGGAAAATATGTGTGGGTTTTTGTCCTTGAGTGTTGGTTGGAAGGTTTATTATATCTCTCCAAAACCAACATAAGCCTTTGGAGCGAACGTAGACTTTCTATCATGACACCTATAGCTAGGGGGATCTTCCTGGATGAGAAAGTCATGTTGTCCATCAATTACACCTAAGCTTTGTTTGATTGATGATGTGTGTTTCTTCCTTGCACGCATTTTTTTTCTTTTCTTTTCTTTTTTATTAATGCATACCAACTGTATACAGACTAAAACTACAAAATTCTTCCCACTCCTTTTTGAGCAATACTTATTGAATTTGTTTTGTTGTTACTGGTGTACATGGGAATTGCAATATTGTCTTTATCGCCTTTATTTATTCATGTATTTATTTGCTCCAATATTAGATCATGATACACATAATGTTTTTTTTTTCCCTTTCTGCTCCAAATAAATATACAAATAAATGAATAAATAAATAATGCAGGATGTTTTCCTTTGATAGTGTTTTTCGACTTTAAGTCACACATATGCAAATATTATTTAATTCTTAATGAAGAAACATATTTGATCAGTTCATCCCTATAGCTACAAGTCTGACATAGACATTAAAACAAAGACTAAATTAAATTATCAAATGTGGTCATTTCTGTATCAATGTACATACAATTGGAATATACTGGAAATATGCAAACAGCATTTAACACAGAGACCCAGTACTATTGTTGTGTTCTATTTAACCTTTCTTAAGTGATTTACACCATTTCCCATGTTCTTGCATGTAATGTAAGGCACAGGAGACTATTCTGCCCTACAAAGCAAAAAGGCAATAAAGACCATTACTGCTGGTGTTCTTACCGATGACCATTTAGGACCCTGCCTCAGTAGTTTGTGAATCCCTGTATTAGACTGAAACACATGATAGAATTGCTGTATTTTCCGCACTATAAGATGCACTGGACTATAAGGGGCAATAAGCAAAGTCAAAATTATGAAATAAAAAGTCAAAATCATGAGATGAAGTCAAAATTCTCAGTCACTAAGTACTACCAGAATTAATCCATATATAAGACGCACTGTGTTTTTTGTAGAACTATGTAATATGCAGTAACAATAACTGCCTTATGTCCAATAATCTATCCAATAATAATCTGTGCAGTTACTGCCTTTTTATTTTGTTCATCATTCTTATTCTTATTATTGTTATTGTTATTATTATTATTATTATTACTTCTTATACAAAAAAAGAAAAAAAATGCACCCTACACTGTTGGAAAGAGTCAAAAAATGTGAGTGTGACATGGGAATGGTATGATATTATCTGTGTTAATGATCCAAACTATTGAATTCATGTAGAATGTGGAAAAAACAGTTCAAAAATGAATGGGACCACATTGATGTGGCTATATCTCCCAAATGATACATTGGAACAATATGCAGTAAACTGGAGAAAATGTTCAGCTTGGCCCAAAGATTATACATGTGGTCTCATAATTCTGATATGTTGTACAGATTTCGCACTGGAATGCGAAGAAAAACCCCATTCATTCTTAATGGGAACACTAAAAAAGATGGATTTTTGCCAATGCTGCTATCACCATACTTTTACACACAAACTTTATTTAACTTTAAAACACAGGGATTTTTGTCATCTCTGCAGGAATACAATCTTACGATGGTTCAATTTATGGTTCTTGATGGAGAACTTGTCAAATCCACCTTGGATGAGGCGAAATCTGACTTTTTTGAGTGGGTGATGTCATCAACTAGAGTGACAGAGAAGCAAAAATCCACCTGAAAAATGTCTGAAAAACTTGCCCTCACAGCCAAACAGGAGGCAAATGATCTTTTCCAAAAATAAAATAAGTGCAACTCCATGGGTTCTACTGGTAAATCAATGTTGTAGAAGATGATGGTGTTTCCATGGTAACAACAGAGCCTCTGAATGTCCACATGGCCCATATCTGATGACCTTGACAAGATAATAGATGTGTTTTTGCACCAATTATTGACATATATTGACAGGATTAATAGCTGTAAAGTGATTAAATATTATATATAACTAGATGATTTTGGTCAGTGGTGTATATGTGGGTCTTTATGATTTAACCCCTTCATGCCTGAATTTAAATCCAAGTAAAAAAATAATTCTAAATTAAGTGGAAATAATTTGACAATAACATATCCAATACATAGATAATTTTTTTTAGTATGTTGAATGTTTGCTACTAAACAGAACATTTTATTGTTAAGGTGTTGCAGTAAACTCCTCATAAATGCTTATTAACCCCTCAACACCTGAATTTAAATATATGTAGGTTCAAAAAAAAAGAATGCGAAATTAAGTGGAGATAATTAATTCAACTAAATCATTCACAATAGATAGATTTTTTGGCATGTTGCATATTTGCTGTAACAAAATATGACTGTTACAGAAGCTGTATGATCTGCACAGAGATGAGGGATAAAAAAAGAAATATGAGGAAACATTTTTGAGATGTTCTACAGGAAAGTTGGCATAATAAGCTGCAAAGATGATTTGGGAAAACTAACTTCTGTGCAGTCAATCAAAAAGAGCTGACGATGTACACACACACACACATTCCAATCAGAGCTCAAACTAAAGATGTACAAGCTACATGCATCTAAATGTGTGTGGTTTTTCAATAATATGCACATATTTCCTGCATTTTATTGTTTCCTTCTTAAGAAATAAACAGAAAAACTCATCAAAACCCTGAAAATAACAAAGATAAAGCTGACCTGAAATCACTTTTAAGGCTCCTACTTACATTCTTACAGTATTTTATGAGTGACAGAAAAGACAAATAAACCAAAGAAATGAATGACTGAGGAGCTTTTTCATGAGAAATAATTAAAAAAAATTATAAAATGTTGGGTTTTCACCGTGAGCAGTTTCACACTCACCATCTGTTGATAAGAGCAAATCAAGCTCTACTCGCCTGTTCTCTACAAAGAATAATCACCTCCTACCTTTTTTCTACAGCAGTGTATGATCACAGATATACAACCATGAAAAGAACTGGTTCAGACAAGTCCACGCTTGCTCTTTTCCACAGATAACACCTGACCCAGTGAAACATATCAACACAACTAAACAAAGTATGATCAAAGTGAGATTTACTTCACATTCAATCAGGATCATTTGTGGTTTTTGCACTCTACGGATGCAGGGAATCATCATGGATGCTGGTGTGAGAGAGAGAGAGAGAGAGAGAGAGAGAGAGAGAGAGAGAGAGAGAGAGAGAGAGAGAGAGAGAGAGAGAGAGAGAGCAGAGTGCCTCCATTTGTTTGTTATATCTAAGGTACCCCCCAAAGAGACGCATATTGCATTTTATATTTCAAAATAAATCACATTACAGTATGTTGCTATGGTGCTCTGTCAGGAGAAGTCGCAGTCGTTTTTGTTTGCCTCGTCAGCGGCAGGGCTGCATGCAGCTCCAGTCTAATGCAATCAGCTTTCTCCAACTCAAAATAAAGCAGATCTACTCCCAAGCAGCCTGACTGTGGTGGAAGTGAGGGTGAAGAAGGCTCCGTTATGGAAAGAAAATGTGTGGAGAGGATCTTTAGAGCAGCCACGTTCTGTCTGTGTGTCTGCGATGCTCAGATTTCACTGGTCTACAAGTCAAATGCTTCCGGAATAAAACTACTGAACTCTTACCACATGTGTGTTACTGAGAAAGAAAAGTCATGTCTTCAAGAATCCTGGTTGGCTCAAGTTTCCAAGGTAAGTATTGGGTCAAAATGTGAAATTCTGAGAATTAACAAGAGAATAGGTTTTACTGTATTTTACTAGCCTAGCCACGCTAGATGACCCTAGTGGCAGCAAATCTAATTTGCTAGCGTAGTAAAATGGACTGTACTTACATAGCTCATTTTATACACCACTTGGTGCCCAAAGCTCTTTACAATTCCTCACATTCACCCATTCACCAGTAGACGGCTGCTGCTAACACACCGGCGCTGCCTGAACCTACTGGGACCAACTTAGAGTTCAGTGTCTTGCCCAAGGACACTTCGACATATGGACAGCAAGAGGCGGGACACGAACCACTAACCCTTTGATCATTGGACGACCCGCTCTACCAACTGAACCACAGTCTAGTTACGCTCAATGTAACTTTTGGCTAGATTTCCCTGAAACTGGCCGACGAATCACGGTGAAGTATAGAGTCAGAGGGCGGGTTTAACAAAGTGATGCTGCAACGATTCAGAGAGAAACAACCATAGAAGAAGAACAACAATGGGTGGTGATTTCCTTTTATCAAGGATGAGTGAAGAATGTGAGAAAACATCAGCAATCTTTAAATTCTTTTTACAGAAGTAGCAACTGTCGTTAAGTTCCATAATCCACCATTTTGTTTAGTCATTCCTAACTTTCTCCAGACTCTTCTGTGAACTTTCCAGCGCTCTAACTACATCATCCTAAAGATTACACTGATTGGTTGTAGTACAGCATACAGAGGGATTTCAAAGACTACCTTTTAGCCCCGCCTCCCCCGACTATGAAGCACCACTAGACCCATACATGAAATAAATGGGGATAGCGTGGCTAGGCTAGTATTTTACTGTATAAGGTGCATCCGAAAGCCTTTCATTTGACAAAAAATGACAGTGCGCTTTATAATCCAGAGTGTCTTATATATGGATTAATTATAGCCTAGCAATGCTATCCCCATTCATTTCATGTATAGGTCTAGTGGTGCTTCATAGTCAGTGGAGGCGGAGCTAAAAGGTTGTCTTTCAAATCCCTCTGTATGCAATAGGATGGTACAACAACCAATCAGCGTAATGTTTTAGGATGATGTGGAAAGTACACGGAGGAGTACGGGGAAAGTTACGAATGACTAAACAAAATGGTGGATTATGGAGTTTAACACAGCTAATGGAAACACAGCTAATGTCTTATAAGTTGTGTGGAAATGACCAGAAATAATCACTTACCTGATAAAAAGTTAATAATTTAAATGACACATGTATAGAAATACATACACTAGATTTATTGCACATGGAAGCACAGATTAAAACAACTCCCTTTTTTCCCCTCGTCATACAGTTGCATTGATATCACATCATTTAACAGCTATGAGAAAGATTTGCTTCCCGTTTCAATCAACTACCCGTCACTCCATCACGAAATAATCATTAGAATCTAATGAAACACTTCTCTGCATGAATGTTTCTGACACACAAATATGCAGAACTCTTTCCTCCAGGCGGTGTAACGCAGCGTTCAGTAGTAATGTTCACAGCTGACTGAATGCCCAACCGGCAGGTAATTGTAGGTGTGTGCAGTAGTTTTGGCAGGAAATTATTTGGCAGATCAGCAAAGAACTGTCAGAGTTTAAACAATGCTGTCGATCAAGGAGCAGTCACAAGAAATTGACAAACAAGTCTGATTCTGATGTGTGGGAAAGAAAGCCTCAGTGGTGTGAGTGTAGTGATAATACTTCACTTTTATACATTTAAACATCATCATTTAAAACATTATATATATTTTAATATATGTATATGTATATACTGTATTTTAGTTGCAATTTTCATGTAGTTTTATCTAATATGCTGCTTAAATATATTATTTACACTCATGGAAAAAAGTTATAATGAATTGTTTTTTTTATTTCTTGTTCATTTTAATGTCTGGTGCAACTAAAGGTACATTTTTTTTGGACAAATATAACAGTAACAACAACAAAAGTAGCTCATAAGAGTCTAATTCTAGGGCATTTTTCATGTTTTCTTGATAATAACTAAATTCACTTCTGTTCTTACATCAATATCTATGGTATTATACTGACAAAAACAGTGCTTCCAGACATTCCATGATTTTCTTTTCTGCCTGTTTTTAGTCACATGATACACACACAAGTTAGTGCTGGATTACAGAACCATTGTTGTTTTTTTCCATGACTATATGTGCAATGTATGAGCTACAGAATAAACAGTTTTACTTAATGTGATAAGATTCACAAATATGAAAAAAAAAGAAAATAATTGAACTAATGAAGGAAGTAACATCGCCATGCAGTTAAGTAAAGCAGATAAAATAATGGTCTACTTAAAATCTCATATTATGATGGATTATTTCCATATCCACATACCAGTACATATAACCATTTAAAATAATATATAGAGCAATAAAGTAACTTTACTATACTTTACAATAAACAATTGCCTCTTTTTTTCAATGCGGTTTATTTATTATGTGTGTATCCAGTGTGTGCTGTTGTTGGAACCACAATTCCCTGAAGACTTTCCCCAAAGTATCAATAAAATTCTATCAAATCTGTTGAAATCAAATCAAATCTGAATGAAAATCACATTCTTTATCTATTAAAAAAAGAAAAGTTGCTTTATTTATATTTCACTATTATTTTCATTCAGAACTATTGAACACAAACATACAACAAATGTCATTCAATCATAATGCAGGTAAACAGAACTACGTTAACTTCTTCTCTACTGTGTTTTGCAGATGGTCAGTCTGTGCAGACCAGTTCAGTTTTCTGGACTTTTCTTATATCTATGTGACAGATGTAGCTTCACTCTTACCTACAAACTTTTACATTATGTTTAAGTCAGTGTTTTTTTCATCAATTTTGAATAGTTTTATTTCCTCCCACTCCCTTTGGAATGTGATATAGACAGGTCTGACTGCTGTGTCATTTATTTATTTATTTATTAATCTTGTCCAAGATTCCTTAGGTGAGATTATTGTAATCACCCTGTGTGTTTGTGTGTGTCTGCAGAGACATATCATCATCCATGGTGATATAGCTAATGCACATCAGATGCAATGTCCATTTGAGTAAAGGTCAAATGTCAAGGTCACGATGAATTATATGGTCAAAATCACATTATCGGCTATAATTTAAGAACGGAGGGTCACAGAACTTTCAGATTGGTACCAAACGATGCAGAATGAAGATTTCTACAATTCACATATTTAGAGTTATCACCTACGACCAATAGTTTTTGAGATCTCTGGAGGTCAAAGGTGACATGTCGCAAAATTAACTTCTGTAACACTGTTTGTGTGTGTCAAGCATGGATATGATATAATTTAAACAATACACTGGATATATATTATATTACACATACTAGCTTGCTGAGAAGGTCTAAGGACAGGGGATGCTTGGGACTCTTCATTTATTTCTGTAGTTGATTGTGTTTCTGTAAAGCCCTGTGAGACGACTTTGTTGTGATGTGGGGCTTTATAAATAAAATTTAATTGAATATATACATATAACAAAATTATCAGTGTTGCAAAAGGTCAAAGGTCAAAGTAACATTTAGCACAAAGGCAACCAGGGCACCGCTCCGTGATGAATGAGGGTCAAAGGGTAACAAAAAGCATCATGGGTATCTTCCTCATAGCCAATGGGATGCTACGTACAGTACGTAGCATCCCAACATCTCAGCAGAGTATTTACTTACATTACGTAGTTACGTATAGTAATGAACTGTATTTATGTCTTGGAGGTTTCAGTTTCCTTTTGTAAATAGAATTTTCTTTCATTTTCAGAGATGAAAAATTGAGGCAAAGGTTTTTCGTTACTTGGATCATTCATTAGCTGGGTCTTTCATGAGCAGAGGTACCACTGTATACATGATCAGAAACAATTTAATTAATTTAATTTAAAAGTCTCCATTATTGAATGTCTGGGGTCACCAGGAATTTGTGACATTAAAATGGGGTCATGTTGGGAACCACTGGTTTAATTGGTCACTATTCTCTGCTCCGTTCACTCTCCTCCATGTTTATTAGCTAATTTCCTGTCTGCACCCACATGCCATTTGGAAGAAAACAAAGCTGTGTCCGTGACAAGTGTGATTCGTAACTCAACAAAAGGGACAAAAAGGAGATAATATGAAACGGTAAATGCTTTTCTATTGCCACAAGATGTATATTGTCATAAGGCACAGCACTGGTAACCACACGCAGAGGATAGATGGTCCACAGCCACACCCACCAGACGTACACCTTTGAGAGATAACACACACACGGCTCTAATATACAATGAACATGTCTCTAGAGACAGTGAGGCTAGCTCTGATCCATAATTGAACAAAAGGGCAGAGCGAGCACAGAGGAGAAGTGTGGGGCTTGTGTCCCTCTCTGCTACACTAGCTGTGAACTTTTGGAGGTAAGAGCCCTGGGGTTCCAAGGACAACTGTCAGGAGACACAGGCTGTGAACTCATGCTAATGAAGGCAGCTCAGTCCTGTAAACAGCATGGGAGGATGTCACTGGAATACATTACAATACATAACTGTCTCCCCAGGGCAGAAGGGTTGCACATGGCTCGGCCCTGATCTACCCCCCTACGCCCCCCTCCCCCATACCCACTCACATCCCACGGCTCCCTCAGCCCACCTGCATACCCCAAAGGCCGGAGCTGCCAAAAGGAGACGAGTGCCGAGGTGACGGCGTGATGCACAACTGAGCTGTTTGTCCAAAATGCTCTGGATTTGTTGGAATGTGCTGCAGAGTGGTGGAGTGGTTTTCTCAAATTCACAACACACTAAACTCGACTCTGATTCTTTTTTTTTTTTTTTTTTTTAACTTCTTCAAAGCCTCCTCCTCTCCCTGTTCAAAACATAGCACACACATGCCTGGAAAAAAGCTGAAAACTGAAACAAACTGTTGAGAACTGAGACGACAAAGTGAACTGTTTTAGTCAGAACGTTGGTGCTATGGGAGAAACTAAAGGGAATGAGAGAGAGAGAGAGAGAGAGAGAGAGAGAGAGAAAGAGAGAGAGAGAGAGTTCAGACAGGAATGCAACCATTTTCAGGTCAGTGAGCTGCAGTGTAAATGTGCAAGAGACAGAGAGAGGGAGAGAAAGGGGGGGGGGGGGGTTGGTAAACCAGTTAACCAGGCCACAGTTTGTCGTAGACTGATCTGCTGTCTTTTCCCCTTCAGTCAAAGACAGAGGGAAAAAAAATCATGCTGAACTTTATCTCCCAGAGAGCCAGGGCATTAGTGTCATTGTGCCCCAGCTCCTGTTATTTGGCAGCGTTAGCAGGATTCTCAGTGTTACACAGCGTGATGTGTTTTTGCCCCTTCACATTGAGGATGACTTTAGCTGCACTGCTGCGCTTCCAACCTGCTCTTAAAATATTAACCCTAAAAGAGTCATTTTTTAAGTAGATATTAAAGGTGTGATATGTAACATGTTCGCATAGATACTACAGTTTAGAATGCTGTTAAATACAGTGGTGGGAGAAAAAAAACAAAAACGATGTAACCGTCAAAAGTCATCAAATACAATGATTATGCAATCAAGTACTAACGCCTGTGTGTGCGTCATGTGACTAAAACAGACAGAAAAGAAAAGATGGAGTGAACAAAAGCGCTGTTTTTGTCAGTTCAATGACATAGATATTGATGTAAGAAATGAAGTGATTTGGGTTATTTTCAAAAAATGGAAAATGAATAGATATCAACTCTTAAATTAAACTAGTATGAGCTATTTTTGTTGTTATTATTATATTTGTCCAAATAAATGTCCCTTTAATTGTTTGTACCAGGTGTTAAAATGAACAAGAAATGGAAGAAAAACAATGGTGGTCTAATAAATGTTTCCATGACTGTCAAAAAATGAAGTCACTTGAATGAAATACAAACATGAACATCCACCACTAAACTAACCAACTGACTAATATAACTATGCATGACTGAACAAAACTGATTTCACTATATTGTAATTGGAGGACATGCATCTACATCTACTAAATACACATTAAAGTAGATATTAAAGACACTATATGTAACATTTTTACATTGAAACAACATGCTGTGCTATGTATGAAGCTGTCATATATGGCATAATTTACATTTACTTGAGTCTAAGTCAATGAAATAAAGACATGAACATCCACCATTAAATCTATTGTTAATTTATATCATTTTATTAATTAATATATGACTTCTGCACCTCAGGTCTTCAGTGGAAAAGCTGCTGAAAACAACTTCTATTATCAGGTAACATTATTAAATAGCATCATTAAACCATATATGCTGATTTGATTTTTTTTTAATCGAGAGATTCCTCGCGGATGAAGTTTAAATGTAAAATGACTGAATAAATTAATTTTACAGCTGCAGTGTTTGATCCTTTTTTTAAGCGTCATTGGGTTTAAATATCAAAATTACCTTTCATTATATTGTAATTCATGTGGTGAAACTTTTGCATCTACTTTTACTCTGTTATAAAATGTATTCCTGACTGACAGCACAGATTCTGTCCATTCACAAGTGTGTTCTGACAGGTAAGTTGAATATGTGATTGACAGGTGTAGCTACCAATCAGATTCACCCATCTGACCTTGATGTGATTCTACTGTTCTGCTGCATATCCCAACATGGAAGCTTAAAAAAAATACCTTTGCTTTTCCAGTATGTCAATTTTATCTCCATATACATTTAGTATTTTGATATATGGCAAAAGAGAAGAGATTTACAGAAAGAAATAGTCTGTTTTCCTAGTCTAATGCCCTTTGTACTCTATTTCAGCTTCTGCAGTTGAATAATTCGCTGAAAAAATAAACATGCAATTGTGATAATTGTTTGTATAGACTTGTTCTAAACACTCACTCACTCTGGTATTAATGACTATAATGTTGTGCATAGTGTGTTATGTAATTCCCAAAGCTAATGGAGGTTTGAGGAAATCAAATTTATTACTTTTTAAGACATATTTCAAGGCTTTTGTCGCCAAAATTAAGAAATTATGTTAACAAGTGGTGTCGGGCAAAACAAACTCCGCCCCTCGCATGTTTTGTAGCTGATTTGGCATCATGATGTCATCATGTTTATGCTTGTGGTGATGTCGGCAGATCAATTCCCTCTATACATGTGTTAAATTCATGACAAATTTCAACTTTGACCTACTTTTCCCAGAGGGTAATGGCATTTATACCCAATTTGGTATTAATTTGACAAATACTTTTGCTGTTACAGACGTTTGAAATTCCAGCCATTATAAGTAAATGGGGTTTTTTTTTTGGGAAAAATTCACGAAATATTTGAACTTTGACCTATTCTCTCCAACGATTTGTTGACATTTATTGTGGGTCACTGGAAATATATAATTAAAATGTTGTATCATTTCAACCAATAGTTAAGCTGCTACCGACATTTGAAATTTCAGCCATTATAAGTAAATGGGGAAGAAACATTTGAGAAATTCTTAAAAATGTTTTTAACTTTGACCTTTTTTCCACAAATTTAATGACATTTATTCTGAGTCAATGGCAATGTATAACCCAAATTTGGTATCAATTTAACTAATAGTTTTACTGCTACAGACATTTAAAATCCCAGCCATGATAAGTGATTAGAATTTTTTTTTTTTGGGAAAATTCATAAGAAAATTGAACTTTTACCTATTTTTCCCAAAACGTAGTAACATGTAATATGGGTCACCGGTAATATATAAACCAAATGTGATGTGAATTCAACCAATAATTTTGCTGCTACAATGTTAACAATCAAACAAAGCCAACCAAACTAAAAACAATACCCCTTACATAAAAGTGTGTAACTTTTTTCCTACGCAGAAACCAGAAGAAAATGTAATACTTAGCATCAATATGGTGCAGATAAAGTAAACTGTGTGTCTGAGACAAAACCCCAGCAAACAAATCTGAATATCTGCGTGCATTTCATTTCATTTTCCACTTTGTGTGCAGATTTCTTTGCCATTCCATGTGATCTTTTCTACAGCCATTATTAAGGAAATCCCCTGCAGTCAGAGGCTGCTTGCCTACCTTTTCCCAGTCATACCAAAGTGCTTGGTTAAGAGGTTTTTGGTACCTTTGAGAGGTCTCTGAAGTTCCCTGGCAAGGTCAGATCCAGCTCCTCTGAGTCATAGTTGGTGAGGACCCAAGGAAAGACCGGGTACTGGTTCAGGTCATTGTATGTTCTCCCTAAAGACACAAAGCAGTAAGAAATCTGTGAGTGATGAAGGGTTGGACGGGAACAGAGGGGTTGAGAGAAGGGGCAGGATACACTGGAGGCTTCAGTTACTTTGGGGGATCAGCGTGCAACATTCCAACAAGCCCCCAATCTCAGAGCCCTCAATCAGACGCACTTCCTGTCTCATAGCGAGTCTGCAAAGGAAACGCATTCACTAATGACAGACTGGGCTATGTGAGAATGTTTTCTATACTCCCCGTGTCTTGGCCTGCTGAGTGTACAGTATCAGTGCGCTGAGGTACTGGTGGGACTCAGAGGAAGCCTGTCTTTAGTTTTACAAAGAGCATAAGTATCTCTAAGTTGTGAGGAGTGGATGTCATTAGAGAGATATATATTCGTCTGGGGGTCGTGACTCCAAACGCCTGAAATGTCACAAAAAAAGACTTATCTTTCTCATTGGCCAGATGTGAATTTCCTCCACGCTCTCTGGCAGCAGGGATATAGCTTTCAGATGGCAAAAGTTGTCATAGGAAATACATGGGAAAAGCCAAAAGCATGTAGCGTGTTGTCATTAATGCTCTACTTTTCTTTTGAAGATGACACTGATACAGCTGCGGGGTCAGGTGGTGGCCAGGTGTAATCCGGGATTGTGAAAGAGCTGCTATAAATGGATTTGTTAGAACTTTTACAGCCAGTGATGAATCAAGCTTAGAGGGTAAAATGTATACGTCGTTTCACTTTAACCACTTAGAAATTCTCCATTTAACACAAGGACCAAGGCAGGGATGACACACTTTTAGCAGCATGTGTTACTTTTCTGACACTTCACAAATATTCTCACCATTTACTATAGTATTATCCTGTGTATTTGAATAAAATTATGGTATTTACCCCCAAACTTAACTGTCAGAAATTATGAGGGACTTAGTTGAGATTTATTTTTCCTGAGTTTTTATTTCTTTTTTAGGAATGGGGGAAAAAACTATGTGATTGAAGTTTTTTTTATCGGCCTGTTTTTATGGAGTCACAGCTGGACACTGTATTTAATTATTAAAGAAATGACGTTATGATTATATGTTACTGGTCTGAGCCACATCAGAATGAGTTGAAGAATGTAGAAGAATGTACAAAATAAGATATTGTGATAAATTAATATAGACTAGCATGATGAGGAGATGTCGTCATATTTATCAAATACTGTATTTGTACTAAATATAAAGTGAATATAAATATACTTATAGTTGATTATTCAAATTGGATGGTGTGTTAAAATGTGTATATAAATGGTTTGTGTTAATGGTAAACGGACATAAAAAAAGTATGTGAAAACATAGGAAACACAATCTATTATTGATTATTAGTTTGGAAAAAGGGGCCAAGGCAGGGATGACACACTTTTAGCAGCATGTGTTACTTTTCTGACACTTCACAAATATTCTCATCATTTACTATAGTATTATCCTGTGTATTTTAATAAAATTATGGTATTTACCCCCAAACTTAACTGTCAGAAATTATGAGGGACTTAGTTGAGATTTATTTTTCCTGAGTTTTTATTTCTTTCTTAGGAATGGGGGGAAAAACTATGTGATTGAAAAAATTTTATCGGCCTGTTTTTTTATGGAGTTACAGCTGGACACTGTATATTTAACTTTTAAAGAAAAGAAACGTATTTAAACCACAATATCAGGAAGTAATATATTGTGTGAAAAGTATGATTTTTTTTTTATTTAACGGAGCTAATCGGCTGTTTTCTCACAATTTTCATTAATCTTATACTAGTTATTACTCGTTTCATGAAAATAATATTAACAAAAAAACCTTGTTTCTTTAAGAAAATTGTTAATTACAGTCTAATAATAAATAGCAAATGATTTACTTTCAAACATGTCACTGCAAATCAGGTTCATCAACAACAGCAAAACTACATTAAAAGTACAAATTGCAGCGACAATTTGACAATTTGACAATTTGACAAGATGATGCACAATCATCCAGTGTGTTATCTGATACTGAAACAACAAAAACCATGAATATACAAGAGAACAGCTGTAGAAGAACTGTCCACTGGAGTGACCAGTATGAATGAAAGGGTTAAGTGACTGATCATATACAACTTTTCATTTTGGGTGAAATCCAGGGTGTCTTTTTACTTTTGTACTTTATGACAATTGAGAAGTCGTACTTTTTACTTTTACTTAAGTAGAAGAGTTGAATCAGTACTTCTACTTTTACCAGAGTAGTTTTTCACATAAGTAGCTGCAAGTACTTTGACCACCTCTGTCTAAAACACTGGGCCTTACATTATGAATCTGTCCCACCTTATCGGGACCCTAGAAAAACCACCAGTGCAATGGGATCTTTCAGCTTCAAAATGGCAGTTCACATTGAAGGTTCATCCACTACTTCTATTTAACACAGTGTGACTTTATTTGCCCGTTCGTCTTTTAAATGAAGTGGTGAAACTGACACTAAGATCAGTAAATAAAAAGACCTTCATTACACCTGAAATGTGCAATAAATGTCAAGTGTCTTAAGTAGTGTACAGTTTAAGACACGGCAGTGAAATATGATAATTCGGCGGACATGTTCTAGCAGAGTCTAAATCGAGCTGCACAAGTGATAATGTCTGACAGGTAAGTCAATGGGAAGACATCTGCAGAGTAGACGGGGTCTGGGAGGAGGTACAGAGCATTATTATCCAGGTTAACCCATTACCGTTCTGGAGGCGATTGAGCTCATAACGCCTGAAAAATTCCTCTCCAATTGAAAACACCAACTGTACAGATAAAAGAATGGGCTGTTCGTAACCCTAACACCATAGAGTTTGGACTAAAATATTCACTTCTGTTGTTTATTTAACAGGTAAAAAGCTGTAGAAACACTAATACATTTAATTTTTTCCCCCTTGCCTCATTTTTTTGGGTGAAATCCAGGGTGTATTTGTCTGTATTTGGTAAGTGTGGACTGAAACACACCATTTACTAACAAACTAATGTCTTGGCATTTTACAGTTTAAAGCTAAGAACTTTATTTACAAAAATATCAGTTTTATATGTCATTACTTTTCCTATGGTTAGGTTTGTGTTTTAACAGAGGGGGGGGATTTGGGGATTTTTTTTCCAAAAGTGGTTACATTTGGAATTTTGTAATTTATTTATTTTTTAAACTGAACAAGAAGTGAATGCTTCAAATACACAATATTGTAGCAAAATTGTATAAAAATAAATAATATTTGGTGGAAAACTGAACAAATCCCCAACATACAGTAGATGTGAGGTTGGACAAATATTGTTTTTGTGGATGTGATGTGTGTTTTAGACCTAAATACTTTACTGGATTATGTTGGCTGGAGTGTTAGGAGGAAACAGACATCAATTTTGTCTGAAATTGATAAATAATTGATCAGATATCAGCCTTCAAAAGGAAAAGAATCTACATTTTTTAAAGTTTGCTTTTGTGTAAAACAACCGTTTGTGTTTGTGCTGCTGCTGTTGCACTTCACAATGGTTGATATATTTTCTTAAAGATGACTTTGTTCACTTGTATTTCACATGCGACAAGTGGAGGTGCATTATTATAGGAGCTAATATTAAAATAATATCATCTAGGTGCCGGGACCGGGATGTAATGCTGATAAGAAGTTAATACTACGGAGTGAAAAGAAAGGCACCGGGTTGATTGTGGAGGAAGAGCTGAAGCTGCTGGTGCGGTTAGACCTGCTGCTGCTGAAACCTCAGTTGGATGGCAGGATGTTAATAACGGTGGAATAGTGTTTAATTAGAAGACCACTTCCCGTTCGCACCTCTCCCCGGCACTTCAACCCCCCCCGCCTGTCTGCCGCCCAACACTATTCTGACATCCCTGTCAGCCCGGGTCATTACCAGGGATTTTTTAATGAATTTTGGGCATGTTTTTCTGTCTGCCGTACATCTAATTAGCTGACAATAATGTATCGAACTCAAGCACAAGCTAAGTATAAATATGCATGAATTTGCAACGAGAGAGAGAGAGAGAGAGAGAGAGAGAGAGAGAGAGAGAGAGAGAGAGAGGATGACACCTCTCAGAGCAGAGTAGCGTGCAGTCGCTCTCGCCTTCCCTGTTAGTTGCAGTTCAGATCAGAGAGTCGACAACAGAACCTCTCAACTCTGTAGACACACATGTACGCTCGCACAAACCCAGGCACTAATTATCTGGCAAAATGTGCTGCGCCTGCTTTTTGCTTCAAACGGTACACTGTGACGAACAGTAAAGCGCACGCTGCTGAGAACCACTTAAGGATATCATGGATTCTTAAACAAATGCGACATACCTGAGGCCACTTATAATATGTTTCCAGTGCACTGACACATAAAATGTATTGATCACGATAGGTAAGCTTGACTCTTATCGGTGAAGAGACTCCAATAGATAACACGTAACTGTTCCGGGTGGTTTTAATTTTCCGGGATAACGAACAAAACAACTCAGAATCTATTTCGTTGAAGGGTAAGGAGGGAAATAAGATACTGTTTAGGTGACTTTTTTTTTTTTTTTTTTTTTTTACAGGTTTAAAGGCGTCTTAGTTTTCACCACAGTACACAGACAGACTGGAAACACTTACCTGCAATAGTGTTTAGAAACATGAGGTATTCAAAGTTGGAAATCTCTCGTCTCTGCCAACGCTGGGTCATGTTGGAGGACTTGAAAAGCTGCCGAGGGGTGGCCAAGGAGATCCGCCTGGAAAGAACATTTAAACCATACTTTAGAAAAAAAAAAAAAAAAAGTAATGGAATCGAACCCTGAAAATGCAAAAACAGTCCTATGAGACAAATGCCAGATTCTTAGATAAACTTGAATAAAAGTCAAACAACTGAAAAAACCATAATGGGATAAAACCTTAACAGACTAGAAATGGAAACACACAGAGTTGGATTTAATAAAGTTTCGTAATTGGCCTTACTCTTAAAATAAGGAATACTTGATCCTCTTGCTAAATCGAGCTCAATAGTTGGAACAGTAAGGAAAATGTTACAAAATTCGATTCCTTCTCTTATGAAAAACATGTTTGATGATATTATTTATCTTCGTAGAAAACAAATCCAAGTCTATTAACCCTTAAACAACCTTTTTATTTTTTTAAACATAAACTTCAAAATGAATTTTTCCTCTCCATCTAACTTTTCCCATGTTATTTATCACCCTTTATTTTCATACTATCCTCTGCATTTGGCATTTTTCAGTAAAAATCAGGTCGTTTCCAACATTTAATTAACAAATCATGTAGATGTTCACAACAGCTCAGAGTAAATTCAAAGGTTTTTATATCAAAAGAGAGAAAAGTGAAGCAAAAGTGACTTCTTCTGCAAACTTAAACATCAACTGAACATAAAAACAAGTCTATAAAACCACTATCATTTGTCAAACAACATGATGTTTACTGGTGATGTTCACTACGGAGCCTCTGAACTTAACCACATCTGAGGCTACGACACAAAACTGGCGTCTCGTCTTAACCTTTTTATCCACATTTACACGAGTGTTGTGATTAAGAAATCTCTGTACATACAGAGACATAAGAGTGTGTGGAATTGAATTATATATTTATACCAGGCTGTCGATGGTGATGTGATAGAACCCTGACTTGTCATCGCACATGTGTAACAGAAATATTTTGGCGTTTTTGACCATGAGATAGAAACGCAGTGAATAGTTTTCAAGAATTCCCTCCTGGAATGCATCGAGTTTTCAACCTATAAAAATGAAATTCTTGTGCAAACGAAAGGCACTTCTGATAAAATATTTTGTCGTTTTTTGTCACAACTGTTTTCCTATAAGCAGCCCCTGCAGCTGCTGCTAAACTGAAGTTCATCCATTGGTTGCTGGTGGCGCTATAATATAATATAATATAATATAATATAATATAATATAATATAATATAATATAATATAATATAATATAATATAATATAATATAATATAATATAATAAAATAAAATAAAATAAAATATAATATAATATAATATAATACGATATAATATAATATGATACGATATAATACAATACAATACAATATAATATAATATAATAAAATAGAATAAAATTAAATTAAATAAAATTAAATATAATATAATATAATATAATATAGTATAATATAATAAAAGAAAATTAAAGAAAATTAAATATAATATAATAAAATCTAATCTAATATAATATAATACGATATAATATGATACGATATAATAAAAAATACAATATAATATGATATAATATAATATAATATAATACAATTCGATACGATATGATATGATACAATATAATATAATGTAATATACATATATATAAATATAATATAAATATAGTATAACAGAATAGAATACAATATCGAGTTAAAATGGGGTAAATAGCTGTTTTGTTAATGTTTGCTAATTGGTACATTTTTAATGGATGGTTTTCTATCCATCCATTAAAAAAGGTAAAGTTTGGGCAATTGTGTGTGTGTGTGTGTGTGTGTGTGTGTGTGTGTGTGTGTGTGTGTGTGTGTGTGTGTGTGTGTGTGTGTGTGTGTGTTTTCCAGTGTCTAAACAGGGCTGTTAGCAGTATGAGAGTGTAATGTCTGAAGGGAATGTGGTTTTCTTTGTGGTCAGTGACCTGGCTGTAGCCCTGCTGTATAGAGTCTTCTGTCAGAGAATGAGGTCAGTTCAGTCAGGGTCAGTGCACATCCACTGGCTGCACCAATGGGACTTCAAATAACTCTGCTGAGGCCGAGCTGCACAGTTTCTCCACAGAATGAAGAAGGTAAAGGCAGGGAATGGAGGAAATTAAATATCTAGCCAAAATATCTAACTCCTAAATGGATTTTGATTAATAATAGGCTGATATATCGGTTGGCCAATATTTAATTTTTTTTCTTTTATCAGTTTTCGGCCTGTTGTGTTGGTTGATATGACAATTTTTTTTCCTGCTATGATTTACTGACAGGTGAGTGTAGTTAATAACAGGGCAGGGATGTTTTAATCTGATTAATTACAGGGTTTCTTTGGATTCATTTGGATTAATTATGATTAATTCTTCATTTTTAATGTAGATTAATTGCGTTTCATTTTGCATGAGTAAATAGACTCAAGACAGAAGGGAATATATCTGCACTTAACGTGTTTGTCCAAGGTGGGTGACATGTTATAGTTAAGTGTCAGTAGAATTTTCGACTACACTTTTTGTTAATGAGATATTTGAAGCTGGAAGTGCTTTGGTGAAAAGAAAACTTGTTCTGTCACAGGTTCTTTTTGTACTCAGATTTCATTCAAAAATACACTAAGAAATGAACAAAAAAATTCACAAAAAATAAACTAACACCAAAGGGTTATGGAAGTTCTAAAGACATATTCAAAAAGTCTTCTAAAATACAGAAAAAAACACCCAAAAAATGTGATAAAATACCCATGGAATGAATATATATATATATATATATATATATATATATATATATATATATATATATATATATATATATATATATATATATATATACTAAAGAAAAAATTATGAATAAAAAAATAATAATTTAAAAATAAAATAAATAAAAACAAATAATTAAATTACTTAATTAATTAAAAATTACTTTAAACAATGAAAAAATAAATAAAATAAACAAATGAATACTTAAAAATATGCGATTAATATGGTTATTCAACACCTTCAAACAACTGTTCCATTAACATTTTTAATCACGTTAATCATGATGATAGATTAATCTGTGTTCATTTTAACAGCCATAGTTAACAGTAACTATGTTTATTAGAATAATTGCCACAATGCTTATTTTTTAATTGTGCGTAAAGAAGAGTTTCTATCAAATCGGCCACAAAAAAATCTATTTCGGTCCAATCACTTTTCAATTTTGACATTATTTATGGAACGTGTTCCCCACCTGGCTTGAGGAAGTCCATAGCTGGTGCCCACTCCCACCCGAGGCAGACTGTAGACCACCTTCTTTACCGTGGCCTGGTCTGGAAAGTTGAACATGACTGATGCTGCGAACAACATAAGGTCAAAATCCTTTAATGTTGGAGAAAAGAAGAAGTTCATCCAATCTAACTTTATTTCTAAATCACTTTAAAACAACTAAAGAGCTGTAAAGAAGAAAAAAAAATACAAAAATAGATTAAAAAACAGAACAAGTATACAAAAACAAACATACATTAAGTGGCTTTTTCACTTCTTTATTTTAAAGGTCTTTTTATGAATGAGTGAATGAATTAAGTAATTAATTAATGTCTTTCTTGTCATTGTGGCTCAGCTCCAGTCCAGCAGTGCAACAATAATAAGTTACAGAAGAAAAAGAATTTAAAAAAATACAATATAAAAATCTATATACAGTTTAAAATCTATATATAACATATTCAAAAATAAAACTCAGTCAATACAAAAGTATGGAGGACTAAATTGCCAAATCATTCGTTAATTAAAAATAGAACTATATAGATAAATGTGCTATTAAATGTGTCATTAATTCATGAAAATACCAACTCATTTGAGGTAAAAAAAAACAACAACCAAAAAAACTCATATAAACTAAAACATATTGTTATTTTACTAATTAATTAATTATTTCCTGGTCCATGTGTTGCAGTGGATCATGAATTTATTTTATCTGTCAAACTCACCCAAAGTCAGTGGGCGGGGCTAATGAGAATCTAGTGAAATCCACTACATTGGGAGTGTTGTTGTTTTGTTGTTTTTTTTTACCTTAAATGAATTGGTATTTTAATGAATTAATGACACATTTAATAGCAGAATTATACATTTAATTGTAATTTTAATTAAGTAATGACACATTTAATTAATTATTTATTGATTTTTTTTTTTAAATTTATTTACTTTTGGTATTTTTAGTCCTCCATAAAAGTGTCCTTAGTGTAGTGTCAGCCTGGCACACGAGCAGCAGCATCAGTGACTATAGAGTTGAAATAATCCATTCACTGAAGAGGAAGAAGGTTTCTGACGTTTAGAAGTTCCACTTACTTCTGTTGGCCATGAAGACCTCCACTGCTGTGTTCTGCAGGAGGTAACGTCTGGAGAAAACAGCTCGGATCTCACTGAACATCCACTTCCCATGTAAACCCTCGGTGTAGGCTAAGACCTGGAACAGACACATGATGTGAGTGAATGTTTCTACAATAATAAATAAGAAAATAATCAAACAACAGACTTCATATTCATTTAATGCATATGACTAATACATTTGTATTTTTTTGGGTTATTTTTTGGCGGGTAACTTTGGCCACATTAATGCATATGCCATAGATTAATTAATTAATTATTGTAATAACTGTGTGTGTGTGTGTGTGTGTGTGTCTGCAGAGACATATCATACTATAACTCAATGAATACTGTAGATATCACCATGAAATTACTTGGGCATATACATATAGCTAATGCGCAACATATGCAATAATCCATTTGAGTAAAGGTCAAAGGTCAAGGCCACAATTAAGTAAAAGGTCAATATCACATTATCGGTTATAACTCAAGAACAGAGCGTTGCAGAACTTTAAGATTGGTACCAAATGATGCGGAATGAAGATTTCTACAATTCCCATGATTGGTGTTATCACCTACAACCAATAGGTTTTGAGATCTCTGGAGGTCAAAGGTGACACGTTGCAAAATTGACGTCTGTAACACTGTTTGTGTGTGTCAAGCATAGACATATGACGCGATAACTTAATCAATACTGGATATATTATCATAATATTACATACACTGACGCATATATATACATGTAATGAAATTATCAATATGACAAAAGGTCAAAGGTCAAGGTCGCATTTAGCAGAAAATAATATTTTTGGTTCTAATTCAAGAATGGGTTGTCTCAGAAATTTGAGATTAGCACAAAATAGGAGCGAGATTAGGCATTCTCTGAATACTTGTTTATTTTATTTTTGGGGGGTCATTTTGGTTACATTAATGCATATGCCATAGATTTATTTAAGATATTCAACTTTACACTTATATTGACTCTAAAGCAAACTATGTAGTCACAATAATAACCCATTTAAATCCATTAAAACTATGCTTTTTTACTTTGACCACATTATAACTACTGCATAATACCATGTATTCTGTCATATAAATCTGTCCATTGACATAGTTTGCATCAGTTTATGGCATGGACTGTCTGTAGTAAATATAGTTTTTTCCACTGTTTTTCAGAAGGGGTAATTTTCCGCAAGGAACTGTATGCACCTAAAATAAAATAGTGTGTATGTGTTGATAGATGTTGCAAAGTAATGTGTATGTGTGCAAGGAGAAATCTATATCTGTACCTACATGTATACTTAGAGTTTGGCATTTAAAGAGATGAAGTTCTGAAAAACAGTAGGTACAGAAGGGATTCATGTTGGTTTAGTTCAGTGGAAATCGAAATTAATATTTATCTGTAATATTTACCTCAGCATAGGAGGTTATATTTTCATCGGGTTTAGTCTGTTTGTTTGTCTGCCTGTTAACAAAATGACTACAAAGGTTATTTATGGAAAGACTTGAATGATATTTTCAGGAAATATTGATACTGGCACACGGAACAAATGATTACCGTATTTTTTGGACTATAAGCTGCTACTTTTTTCATATGTTTTGAACCATGAGGTTTATACAAAGGTGCAACTGTTCTGTGGATTTTTCTTCCACCACTATCACTGGAATTAGAATCAAAACTACTAAGAACAATCAATGCAAAGAAGAATACCCTACTTGTTCTTTAGCAGATAGAACACGGACAACAAATGATCAACTGTTAATTATTTTTCAAATCCTCACCCCTTCATCATGGAGACAGATGTGACGAAATAGTTCTGAGGTCGTTCAAGTCTGACACAGAAGAAGACGACTTCATGGGTTTCAGTCAAGATAATTAAAGTGATTTGTGATTTAAAACACGGAAGAAATTAAGGTAAATACAGTAAATACTGGTTATTTTTCTTTTGGTTCTGTTCTGTTTCAATCAGCAGAAAAAAATTTACTACATTTACAGTTCAAAATCCTTCTGTGCATGCAGTAAATATCTGATTTTTCAACATAAATACCTGCGGCTTATAACCTGGTGCAGCTTGCATAGTCTTTTTTTTATTATATTTCATTGAAATACAACGGATGCGGCTTATAGTCCAGAAAATACGGTACATTTTGGTGGTGATCAGAGGGATGGGTGAGACAGATTGTGTGTGTGTGTGTCTGTTAGCAAGATACCAACTAATCTGCCTTGACAGAAGTCAACACTATCCCAATGCTGTTTTAGTTTGTTTGTTTGTTACCCCACTCTCCGAAGGGGAGGCAGAGGTATTGTTACCCTGCCCACTAAAGGGGAGAGGGGCATTTTTTGGGTCAGTTTGTTTGATTGTAAGCAGGCTTACATAGAAGCTACTCGACCAATGTCAATGAAATTTTCAGGCAGGGTGAGTTGGTCCAGAATAGATCCTGTTCAATTTTGATGAATGTAGGTCAAAGGTCAAGGTCAAACTTACCAAAAATTGTGTTTTCGTAATAGTAAGAGATAAGACAAATCAGGTAAAATGTTTGTGAGGGGCGGGGTTTTAAGTAAATGTTGATACTGGTACAAAAAACAAATATAAAATGTTGGTGGTGATCTAGATCACTGTCTGGATCCAGGACTTTTATTGAAGGATTCTTTATCATTGTGAGATAGGGTCAGTGTCAACATATGCATATATGACTACACAATATAGATATTAATGTGAATCCAATGCTAGCGTGTGCACGTTTTCAAGATCTAGGAGTTAATTTTAGGAGTAAATGAATCGTGGTATTGGATGGGGACTGGTCTGTCTTAGTGTAGGTCTGACCTCTCCAAATGCTTTTCTAGTTTGACGATGTTTTTGACAGCTCTGACCTCTAATGCCAAAAAAAAAAAGAACCACAAAAAAAAAAAAAAAAAATAAACTCGCGAAGAGAAACAAGTAAACGCCAGAGGATTTAATCCAAAATCTAATGTCTATCGTCTTGAACTCTGGGTTTTTTTCTTTACAATCCAAAGCTTATATGTCACGTTACAGTGTTTCACACCTTTCCATTCATTCTGCAAGGCTCAATAGAGTGAACGCAAATGGTCAAATAAATGACCCCCTGCATCACTGACACATAAGTAATCAATAAAAACCATGTTGCCAAGAGATGGAGAGAACAGACAAAAGATCATTAGTGTATGCAGCACAAGCACTAGAGCTGCAGGTCCGCACATAGAAAACCAAGACAGCTGTTCTGACAGGTGAGAATGGTCCCCTCACACACTTTCACCTCCTCCTTTCTATCAGACTCCCCTCCAAGTGAACAATTTTGTCCAACAATATGAGCCAGTGAACGACCTCATCAGCCCTCCAGGTTATAATCACACATAGACCAGTCCAGAAAGTGAGTGGGGGGGAGTGAGAGAATAAAGATATAACAGAGCAGTAAGGGGGTGAAGCCCTACAGTACATTTATGTGAGTGCGGGTGGGTGGGTGGGTGGATTGTCTGGATGTGTATGTGTGGTGGTGGTAGGGGTGGAGGGGTGATTGGGGTGGGGTAGGCACAGGCAAAGGGAGGGAAGCAGAGTGAGATGTTCGGCTGGGTTAGGTCTGATGCTAATGCTCATTTAAAATAGTGACAGGCTGGAAGAGTGCAGCGCGAGCCCGGCTGCCTTAATTTCTCCCTGGAATAGCTCATGCCCGACCTCCGTGCCACATCCAAAATCTCTGGAGCTCAATTAAAATTGGATTAGGTGGAGATGCTGGATGTGCAGCACAGCCTCTCTGGTGCTCTCCTCCTAGTGATGCCCCTGCTTGACACCTCTGCAACCCCCAACTCAAACAGTTGTCATAGAGACAGCATGGCCCAGAGGAGGCAGCGCTCAGACTGGAAGGAAGGGGAAAGGAGGTGAGATGGAGTGATGCGTGTGTGTATGTGTGTGTGGGTGGAGCTGTGGGTGGACTGCAGAGGGCCAGCAGAAGCTCACTCGCAGAAAGGGTATCATAAATTCCCCCTTCCCCTCCTGCTCTGTGGCCAGATGTTCTGGAAGTTGTCTTCTCAGTGCAATGCTGAAAGACAAGTCGTGCATATAGGCATCATGGGAAGGCTGCACACATCTTACTCCATCACTCTGCGGCTCTGGTGAGTTGTTCTGACGACATCTCAAGCTATTTGAATGACAAGTGACTGAGTGGTTTGTCATTCTCAATACAACCCCTATTCATTTTAATTATTCGTTTTTAACTTGAGCCATATCCATAAACTGCTTCGTGGTATCTATGTTACATTAGACAACACTAAACATGCGAAGAACCTTAATTATTTAAAAATAAATAAAAAATATTATGGGGCTATATAAGATATTGTATTGTATTTGAATGAAATATGATGCAGGCATTCTACACTAATTTTTCTGCTAGTTTGATTTAATTGACATGGAAGTTGTATTAAAAAGACACTAAGCTCTAAATACATTTTTGTGCATCACTTCAGTGTCATATGTCGGACTTCACAGTGCAATAAACAATTATGACAGACTTCTTAATTCTGAAATGCACCAATTACTGCAGAATCACTGTATTACGGTACCATCATCAACATGTTACACTACTTACTTTGTGTCACCAGTTACTCTGAGATTCCAGCCCTAAACTCCGATTTGATACCTGATTATCAATCTAATAATATGTTAAAACAGGCTGTTTCCCAGATAAAGTGAACATTTTGCTGCCGTGACAAAGTACAGGCCAAAGGGCTAGCTGTCAACAAAAGAGAGGCTAAAGAGGAGGGGAGAAAAAAAAGAGTTGATTTCAAACAGCCCAGATAAAAAAAAAAAAAAATTGTCATAACAACAAAGCTTTGGTCTAAACCAACACACAGGGGCCCCTGTAGACTTGGAGATTTGACAAAGCCCAGCCCTCATTTTTGGAGGCCCAGCTGTAAAAAATGCCATTTAATGAACCTGTCTGCTGAAGCTGTCCCCTGCCTGTCAGAGGTGTCAGCCAGTGACAAGCGCTAGGGACGGCCGCCTCCAGTCACAGACAGGCCTGCCAGCTGGAGACTTCGGCCCCAATCTAATCACGCCACCAGGAAGGGACCGGCGCTCTGCTCTTGGTCTGTCACGCTCAGGGTTGGGGGGGGTATAGCAGCGAGGCAAGGGTGTGTGGAGGGGGAGGCGGGTGGTGTGGTGGAGGGGTCTGGTATGGCCGACAAGCACAGCCTTTTGTTTCCACACAGGTCCCTCCACGCCGGCTCATTAGGAGGCACAGGCGCATGCGCCGCTCCGCCAGCTGCACAGAAATATACCACTCCAACGTAACAGCTATAATGCAATTTAACATCTCTGTCCTCTCCTTCCTTTATTCCCTTTTTTCTTTTCTTTCCCGGATGTGACAGAGGTCAGGCTGCATTCAGCGTGGAGAACATCACAGGCGCAAAACGGGAAATATTTTGACAGTTGAGATGAGGAGAAGCACAGGTGACACCAGTGTTTAGGCCTGAAACTCATATATAATAATAATAATAATAATAATGTGCAGATGCTCAAATGGAGCGCATCATACTTAAAAGTGAGAGGAAGCCACTTCATGCATGGAAATAGATTCTAATCACATCCGACTTCCAAATAGCTTTAACCCTATATTGGTTGAGACACTGTGACAGGCATTATTAATAAATCTAACGAAGCATTTTCTCTATAACATGCTGCAATATTCTTCTATATGGAACAATACAATCACCTCCGCTGCATTGCAACCAAAATAGGAAAATAACATAATTCAGTGAGACCTCCAAGCCAGCATGACTGATATATTTATATGAGACTGTGGTGCACTTTGACAACCTGGTATCAGAGCACCTCCACTGCATTCTTCTCAGATTTGTCTAATAGGCTTGCACTATAAAGCTTCAAAACTGCGTGGTCCCAGGCGGCCAGAAGGAACAGTGGAGTGGAAGAATAAGGGGAGGATACGAGAGGCAGTTTCATTTTGAGTGATATGACTACTCCCCCAGGAGAGAGTGGGATGGATTTCACACATGGCAATTTGGAGGATCAGCACACACTGCGTATACTGTATTCAATGGCTGACCTCAGGCAATATGAGCCAAATCTGTGAAGAGGTTGAGCAGTCGGGGGAAAGGCAGAGAGAAAGCAAAACGCCTGGTAACAGTGTGAGCAGAGAGCAGTCGGGAGCTTCCCCCACAGAGCCACCCACTGCAGGTGAATGAAATTTTGTTTGTGGTCTTCCTATGAATGATGAAATCTCCTTAAAATCAAGAAAAAAAACATCCATCATCACAACATGCTGTCTTGTGTATTCATTATTTTCTAAAACAGAAAGCTTTCAAAAGTGCTCATATCATCTTATCTTATCAATACATGTAAAATAATTGGTGTAAAAAACAGATCGTGATCATCAGATATGACCCATTTGGACATTCAAAAGCTCCATAGTTCCCATAGAAACACCATCATCTTCTATAACATTGACTTATCAGAAAAGTTAATGGAGTTTGATAAAATGCACTTGCTTTATGTTCAGTTAATGATATATATATATATATATATATATATATATATATTTTTTTTTTTTTTTTTTTTTTTAATTTATTTTTTTTTCATTTTTTCTTCAGTTGTCTCTGTTTTTGAAATAATAAACCTCAAGTTTAACCGAAGCTTTTATAAAAAATTACATGATCAGCAAATTAAATAATTAAAAAAATACCAGATTTTGACTAATAAAAATGCAAAATACAGATTAATATTAGTATACTAAATGGTGATAAATGATTTAAAGGTTAAACAGAAAGAAAAAAATCTTTTGAAAACTGACACAAAAGTAGTACGTGGTCTTTATGGGTTAATTAACAACTTCAATCAATCTAGATTATTAACCAAATACCACTTGATATTAGGTACTAAGAAGAAGCAGGCTGAGATATTTAGGTGAATTAACTTCTAAAAGGTGTTTAGTACCTGTAAAATTAAAGAATTTCAAGCATGTTTGACTTTAAAAAGCCAAACAGACAGAAAACAGCCCATTCCACACCTCTATACTTTTAATACTTTTAACTTTAATCCCTTTCACATCCTGCAGCTTTATAAAATATGGCTGAGCATCAAAGTGTGTTCCTCATCTGATCCCTCCTTATATGACAACTGTTATGAAGTGTAGAAATACTAAAATGTGGAAGATTCCTACAGATTATTAAAAAAAAAAAAAAAAAAATCAGTATTCCACTTAGTTCCTCTCTGAGAGACCCATATCTCAACTTCAATAAAGTAGCAGGCTCCTAATGCAGGTATTGGGGGGGAAAACAAGATACAGATTTGCATAATCAGTGTCACTATACATTTGGGTGGTAGCTGGAGTGTGGCAAGATGACACAGCTCGAGTGCTCTGGCAAGACCAGTGGGATAAAGGAGATGAATATGCATTAAATATGCTGGCAGTTCACTGCCCCAAATGTCCAGCCAAGTTTGTCAATAACATTTATGTCAAGTGATGGTATTTCACGCACATTAGCAAGGCCTGCAGCGCTGTCTTCAACACCGCCATGGCGAGACAGGTGGGAGGAGCTCTACTATGCAATTCTCCTTAAAGACTTTAGGCTCTCTTAAATATTCTCTATCTGTGTATGTGGGAATAAAACGCTTAGAAAAAGCAAAGCAAAAGTAGTAACGAGCTGTTCCCTACAGAGCTGAGAAACAATACTGGAACAAAACTAGTGGAAAGCAACAACCCAGAATAAAATGGATTTGCTTGATGACTTCATCTGGATCATTATTATCACTTCTTGTAAATACGTCTGTTAATTAATGATACACAAGAGATAATGCTGGATTCTGTCTCAGATTTCATACACAGCTGATTTACTGTGATGATGTAATGAAGAGCACATCGTTTATTATGCTTTCACAAAGATATTTTTAGAAGTGTCCTGTACTGTATAATCGGTAAGGTAAGGTAAGGTAAGGTAAGGTAAGGTAAGGTAAGGTAAGGTAAGGTAAGGTAAGGTAAGGTAAGGTAAGGTAAGGTAAGGTAAGATAAGATAAGATAAGATAAGATAAGATAAGATAAGATAAGATAAGATAAGATAAGATAAGATAAGGTAAGATAAGGTAAATAATTTTCACATACACATGTGGTAAGGTCAATTAAGTAAGATAAGATAAATAAGGTAAGTAAGATAAGCTATAAGATAAAGTAAGGCAAGTTAAATTAAGTATGATACTGTAAAGTGAGATGAGATAAATGACATGTTTGTAACTCCATATAATAATAGTTTCATGAAAACATTTATCAATCACATTGCTTTTTTCAGACCTAAAGAGAAATAAAAAGACTTTGAAGAGGCCAAAAACTAAAGTTCTCATAATTCATGCATCAAAGGGTTCAAATAAAGCTGCTACGACTTTTCTTTTGCAGCAAAGTAGAATTTTAGCATTTTTTTTTGTGAAGATGTGAAGATTTATTTCCATCTAATTTCGTAATAAAGTGTGAAGAAAAAAAAGAACGTAATAAACATACAAACGTCGTCAACTTCTGACCCACAGCCCGTCTATGAACGAACACGCCATCCAGATAAACAGCTTGAAGATGCCTCCACTAAGGAGCTTGAGAGAAGGGATGCAGTCATTTGGTATGGGGTCTTTTCACCAAGCTTTTCCTAATGGGACTTTTTCAGGGACTTGTCAGACTTAAGATGACTGAAATCTTCCTGGCCTGGGTACCGGCTTCCTCTGGCTGCCACTGAGAGTGCCAAGTTGATCGCTTTAAATCCCACTTATTTTTTTTATTTTTTATGGCGGTGTGTGGGTGGGATAGAGGGCTCAGAGCAATACAGAGAAGAAGAGAAAGAACGAGACAAGGATGAAGAGGTGGAGAGACAGAAGAGGAGAGGGACAGAAAGAGCAAGTGGTTAGACGAGAGGGCCTGATGAGCAATGAGCGCCTCACTCGTCCTCAATTAATCTTGTCTTTCTACCTTTGCCTTGGCGCTTCCCTCAGCACCAAGGTAATAACGACACCCTCATCCATTATCCTTTTATCCCTGTTATTCACTGGGAGTTGCTTAATAATATGTTACAGATTTGTCCTCCTTCGTATAATTCTTTCTGTCATTTGCGGTATATCATGTGGAAAACACACAACCCCCTTTTCTGCCGGACGCTCTTTGAGGATTATCATGGGTGACACCTTCGGGATGCAGCCAGAATCTAGAGCATCATTTTTTCAGGCATAAAGTGGAATTACCCTGACTTATCTGTCATTGCCAAAAGCACAACAAGCCATTCAGGGCCAAAGCAAAAGGTGGAACAGGTTCTTATCGGCTTCTCAGAATGAGAGGACTTGTAAATTTATGCTAATAAGGGCCTTTTGTCATCCAGGCTCACCCCTTGGGGCTGAGCAGAGGCTTGCAGGGGATGATAATCTGGCTGTTGAGTGCACTAGATAATTTGTACTTTATCCTCATGTAATTATTTAGTTTAAATCTTTTTACCAATGCTAATCCTACAGTATGAGGAAGTGTCTCACCCGTGTCTATGGTTCTCAGCAACACTAGTTAGCATGCAACTGACTCACGTGAAATCACGTAGGAGGAGTGCAGCGCTGATATAATTACTCTGACTTTCTGTAGAATGTACGATGAATCCTCATATCATTTTGATCCACCTTAGCAGGCAGGCATGGAGCCAAGCTAGCAGCCCACGGCTACAAAAGACAACCAAGAAAAGGTAAAACAAAAAAAAAAAAAACATCATCGGAGCAGGACTGAAAGAGTCCTCCTATTTTTTTTTTGTCAAGAAGATAGATGAAGGAAAGTGGGTCGAAAGGAGTAAAAAGCAAGAGCAATGGGCACAGTTTTGAAAGTGTGCGCTGTCCAGTGGGACTGTGGGCCATCGTGTGTGCCTGCCAAAGCCGACAGCCCCTGACAAGCTGCTTGGCGTGCTGTAATTTGACTAATTACACTGGATTAGACCATATTAATGCAAGCTGTTTTCTCCTGGGTCACTGACCCACCCAGTGTGTCCCTTGCTTGTTTCACCCTATTCAATGTAAACAAAAGATGTACAACAAAGAAATTGACTTTTTGTTTCCTTACAATTACAAAACAATGACATGTATCTTAGAAAACAAATCTGGTGGAGCCTAGAGTGCGCGCAGTAACTGACATTATTTTTCTTTTTTTTTTTTATAATTGGAGGGGATGTGATTCCAAATTTACGCTGCTGAGATACATCCGGCACTTTCCTCAGGCACATCATTACACTTACTCTTTGATAACAAACGACACCCTTCTCTTGCAAACATATTCTGGCCTTTTTTTTGCATCTCACACAAGTCCCATGATTCACTAAACAGGAACTGAAGTGCTGACGAAAATCATGGAAACTTTAATTTGACTTTAATTTTGGCAGAATGTATCTGATTTGGTCTGGTCACACAAATGCTCTTTTAGGAAGTGTGTTTGGGTTCATGATTAATATGAATATGACATTATTTAACCTATTTTAGGAGGATCTAAATCAGAAAACTCAGAGACAAGGGGTATTTATAAAGAGAAGGGAGGGAAACCGATCCTCATTTGCATTTGCAAAAATCCTAAATAAAGGGAGGGAAATGAGCCATAGAATATGTGTGTTTTAATACAAGTGCCCTCCCAATTGTACCAAATCAATCTGAGTTCCACACAATGGAGAGCCAGCTTCACTGTTTGTATGTGGTTCTCTGCCTTGAACACGGTGTAATAATAGTCTTAAACCAAGCGTTATAAAGACAGAATACCAAAGAGGCTTACAGCCCTGGATTCATGAAACATTTAGGCAAAAGTTCCAAGGGCTGAGGATGATGAAAGAAGGTAAGCTTGAAAATGGGCTTCTGGGATCCACAGCCCTTATTGTACAGAAGTCACATCAAATTAATACTGAGGGCCATTTGCAGCCTTTCTTCTCCTGAGCTTTTCAGAACGGATTAAGCTATGAAAACTCAGAAATTACTAAAGCACCTATTAGGCATTATGCTCACCCTTTCTTCTCCTACCCCTTTAAAGTCGTGAATGTGCTTTCACTTGTACTTCAATTCACAAGTTGTTTGCATACTTGAAAGGATGGTAGTTTTATGAAATGTGTCACATAAAATGTATATTTTTTTTCACCTGCACTCTTACCCACCAACACTTGCAATTTAAAAGCATCAAATTCTTCCACACACGGACATATAATTGCACCGTCGGCCATTGCGTTACATGGTTCTGTATGTTGAGTGTATATATAGTTAATGTGTGAAGCCGCAGTATTCATGCAGGTTCCTGAAAGCCTCTCCACACTGATGAAGGGCCGTTATTCCTGCGGCTCTCTAAGGCTCTCTCCGCACCCCTCTCTGCTTTCTCAATGCCTCTTCAAAGCAGCGTGGGGAGTGCATGAATTGTAATTATGGCTCCTAACAGGATTCAAGAGCACCCAAATGATGGCACTTGAGAACCAGGTCGTGTGGAGTTAAACGGCTGTCAGACACTCAAAGCTCCCCAGCATGTGAACCAAACATACAAAAGCTGGATATGTCCACTTCTGGAGCCCTCCTACCACTTTCCCTCTCTTATAGGGAGAGATTAAAGATCAACTCTGGCCTCTTTACAGCCTCATATAGAGCTTTCTGCATTTTTATTCCCATTTGATCTATGGAGGAGACTCCAGAAACTTGAACTTAAGGGAGAAATATGTCAAGCTGCATTGTTTTGAGAGCAACAAATTAAGCATTATGCTGAAGGAAAAAAAAAAAAAAAAAAAAAAAAAAAACCCAACGGAAATGAGGCAACACGAGAGGAACATGTGTGAGAGGGACTGGAGGCGTGTGAGTGATCAGGTAATTGGTACCACCTGAGAAACCAACCTACCCACAGTGTCAGATTATCTCCCGACCCTGCCTTCTGAACAACGGAAAAGATCATCTGTGCTCCCCAGACAGTTTCAATGGCTCACCGGGGGCACAAGACCCCTCAGTAGACATTAAAGAATCCAGGCCATACCCAACTGAAGTCCAGTCCTAGTCGCCGAAAAGCACCAAAAAAAAACAAAACAAAAAAAAAAACAGAAAAAGAATCCGACCTGCAGCGTGACGTCCCTATGCATGACCTTTATTAAACTCCTAATTGGATTGCGAGGGCATCTGAGAAGAAAAATTCAACATCATTCATTCAGATGATTCATTCCTTTTGCATTCCTTTCACCAGTTTGCTTCTTCAACAATAACATTCAAAATCCAAGTCACTGAAAACTTTTCTTTCCTTTTCAAAACAAAACCAAAAAAAAATGGGAGTATAAGCCAAACCTTTCTCACCTTCTATTTTAAGCCCGAGGCTCTATTTGATTTTCACAGGGTGCAAGTGACTGGCTGAAACAAAGGCCAGCGCTGACCATTGTGTAGCCTTTCACCGTTGTAATGGTTTTAAAATGGCTACAAGCAGAGCTCTATTCAGGGGTGACCAGGCTGGCCAGATCTCCTCTCTACATCCAAAACAAACTCTGTACTAAGCGGGAACTCTGAAAGCTGATGAGTGAAACAACACAAGTGCAGTCTGAGATGTAGAATTTCTCAACACATTTACACTAATTATAGAGAATAAATAGTGGCGTAACAACTACATCAATCAAGTTCATTACGGAAAATAGCATAATGACAATAATTACAATAATATCTCATTAAGAAAGAGAATGAGAGACAGGGGAGAATTAATAGCAGACAGGTGTACAACACACTGCAATTACGGAACCTGAAATTAGTTCATCGCCTTAAGGCAAACAAGAGAAAAGGAAGGCTGTAAATGACGGAGTGTGTGCATGAGAGTGTGCGGTGGGGGGGGGTGGAGAGAGAGAGAGAGAGAGAGAGAGAGGGAGAGAGAGGGGGGGGGTGGCTTTAAAACTGGGAGTAGCACTGATAGAGAGAAGCTCACTGACAAAAAAAGGAATTGCAAATAAGCAAACAAAAATGTCTTAAATGTGTAAATTAGGGAGAAAAATAAGAGGGAAAAGCAGCTTTTCCCTGCAGACTGGTGCCTTAGATGAGAAGGGAGCAGCGAAACGTGATCAAGGGGAGCCGTGGAGCGGTGCGGCAGGCGTCAAGATGAGCACTCAGCCAGCGAGTGGCAGCTTCTCCTTTTCCAGTCAATCATTCATTATAGAGCCAAGTGCTGTGGAGGAGTGCCTTCTCTTTTTGACCTATCATATTACTGCCTCGGTAAACTCCTAATCCCCCCTTCGTTAGATGGTGTCAACAGCCGACATGCTCTCACCCTGCTGCTGTATACTCCCTGCACAGACACCTCCCAAGCCCTGCCAAAACCACAGACGCTCTAATAAAATTGTTTAAAATTTAACAAGGTGGAGCAACATCTTTTTTTTTTTTTTGCTGCTTTCATCCTAATTTTTTGGCTTGTTGTGGGGTTTTTTTTCTTCTTCTTTTGTTTTTTTTTGTACTAGAAAGTTAAAGTTTTTTTTTTAATACTGGAAAGTTTTCTTAATAATTAACTAACTTTGTCTTTATTTCACACCAATTTCATGGCTTCTGGTTCACAGTTAGATACAGTAAGAAAGTCTGACTTGAGTTCTTCAATCTTTTATTGGCTGGTCTGAGCGGCCTGCTTCTTTTCGCCTTGGGGCTGTTCCCGAGCAGGTGAAAGCCTGGAGGCAGGAACCTGCACATCAGCACTTCTTCGTTCATCATGACTCTTTCATGGAAAGTCCGCCTCCTGAGCTTCTCTAATAGAGCCCAGTGAGATGACTGCTATAATGAGTCCAACAGATGAAAGCCCAGCAGGACAAAACAACAATTCAGATACATCTCCACACAAACACAACAGGACTACTCCCAATCAGGGACTCACTGTGTCCATGTTATTATTTAGATAAACAAAATAATCAGATACAGGCTAGAAAACAGGAGACCAGATGAAGCATCTGTGTTCTGGCAGAACTCCCGAAAAAGTGGTTTTGAGTGGTAGAGTGTGTCATACTGATCACAAAAAACAGCAAACAATCAAGTTTATCACAGTTGTTTGCAAGCACACATACATACAGTGTGTGGCTGGGCTGAGGTACTGTAAGGTCCAAATGGAAGCTGACAGATACCAGATAGTACATTCAAGAAAATGACAGCACTGATTTGGGACTGGTTTGGATTTAGTTGAATGTGACACTGTCACAACAAAACCATTACACATGACTGAAGCCCAGCAAAGTTAATATACTTCATTTTTTAAGGACATATAACCCATAATCCTGTATAGTGTGCAAGGACATTAAAAATATCACACCATATTGGGAAATATATGTAAATTTGTGAGATAAACTTTGTCACACTAGACACACCTTCCACATAACACGGTTTGAGAGACATTAATTACCGTATAAAATAAGCAATTGGCATCCTGCCCCATATGTCCCACTTTTTAAGTGAGGAAGATGGAAATGAGGTGGGGTAGATTTGATTGTGACACGCTCTCCCGTCTGTGCTCCACAATGTGTGGCTTTTGCCAGAAACAGGCTAATATTCAGCACGGCTCACAACCACCAGAACTAATGAAAGTAGACAAAATGTCTCTGCTGCCATCTTTGTCTAGCATCCGCTCAGGGAGAGCCACCCTCTTTCCCTCCTTTCCTTTTCACCTCCCCTCTCTCCCCTCGCTCTTGAAGGGAGGGTGACAGCGGCATAAAATGGTGGCGAGCAAATGTGCCTTCCATGTGGCAGCAGCGGTGGGGGTGACAGGCCAGGCTGAGGCCAGCGCTATCCGCAGTGTGGGGCTGTTCCTTTGAACAAGTTCGATGGGCTCCATGGTAGGATCAGCGCCAAGATGATGAGACACCAGCGGTTAGAAACAAAGGCCACTCAATATCAAATCAAGAAACTGCGACTCCTTTCATAAATCTTGTCAAAGTGTGGCTTGTTGATAAGAATGCATGTCTCAGCTAGAGTTTTCTCTAACAGGAAGTTTTCAAACTTTTATTAAGAAGAAATGTAATGAAAATCCTGGATATCTGTTATGTATGTACGAGCTGATATGTTATCACACCCCATGAAAACTTGTTTAATAATAATAATTAAAAAAAAAAAAGAAGAGATAAAATATTTCAAGGATAGTGTTTATTGTTCATGTTAAACTTGTGTAATTCAGACTTTCAGATAATACTAATTAAATTCTCTTGCTTTAAAACCATGTAGATTAATATTTCCATTCATGCATAAAACTCCGAAACAAAGAAAGATCCTTTTCATTCAACACTTTGCGGGTGAATCATTCGGGGCGTTATTAGTTAACCCTGAGCTCCGAGGATGATGAAACAAGAGCATAAATCACAGAATGAAACAAGGCAGACTCCTCCGATTCATTAATGGAAATGATCTGTCAATATGCCGCAGTCAATTCACACGTGTCAGCTGGGCTCAGCAAACAATGGGCCGGGCAACTTATGAACTCCCAGCACCACTCCACTGAGTCCATAAAACAACTGGCAACGCCACTGGGGAGCACCCCAAGACACCACCCTCTTGCACAGACCACCAGATGACACAGATGGGGCGAAACCAAACAAAGACGAGACTCCCTTTGTACAGAGAGAGACCCTTTTCAAAAGCCATTCATGCAACAAATTGGGGAAATCTGGCCATGCAACACTCTGCTCTTTTATTACCGTGCACCTTACGTCACAGTAAGTGACATCAGATTTATGGGCCCCTGCTACTAAGGTGGTTAAAATCAAGCACACATTAAAGGACGCAGGTTTTTTTTCTTTTAAAACCATGTTAACTAAGAGCACTTTAGCCTTTTGATTCACATAATAGCCTGTTATTTCATAGCTAGACACAAAGTAACAGGTCATTTTACTTTTGCTGCACTTTGCTGTCTTGTACAACGTCCAGGGCAACATCAGTGGAAACTTATACTGGAAGACGACGCTAATGCACGCTTACGTCTGCTTGTTAGACTTGGTACATTGTTGGTGAATATAGAGCTAACTATGACAATTGTACAAGTTTCGTTTTGTGAAGCACTGCCGATAAAGTTGCAAATTTAACTTAACTGTAGTTTATTTGTTTGTTCACAGCTTTAATTAAAGGGGTCATATTTTGCTTTTATTTATCTTTGGTTCATTTATTTGTGTATTTACACCCTATTCGTTCAAAAACATTTCATTTTAATCCTCCATGTGCTGCAAAGCTAACTTTAAATTCTTTCTGTCAAAACCAAATGTTTAGTCATTTCTTAAGTTGTTACACTTTATAACTACAGTTCAAAAAGCCCACCCCATATATTGCATTCAGTCATTGAACTCTATCAAGTATTGGTCCATTCTCCAAAGCCCAGATGCTCCCTTTCTGTATGTGCACTGTTGTATCAAAGTTAAAACTGGATATTTCAGTAGATAATCAAACACATACAGGAAGTGACGTGTTGAAACTGTAAAGAATTTTGTTTAGTTATTTCTTCTTTTTAACAATTAACCAAAAAAAAAAAAAAAGCATTTGTTAGCGTCTGTCTGATGCAGCTATACACCTTCTGAAACACAACAAAGATTTTTATTCAAATATTTCATGATAATGTTTGAGTTTATGTAACATTTTAAGGCTGTTGAAAACCGGTTTTCTTTTACTCTCGTTACGTCTTAACATTTGCACATATAAGGTCAAGACTTCTGACAAACATTTCTCTGAGTACGTAAAAAACTGACAATACAGTATGTCCAAACTTTGACCTAAAATAACCTAAAATGTTCAGTTGTTGGTTACATTAACAAATTTAAGTGGCTGAACAGGATGGAAAACACAGTCAACAACCTGCTGGGGGGGGGGGGGGGTCACTTCCATTTAAAGGACCAGTGCTCAAATCGACCTTTCTGGTGTCATTAGCCCAAAAAAAGCGTTGAAGATGGACCTGTGGAGTTTAATTAACGACGAAATCAGACCCAAGCAGAGCATTTACAGTTTATGTAGACAACAGGGAAAGGTTTTAAAGCACATAATCCATAAAAAAACAAACAAACAAAATAACATTCATTAAAGAAATAGTCAACAATGTCTCCTCATAGTGATTTACCTTTAAATTTCCAAGGGTCGGAAGTAGTCGCTCAAAAATGTTAATCAAACCACACAAACCTGTCCCAAATGTCACATGACCTAATGTATTTTGACAACACAAATTCTCACACATCAGAAGATATAAACCACTTTCAGATAAAATAACCACAGCAGGTACAATTACTCATTTGTTCAAAATACAAATGTCAAACAGCTGATCTGAGCCTTTATGTCTCATAATTATCCACAGAGGAACCATATTCCAATAAACACAGTCGTAGTCCAACAAAAACATCCAAAACAAACTTTAAAAAAAATGTCCAAATGTAGTCCAAAACACATCAAAACATCAATAAATATCCACAAATGTTTGATCTATTGCATCATTTAACAGGACCTGCCTCCAAGATCCCAGTTTCCATCAGAATATTTTCATTTATAATATAATCAAACACCAACTGCATGTTATTAAAATGGTTCAAGGACAACATTCGATTGACTTTATTAAGAAATTTAGGTGAAATCGAGTGGAAGTTTAAAGGGTTAATGACTAGTGATATCTGTCACAGCTATTGTTGCAGACTCCTCCACTTTTGTGGTAGCACTGACACTATCACACTTTTGAATACTTTCCAAGGTAGCCCATCAGTTAAGAGGGTTTGTTTCCAAGTAGGTCATTAAATATGTGGACACATGCTTTCTCTTATTAGGCCCTCTGCATTTTTCTTTTCTTGTTCCTTCTCAGCTGCACCCCGCACTGCTGCAGCAATCTGCATAGAGAGACATTTGTCATCATTAGCCCTGCTCTGACAGTTGGCACCCGGTACCTCAGATCTCTCGGACTGGCAATTATGAACCCTTCATCCCTTATTTAGGCAACATCGTCTAATTTCATCACAAGCCACACCGGCAGCATTTGATTACCAACAGCTTCGAACCTAAAACGCGCCCTCGATTCCTCCTTTGTTACTTTGTTTTGTGTTTTCAGTGCTCTCCTACTTGTGCATCACATGACACGTGGGATGGGAGAGAGCTGTATTCAGTTCATCTGAGATCTGAAATTACTTATAGGGGACACACAGGCTGAAAAAGATGACTGAATATGAGCATCGTGGGGTCAGTGGGCAGATGATTACAGCGCCCACCTTCAGATGGTCGACATTTCACAGACATTAAGATTAATCACAATGCTGATGCTTAAATGGTGGTTTTATGACACACAAGGCAGATGCTAACCTGGAAAAAAATACAAAGAAAAATAGAAGGAACGCCAAAAAAAATTAAAAAAAAGAAGCTAATTCATTAAGAGGCTTTTATCAGTTTGTTTGCACTAACATTAAGAAATAAAAAAATAAAATATGAGCTGAATAAAGTCATAATAAACCAGTCACAATCCTACTGCAGTTTCCACAATACACAATGTTCAGCAATGTCATGTATAACAAACTGCGATGCTAAACTGTGTGCTAATAAAGGGAGCGGAAAGCACTACAGCAGCACTTTCACTGTAACCAACTGCTATCTTTATAACCCATGCAGCAAAAAGGGCATCCAACAAAATGTATTCCAGTATTTTCCTTTTTGTAAACCATACCAGACATTTTCTGGATCGTTATTTTGGCAAACAAAACCGAATTGTATTAATGCTAAATTCATGCAAATACATGCATGTAATTTATCACAAAGGCTGACAAGCGTACCATATTGTAGAGGGGAGGGGTGAAGGGGCAAATGATGCTGAAACAATCAATTAAGTTTCATAATTTACATTTCTCTGTTTTCAGATCATTTCCATCACGTTGATAAGTTTGATGTTTTCCGTGTGTGTGTGTGTGTGTGCGTATCTCATATATCTGGCGTACAGTGAATAGACCCTGGTCAGCTGATCACTAGAGGGTTCCACTGAGCCTCTGGCTGTGTGATCCAGTTTCCTGACTTCTCCAAAGGAGGCAGTGCTGATACACGGCAGATAATACAACAACTGAAAGGACAGGATCCAAAGGGGGTCCACTGTGAGACTTAGGGCCCCCCAAAATTAACTGGCCTCCTACAGAGATACCATATTGCTTGGAATAATAATATCCCGTGATTAAAAAAAAAAACCCCAATGACAATTTCATTTTGTGACAAAATAAAATTATAGAAAATGTGTCAAAGTGAGTGGCTATCCCATGAGATTAGACTCTATAATTTCTCTCAGTTCAAGAGCTCATGTTGATGTCACATCTCTGAAGTGTCACTGCTTTTAATCTAATTTATACTCAAATATGTCATCCTATTAAGTCCATCTTGACTAATCGGCACATTAGCTTGGGAACTAGCTGGTAAAGTCCCTTTGTATGGATGGGATCTACCCTAAGATTATCTGCACTGGAGCTAAATGACCCTAGAAATTCAATGAAAAGCAGACTTTATTTGTTCTTGTGTAATAGGATTATTAAAATAATTTAAATATTCTAACTGCCGCCATAATTATAGGTGCCAGTTAAAAGATTGCCGGGTTGTAGGAGGCGAAAATAGATTTTACATGTAGAATAATTTAACTGACATGTGATCGGTGATGACTGTCGACAATCAGATGAATTCATTTAGCAGCGGTGCACCAAAAAAACAGCGGAAATACCACTGGAACGGATAGAAACAATGCAGCTGAGCGTCAATATTGGATTTGACTAAACTTAGTTTGAATGCTGGTAATTACATATAACTACTGAGAATTTTAGCGAATTTACCTCAACTTTAAACAGTAGCCAGAGAATATGAGGCAAATAGAAGAATTACTTCAAAGCACCACAGTTGCATTAAAATGACAGGGGATTTGGAACTTAAAAAAAATAAAAGTATGAATATTTTATTGCTTAAAAATATAGTTAGAGGGCCATAGAAGGTAAATTAGTCAATATATGCTTATCTTATTTCTCACTTAATAACTATATACCTACATTACATACTTAAAGTCATTTAATAATGGCTGTGATGTATGACTGGTATGTGATATTTAGTGTAATTCATGCATATTATTATTACTTTACGGCTCTGAACAGCACTACAGTGTAAAACACAAAATAATGCACTATACAGTACAATCTATGCCGTATCTGTTTATGTGCTTCAGATCTCAAGTGGTGTCATCAAAGGCCACTTCCAACCATAGATAAGTACCGCTGACCCTGTACCCGGACATATTAACAGGACCATCAGTCTTAGAAGAAAGGAAAAAAGAAAAATGGAGGAAGAAAATAAAATGAATAAGTGTGGAGGCATGCTATGGAAACAAAGAGGCCTTCAAAACAGGGTCACATGCTTGTGCAAAATTAGGGGAAGTAGAAGTCATTGTATTGATTTACACAATCATGCATGCATTTTGCTGGGTCAGAAATAGGCCTGTGTTGGAATCACAGCCCCATATATCACACTGGAGGGCCTCCAATAGCCTAGCGGGATGCCGAATGAAGCAACAAAGCTTGCAATGTTGTAACGGTAAAGATATGGGTAAGAAGATTGGATTGTCTTTGGCCAGACTTGACAACTGCTGGAGTCTGGGGACTGTGGAGCAGGTTGAGTTACTGTGTGATCTGTGCAACCACATGCTTTAGATTAAGAGGTGATAATCTGAATGAAAATCCCTCTTTCTATCACGCATATGGATGGCCAAAGGCTGGAGCACAAACTCGAGAGGTGCAACTGGATTCGGAGGTATCTGAGTTGGAGTGAGATAAGCCTGGAAAGTATAGGGCAGTCTGGTTTCAATAAAAGCCAAGTACCTGCTGGGCCACAGACAGTGGGAGAGAGCAAGAGAAAAGACTATCAAAGGCTGGGAGGGGACCAAGGTTTTTAGCTACCTCTGACCACATAAAACCATAATATGCTCCATATACTGCAAAAATATGCCAATAAGAATGGAGACTTTTACAATGAAATATATGAGTTTTTTTTTTAAATTTCTTCTCTGGCGATTATTATAGGATATATGGAAAATACAAATTAAAAAAATGAAAAAAAAAATGATGCTACTCCTTCCTTGTCTATTATTTCTGCCTAGTAACAGTGTGAAAATATCACTGAAGCTTGCCAAGAAGCTACTGGCAGTGATTCCATGACAGGCTGTGATGATAATGGGAGTCACCTATCTATCAGGGTCCCTTCTGCACACACCACCTCCTGCCGCATCCTCCAAGTGGGAGTCAATGCTGACGAGCGGTGCTTTGCCCTCATAATGTCTGGTCATATGCTGTTCTGACTAGAGCAGAGATGAGTGTAAATGCCTTTGTGTTCCTTATCTGATCCTGCAGCATTATCTTTTTGAAGTGCTCTTCAAAGCATGTACTGTGAGTTGGAGTGCCAGTGCAATGATGAGAGCCAGAGAGGGATTAGTGTGAATGCAAGGTCTCTTTATTTTTGCATTATGGATTACTGTCTGTAACAAAACAACAAAGCTCGTCCATAAAACAACACCTGAGTGCATTCAAATGAAAAAGCTAACCAGTAACTTCTGAATTATTAAAAAAATTATCACTTCAGGGTTCTTGTTTTTTTTATTACTTTGCTTGCTTTATTTATTTTTTAAGAAATCCAAACTATATATATATATATTTTTTTGTATTGCCTCTGTTATAGTGATATGAACATAAACTTATTTAATCATGTAATAAGAACATCTAAATGCCATTTCTTTATTTTAACATTTCACTTTTGTCAAAAATATTTTCAAATCCCTAAAATTAAATGGAAGTATCAGAAAATCATTCCACACATAAAATAATAACAATCACGTTTTAAGCAGTTGACAAATAAAACAGTGCAATAAAAACCTCAGGAAAAGACTGACATATTTAATGTTAATTAAATCTCACATTTCAATAATAAAACGAAACTGTAAAATACAATAATACGTGATTTTAAAAAGTAAGAATATGATTACTATAATTATACTTAATTTTAACGCAACGTGCGCTTATTTATAAGTAGAAAAACTGGCGCAAGGAATTGTTGCGCGTGGCTTTTACCGCACACTCGATCTGCATATTAACACACATTAGAGATTAAAAAAAAAACACTTTGGTATCACATTCAAGATAATAAATGTGTCATTTATAATTAAATCCTTAAATAATATTAATAATAATAATAGAAAAACTATCATTGTAATTGTCTGTGTTAGAAAAAAATACTACTACCGGTAAATATGTTTTAATCGTGGGACATGTAGTTAATAACCCAAATATTTTATCCTTAATAATTACAAAACCAAAAACGCAGCCGAAAAATACACTATATTTTATTATTAAGATGCAAATATAAAGAAGAAAATACAGCCTGGTTCACTTCATCTGAATTTGTCTCATGGAAGAAATTAGATCCCATCCTCTGTATAAAAATAAAAATATTTAAATAAAAAATAAATCGTGTTTTATTCCCCAAAACAGCACGACTCTGTCAATTAGAAACCCACCGTTTCATGTGTGACTGAATAAAACGGACTGTAAAAAGCTGCAGATAGTGTCCATAAAAAGCAGTTAAAATGATGTTTTTTTTTCTCTCCTCCAAATGCGTAGGTGTACTTCCGCTCCTCGACACACTACTACTACCTGTAGTTTTTTTTTTTTACTTGTATATAACACCCGGGGATGAATTTGTTTTCGATAAACTGGGAAGCAGTGACGCATCGGACAGTGATTGGACATCTTGGTTTCAACTCCTCCCTTATAATAAAGAGTGTGTGCGTGTGTGTGCGTGTGTGTGTGTGTGTCTCCCTGTTGTAAAACACAGCAACACCGGCCGTCTGCGTCAGGAGTGCACACTTCGCTCTGCGCAATTACGCGGACTCCTAACTGGCACAGTTATCAGCGCTAAACGAAAAGACCGAATTTTTTTTTTCTCCATCGGTTCCTCAACCTCCACATGGTTGCAAATGGACTTTTAATCAGGCCATCCTGATCATTTCAAGGACTTCCCTTCCAGGACTTGAGAGCAGTTTACGGTCCACCAGCTGTGAATGTTTTGATATGATTATTACGCATGTGCTCCGAGCACAACTTTGAATAGCAGGGGGTTTATAAATAGACATTTTTTTTTCTTTTTAAATAGCTTTCTTTCTTCTCTAAAATTGGCTCCCGTACAAACAGCCGCGTTGGATCCCTCGGCTTATTGCGAGACTCCGGTTTATAACCCGGATCTCTGCCCTAATATGATAGCCGCCCAGGCAAAGTTGGTGTATCACCTAAACAAATACTACAACGAAAAATGCCAATCTCGAAAAGCTGCCATCTCCAAGACGATCCGGGAGGTGTGCAAGGTGGTTTCGGATGTCCTGAAGGAGGTGGAGGTGCAGGAACCCCGCTTCATCAGCTCTCTCAGCGAAATGGATAATCGTTTCGAGGGACTGGAGGTCATTTCACCCACCGAGTTCGAGGTTGTGCTCTATCTGAACCAGATGGGAGTATTCAACTTTGTGGATGACGGGTCTCTCCCAGGCTGTGCCGTGCTCAAGCTGAGCGACGGCCGGAAGAGAAGCATGTCTCTGTGGGTAGAATTCATCACAGCCTCCGGTTACCTCTCCGCGCGCAAGATCCGGTCGAGATTTCAGACGCTGGTGGCGCAGGCAGTGGATAAATGCAGCTACAGAGATGTTGTTAAAATGGTCGCTGACACAAGTGAGGTGAAGTTACGCATCAGAGACAGATACGTGGTGCAGATCACACCCGCTTTCAAGTGCACTGGGATTTGGCCACGAAGCGCCGCGCACTGGCCTCTCCCTCACATCCCTTGGCCCGGACCGAACCGGGTGGCGGAGGTCAAAGCGGAGGGCTTCAATCTTTTATCCAAAGAGTGTTACTCTCTGAACGGCAAGCAGAGCTCAGCTGAGAGCGACGCCTGGGTCTTGCAGTTCGCCGAGGCCGAGAACCGGCTCCTCCTCGGCGGATGCAGGAAGAAATGCCTGTCGGTGCTGAAGGCGTTACGCGACCGGCACCTGGAACTGCCCGGACAACCTCTGAACAACTACCACATGAAAACTTTGGTTTCATACGAGTGTGAGAAGCATCCCAGAGAGTCGGACTGGGATGAGAACTGCCTCGGAGATCGCCTGAACGGGATACTATTGCAGCTTATTTCATGTTTGCAGTGCAGAAGGTGCCCGCATTATTTCCTGCCTAATTTAGACCTATTTCAAGGAAAACCTCATTCAGCTCTAGAAAACGCAGCCAAACAGACTTGGCGACTGGCAAGAGAAATACTGACCAACCCCAAAAGCTTGGAGAAACTCTGAGGTAAAAAAAAAATAATAAAATAAATAAATAAAAAATATGTGAGTTGAACCTGGTCTTAAACATGTGGTCAAAGAGGCCTAAAACAGATCATAAACGGACAGGGAAATATTGCCAACCAATTTGCAAAGTTTTGTGAAATATGACTGTCCTCTGAGGTTTTAATATATTTTGGCCTAGCCTATTTCAGATGATTTTTTTTATATATATATAACAGTTCAGTTTGTCATTATATACCCCGTGCACCTTCTGGTGGTGTTAAAATTTAGGAGCAACATTAAATACATTATTGGCTATTAACTTTTTTTTTTTTTTTAAAGGCCACATTAATAGTGGTTATCTCAATCCTAAATTTCCTTGAATGCTTTAAAATAAAGCCCAGTGAAAAGCCTTGGAGAAAAAAAAATTAACTAAAACACACATCTGTACATTTTATACTGTAAATACATTCATAGATTGTGATTCCAGTGGTCTGAAATTGTGAATGTTGTTCTGTGACACGTAAATAGGATCCACCTGTTTAAATCTACTTCTGAACATTTTCTTTATCTGTTAGAAACGTTATTAATTTATACTTGCATCAGTGGTAGTCTGATTCATCTGTTTCAATGGACATTTTTCTAATTTTTTGGAAAGTTTACATTTTGATGGTAGGCGTACAACATTGAAAAACATTCCATCAATTTACTTGAATTATTATTTAAAGTCCTCAAATATTTTCTTTTTTTTGTTGTTTTGTTTTTTCTCTACCATGCCTAGGCCTACATGATAAAAAAAAGAAAAATGAAATGAAACATATATATAGTATATATATATTACAGTTTAATTGAAAAAAAAAATGCACTTGAAATACACTGGATTATAACATCTGTGATCTGATTTTTTTAATTTCTGTCTTTGATCTAATTTAAAGAGCTAATAAAACGAGCTGTTTTATATTTGTGTCCGATTATGGTTTTGTGTTAAATGTGTTTATGGCAATAGTGTTTAATAATAGACGATGCTAATTTAATAATAGGAGGATTCAAGTTCAGGGTCAGGGGCTTTTATAGGGGTCGTGGGCACCTAGTAAAAAGGAGACAAAGGAATACTAAAATAAATAAATAAATAACAATAATAATAACAATTGATAGTTTTCTTAGACATTTAAATACACTTTAAAACAGTTTGTCGGGTTTTTTTTTTTAATTAATGTAATTTTTTCCTCCCAAACACGAACAACCTGTGCGTAAAATGTGCGCGTAATTGGATAAAACAGTTAAGATGGAGTACGTTTAGGAATAAACTGTGACTATTTTCACTGTACTTGAATTTGCAGAATTTGGTCTAAATATTCACTATATACTAATGCCTTAATAATTCGCTGTAAAACACACACACACACACACACACACACACATCTGCTACTTAAACCAACATGTAAGGAACGCCATTAAATCAAACCAAAGCAGACAGAGCAGTGAAAGGCGCAGCGCACCTGTCTGCACACATCAGCAGCAACTTTCTATTCGAATACACCGAATATTTATTAAAGCTCGGTTGGTTGCAGGAAAAGCACCAATGGATACAAAACACACACACACACACACACACACACACGTTAAACTTGGGCTTCACAGCTGTTTGCAGGTTACTTACCTTTGAGTCGACCTTCTTGAAGGCAGGGTCATCCTCGTCCACCTCAAAGTAGATTTCAGTGGTTGTGATGGACAGGGTCCCCCGAGCCACCAGGACTGGGGCTACGAGCTGGGCCGGACTGCTCAGGACCACTGGGCCTGCAACAGCCGCGTGCTCAGTTACTTTCATTATACATGCAAATAAGACAGTGTTTATAATTAAAACAAAGAGGTCGGGGTTACATCTGAATAAAAATAAATAAATACATAAACAACAAACAAATCCTATTATTTTTAATTGAGATAAAAATGGAAGCTATTAGTTATATGCGTGCACGAGCTTACACAAATAACCTGATATTACACCTTTTAGAGCATTATTTAGACGGTTTTTTTTAACTTACTGATTATTTTTTTAGCGTGTGTGTATACATACATGTACAGGGTTAGTATTAGATTCAACAGGCCTTAAAAAAAAAAAAAAACACCACACACTAATGCGTAAAAATAAGTAGATTTTGATTAAGTTAAATAAACGCAGTAAAATAATCCAATTTGCTCCAGGCTGGTTTAGGTTAATAATAGGCTATATACAAGACTCCTATTTAAAATAAATAAATATCACCATGAAAAACAATGAGAACCATTATTTATTTATTTATTTTATGAGCACAAATAGACCTGCTGGGGAAAATAAAACACAATAAAAAAATAAATAAAATGCTTGTTTACACGTGCAGTTCAGGTTACTGGGTTGAATTTTAAGGTAGGTTTGTGACCCTGGTCAGCTGATAGTGATCACATCTTTATTTCAGTCTCCTCCTTCCTTCCTCCTCCTCCTCCTCCTCCTCCTCCTCCTCCTCTTCCTCCTCTGCTTCATCCTCCATGTTCTCAGATCAGTGTCGCTGTGGAGCACCGGTACAGTGATTTGTCTCCTCTCAAACGAAAGCTCTCGAAATCAGGATATTTTATCGATCTCCCAAACTCCAAAGAGCCACTTTAATGTCTCATCAATCTTAATCTGCGTTCCTCTGCCAATTATGGCCGATAGTGTTACAGGAATACAAGCGGATTTCGGTCTCAACTCCCTGTGCGCCCCTTCATCGCTCTTACAGGCTGCACAGTCAAACCACCCTCCCTGGATCTGGCTTTTCTTTTTTTCCTTTTTTCCTTTTTTCTTTTTGCCTTTTTTTCCCCCCTCCTCTCCTCAGTGTTGCTCGGGTCCATTAACAGTGATTTTATCTGCTGATGCTATCAGTCCAGGCTCACAATGCTGCTTACAAGCTCTACATTAAACACCCAGATGTTGTTTTTTTTTCTATATTCCAGGACACAATTTATACATTTTAACCCTTTAAACTCCTATATAGGCCGAAAGTAGTCGTTAAAAAAAAAAAATAAAAAATTAGCAAACCACCCAAACCTGTCCCAAATGTCACATGATCTAACGGAGATTTTCATACATTGCAATATATATATATATATATATATATATATATATATATATATATATATATATATATATATATATATATATATATATATAATAAGACACTTTCTGATAAAATAACCACAGCAGGTACAAACACTCATTTGTTCAAACAGCTGATCTGAACATTTATGTCTGGTAATTATCCACAGAGGAAGCATATTCTAACAAATGCAGTTATAGTCAAAGAAAAACATCTAAAACAAACAATAAAAAAAGATCAAATTTAGTCCAAAACAACAATAAATATTCACAAGTGTTTTATCTATTGCATCATTTAACAGGATCACGTTTTAATCTGAATATTTTTTTATTTATAATATAATCAAACACCAACTGCATGTTATCAAAATGGTTCAAGAACAGCATTTAATTTACTTTATTAAGAAATTTTGGCAAAATTGAGTGGAAATATAAAGGGTTAAAGAAAAAAACAACAACAATGCATCTCAATTAAGCACATTAATTATTATTATATTAAAATAGGCTGTCCTTATATTCACTGGAATCACAAGCCCATCCACTATTATTTTTTTTATTTTTAAATAAGGAATAATTCATTTAAGGCAGATGCATGTGGCCTCAGTGACTCCACACAGAAAGACACTTGCCTGACGCATTAAGCTATAACATCCATTGCTCATGGGGAGGAAGGGGATTAGGCAGTAATCCCCTCAGGGATCATTCCATAATTAGGCTGTATGGTATTCAAATGTTTACATGAGAATAATAAAATTAACCGCAACTTACACAGGATGAGAGTTGTACAGTATTTGAACTGCTGTAGGGTCACACCTTTAAGGAAAAAGCAAATATTTGCCAAATGACACCCCACTTTTAATGAAGTGATGAAAAGTCTGTGTAGTAGTGGGGGTTTGGGAGAACTGAGGAATGAGTATACGCTATTACCCATAATCCATCTGCTGTACTGTATAGTACTTGTTTGTTTTTGATGTAGTACTGTCAGGAGGATGTGGATTATTGTACAAGACACCAAAAACATTTATGGATCAGTAATAATTTGGTTTATATTCAGCATGTGAGGAGTAAGAGCTTAACTAATTCTGTTTCATGTTTGGTAAAAATGAATAAAAACTAAATGATAATCTATTCTATATAGGGAAAAATTACTCCAAATTGTAATTAGTAGTGTAAAATATTTCCACATATCAACTTTTGGATTTTTAAAATTTTTTTTAATTCACATTAATGAAAACTCTACTTTTTTTTTTTTTAACAAAATGAGAAACTCAAGGAACCTGTTTGACAAAAAAAAGGAGAATAATCACATCCTGTCTTTGTCAAAATCATTACATTTTTATAAATGTTACGCTGGCTTTTACTCTTTCATAAACATGTCAACACTCATGGAATTGGTATCGTGAATGCAGACTAAAATGAACGCACAAACGCTAAATTGCAGCTGCAAAACCACACTTTGGGATGTACTAACACAGCTCTGGTATGTCATCAGAACAGTCAAAACTATATGGGCGCTTCTTTATAAAACTCAAACCCTCTTCTTCCTCCTCACATGTCAAATCTTAAGTTTCTATTCCAACCGATTGTGTGCATTTTTAAAAAAGCTCATAAATGTCAGCGTAAGAACAGACAGTATTTCCAATGTTTTGTGGGGGAGCAAAACTAATCATAGGTTTAGTAACCACAAGCCGGGCCCTGGAGCGCAGGCGCCGCCCCCTTTGGCAGCAGTGGCAGGCACTGACCCAACGGCTGGCAGGAGGAGCGCTGTTGTTGACAAGGATCTCGTCCCAGATCTCTCATTAAGGCTGTTCATGCCTGAGATTAGATAAACGCCAAGGATAGACGGTGCATCCTGGTAAAACAATTACACCAATTTGATGGAGAGAAGGAGCTACCTTATTGGTACAAAAACACTTGAAATTGCATAAAAAAACATTTTGAATTTTCATAATTTTCAAAGCTGTTCTGTCAGTCCAACACTTCACATCGTTTTAATCTCAGTTTTTCTGTCGTGTTTTTGTGAAGTGGACGCATCCTATGTTCTTTTGACTGGGCGGCACATGCTTATGTGACAGACATGGGGGTGTATGGCTGCCTGTTGGCCCTGGGACAAAAAGGGGAGGGGCTTGTCTCTTCCTCTGAGAGTCATCTGTGGGCTCTAAGAGGGGATTTCACTGCTCAGCATTGGCCTGGTTTAGCCTGAGCCTTACACACCAAGACATGATAATAACTGGTATGTATACGAGACAACAGCGGCATTATTCAACCGTTTCCTACCGTGGAGTTAAATCACATTCTGCACATTTTCTATGTAAATACATTACCTGTTAGTACAATGCCTTCCAGACTACACACAGTTTAACAAACATTTACATTACTGCTCCAACACAGAAACAATCTCATTGTTTTTTCATAGTTTTCGTAAATAATTATAAGTGTTTTTCATTATGTAAAGTACAGAATAACCTAAAATTATTTGGAATTCAGTGATGGCTGCCAGTTTTTTTTTTATATTTACCTTAAAAATGGGAATATTTAAGCACTGTATTGAAATTTGTTTCATTATAAAGTTAAGTGTTAAGACTGAACTTTGCTGTAGTTTCATACTTCCTTTTTCAATTCTACTTTGGTTTATATAGTTTAGTAAATCAAAGGCAATTATTTTGAAAGGAGGTCAAAGTTGAAAGAGATATTTCAATATTTATTTATTTATTTTTTATGACATCCAAAGGTTGTTTTAGGTTTAAATATTTGACAAACTACATCATACCTGTCCATTTGATCTAAACACTTTGCCAAGGATTAGACCACAATATATACAGAGGTGATGATAGTCTGACTATGTTGATTTTGATTCAGTATAATTACATTATATACAGTTTTGGAGAAACAATGAGTCATTTATCAAAATATTCAATTCAGAAATAAATGGTTTTACAGGTCGTTATGCCATGGTTAAGGTTAAATAAGAGGACACTTAAGTATTAATAAGCAATGCACTTTAAATTACTATTTTTTTTAAATCATTAATATAACCTTTATTTAACTATGCAAAAAAACATCATTGAGATTAAAGATGATTTTTTTCAAGAGTATCCTGGAAAACACAGCAGCAGAAGTTATGCAAAATAGAACTAACACCTATACATGTGCAACAAAAATATACATAAACACACTAAAAATCAGTACTAAAACCACACATAAAACTGATAAGAACATACATATAAAACATCACTGTTATTTTTTTAAATGTACTAAACAATGTTCCTTAAAAACATCTCAAAGCCAAACCCAATTCAATCAATTACATGAGATAAACATCCACATTTGTCCTTTTCCCTTTCATTTAATCACAGAATGTCAAAGAAATCCAAAGCAAAAGATGAATTGTCCAGTGTTAGTTTGACATTAGAAGACTCACCTCTGGAGATAAACACTCGAAGACAAAACTGTGATGAAAACATCCAAAGCAGAAGCATTTATATTATGTTTATCTTAAAATATCACTTAGTTCTACTCCAAATCAGATGCTAAATTCCACATCCTGATATCACTGGTCTACAAGTACAATGCTTCCGGAATAATAAAACTAATGACATTTTACCACATGTGTGTCACTGATAAAGAAAAGTCTGCTGTGGATGGTGCTATTAGACCAGAAAGGAAAATAGTTTAATAGAATTGAAGGTTAAATAAGGTTAAAAAAGCTACAGTGCTATGATATCTATGGACTCTGTTATAGTCTATGGGGCAAAAATGATAGAGAGTGTTAATATTGCTGTAGGGTTATCAAAATTAATTCATATATATGTGGATTAATCCATCATCATGATTAATTTGATTAAAAATCTGCAGCACAGGATGACTCTGAACATCTCTGTTAATTTATTTTAGGCAGTTTATTCAAGAAGAATTAGTGTGGTGTATGTGGTTAGGAATAAAACAAATGACAATTCATTCAAATAAATCAAATATCAGTTTCCCTGTATGCGTTTCAATTTTGTATCATATTTGATACATCGGGTTTCAATGTTGTAATAATAGATTTTTTAGGAAAAATAGGAAAAACGTAATATAACAGCAGGAATTCCTCTCGAAATGGCCTCATTAATGACAGTGTCACTGGAAAGGTCCTGGTTGATTACACACTGGTCTACAAGTAAAATATTTCAAGAATAAAACTAAAGATAAAGAAAACTCAAGTCTTAAATGCTGGTTGGTTCAAGTTTCCAAGATAAATCTGGGGTCAAAATGTGAAAGAGAATAGGTTTTAGTCTCAGATCTACTTCCAAACACTGTCTGCACATTATGACCCATTCACTTTAAAGGTTCTTTCTAGTGGAATATTTACTAATCTATTATATACATGTACATAAACCAGCATATATGTGGAATAACACACCATCATATATATTAAAAACATGAACTAATCAGCACTAAAGTCATTTGTTTTCTGATTAATCTTAATAAAGTACGTAAGATTTATCACATTTAATGTCTGAAGCAGATATTTTCTAAAACATTGTAGAACAGTGTAATAGAACTAATATATAAGCAAGTGACAAATTAAAGGAAAATACCACACACTTCAGTAATATGTTGTTCCATCATGACATCTTCAACTAGAAAAGCAGTCTGAGAGCGCAGACCTCCAACAAGGCAGACCCCCCCCCAACCCCCTCTAATGAAGAGAGGTCCTCTAAGGAGGTTATGTTTTTCCCAGAGTTTGTCTGTCTGTCTGTCTGTCTGTTAGTTAGCAAGATAACTCAAAAAGTTATGGACAGATCTTGATGACACAGAAGAAATTATTAGATTTTGGTGATGATCGTGTAACTAACACATCATCCAAAGTTTCCTATGGTGAGATATGGTAACTATAACATTCACAAAATATACGTCACATAACTTTTATTATCAGTAAACTGTTCAGTGACAATGGACATTATTATTATATTATTATTATTATTATTATTATTATTATTATTATTATTATTATTATTATTATTATTATTATTATTATTATTATATATATAGAATAACACACCATCATATATATTAAAAACATGAACTAACCATCACTAAAGTAATTTGTTTTCTGACTCATCCTATTAAAGTATATATAAGATTTAGGATAAACATGTGGCCCGCGGGCCAAAACCGGCACGCCACCAGGCCCAATTTGGCCCCCGGGATATATTTGTTAAATTAAAAAATTACACAGAAAATATTAATAAGTAAGGAAGTTAAAATATGAATCAGACCATAATCATAATAAATAAATTATGAAATTTTCATCCTTGTTTTAGAGTAAAAAAAAAGGAATAATTAAATAATACTAGCCTGTTACAAAAAATGTGAATAACCTGAAATGAATGTTGAATGTTACTAAATGTTGTGTGTATTTGTAAATCCACTGTTATCTTTAAGTTGCGATGCACATGTATATAGATGATAAACTAAAGCACAATATTGTTAATATTTCACTTATTTTTCTTAAGAATTCTCAGGTTGTTCGTGTTATGTTCAAGTACAGGTCGTAGATATAAACATTTTCCTTCGGGAATTTTACCATTTCTGCTCAAAAACATAGAGAAAACAATGGAGTCGACATCATTTATACATTTTCATCATATTTTTTCTATTATTTTACTGGTCCGGCCCACTTTATACCATATTAGGCTGAATGTGGCCCCTGAACTAAAAGGAGTTTGACACCCCTGCTTTAGCACATTTAATGTCTGAAGCAGATACTTTCTAAAAAAAAATAAAATGTATGAAGCATTTCAGTGTAAATATCAGGAAGAACTTAACATAATAGAACAACAGTGATGCTGGAGCGTAGACGCTGTTGGCTCAGGGTTAATGGAGGTGTTTGTGTGTTGACTTACCACCCACGTTATCCATCTCCTTCTCCTGTAAGAGACTGGCGGCGTCCTCATCTCCCTCCAGCATCAGTTCTGTCTCTGGGTTCTGGCTCGCAACAGTTTGGCTTCGGAAGACCTTCTTTGACTTGACCACCTCGTCTTTGTCTGAGCCTAGAGAGAAAAATAGGATAGAAAACAAAGCACTCACTACATCATTCTGACTGGATTAGTTTCCACTGACATGTAAACATGGTACATTACTCATTCTTTGCACAATTCTCTCACGTTTCCCAGTTTGGCTTTGTCTTTTCTACTTTTCATTTCTGTAACTACATTACATTTAATCAGAATTTATAGGTTATATATTCAATTGTTATGACTTGATCTGTTCTGTGCAATAGGCTGTGACTTTTCCAAGTTTTTTTTTATTCATTTTTTTTATCGGTTTAACTATTGGTGGGGGAAGATGTGGTCAGTTTTTGGCACAAAACACCTATAACAACATGATTTTCTTCTCTAAATGTACTGTAGAAGCAGTGAGTTAAACATTTGCTACATGAATATTTGTTATTACATGACAGATTTTTTTCCTCAAAAAGCTAACCTCACTCTGCTCACACACAACTAAGTTAAAATCTTTTGGATTATACTTTTATATTATATATATTTTGGGATTTTTCTCTGTCAAAATCTTCTAAAATAGATGAAAACTAGTGTGAATGAAGACATATTCATTATTTTTAATGTATAAACTGTGCATAAACGAGGGATGATTTACATTAGAATAGTGGGTCCCATAAACTGCTTTATAATTATAGTAGGATATGCACAACATTAAAATGTATATGAGCAACAAGGAACATGCAGAAGACAAGTATATTAAAAAAAAAATTGTACTGAATCTGTTCTGTTCTGCATAATGCATACAGTTCACTCAATACAAAGGAGAAATAAAGATAATATCTGCATTAAATACACAATACTATGTGGTGTAAACTTCATATGAGATGCTAATGGATTAGCCATAGCATATACAATAATGTTTCTGTACATATTTTGCATGGTTAAACATCAGTGTTCAGCATTAAAACACCTACAACAATATTCTCTTCTTCTCTAGATACAGAAGCAGCAACTTAACCATGTACTTCACCAGTATTTATACATAAAAAGATTTTCCATCATCTGTTAAGTAATAAAATTTCCTGAAAAAAGCAGAAAAATCAATTTCAAATCAAATTTTTTTTTGTTGCAAAATTACAAATTTTTCTCAATCAAAACTGTCTAAAGCATAAATAATACAATGTTGACAATGTTGTGTGTATTGAACTATTTCTGTTCTGTATAATGCACAACATCCACTCAAATACAAAAAGAACAAATAAAGATAATATCTGTATTAAATGCTTGATATCTTATGCTAATATACTTGCAATCAGAATACACAATCGTTCTCTGGATACATTTTTCATGGTAAAACATGAGAGAGATTTAAGTATAAAACACCTAGAACGGCATCTGTTTCTTTGCAAGATGCATCAAGTTAACAGTTTGCCGAAAAGTGAAAAAAAACCCCATCTCAAATGAACATAATTTTGCAAAATTTAGATTTTTCCTCAATCAAAACCATCTAAAAACTATAAATAATAGAATTTTGGCAAGACTTTGTGTAGTGAATCTATTCTGTTCTGTTCTGCATAATGCATAACGTTCACTCAATATGAAAAGGACAAATAAAGATGTTATACTGTATGCATTAAATACACAACAGTATGTGGTGTGAACTTGACATGAGATGCTAATATGCTCACAATCATTCCCTGAATACATTTTGCATTGTTAGAGTTTTCAGCATAAAACACCTAGAACAGTTTGATCTTCTTCTGTAGACGCAGAAGCACCAGTATTTATATGTACAAAGTTTTTCCATCACCGCTTTTCCCAAAAAGGCTAAAAAAAAATCCTGTCTCATATGAAGATAAAAGTTAGATTTTTTTTTCAATTCAAATGATTTAAAAACATAAATAACTAGAAAAGCACTTTGAGAGCGCAAACATCCGCCAAGGGAGACCTCCCCCCTCTGAATGAAGAGAAGTCAACCTAGGTTTTTATGTTTTTGCCGGAGGTTGTTTATCTGTCTGTCTGTCTGTCTATCTGTCTGTCTGTCTGTTAGCAAGATAACTCAAAAAGTTATGGACGGATATTGATGAAAATGTCATGACGTTTTGGGGGTGTCACAAGGAACAATAATAATAATACATTTTATTTGGTTTTCAAGACACCCAAGGTCACTGTAGATAAAAAAAAATAAAATAAAGACAACACAAAACAATATAAAACACAATAACAACAACAATAATGAGGAATGTGACAGGACTGTAGGAAGATAAAAAAAAAAATATAGATATACTAAAAAAGATGTGGAGCAGTTAGGAAGGGTATGTAAGTCTGAAGACATGTGTTTTGAGTTTGGATTTGAAGATGGACAGGGTGGCAGAGTTACGGAGCTCAGGTGGCAGAGAGTTTAAGAGTTACATGGTGAAATTTTACATGGCGGTAAATGGAGAATACATTTCAAAGTGATCCAGAATCCAGGATCTTTTCCAGATCATCACCAAAATGTAATCATTTATTCCTTGTGACATTCCCAACAGATCACAACATTTTCATCAAGATCCGTCCATAACTTTTTGAGTTATCTTGTTAACTAACAGACAGACAAACAGACAGATAAACAAACATAACATAACGTCCATGGCGGAGGTAATAAACTGTTTTACACATACTAAAACCATTCTGTTCTGTTCTGCATAATGCATAATACATTCACTCAATACAAAAAATGACAAATAAAGATGATATCTGCATTAAATACACAATAAAATGTGGTACAAACTTGGTACAGATGCTAATGTACTCGCTATCATAATATATAATCATTACAGTTTTCAGCATAAAACACCTAGAACAGTTTGATCTTCTTCTGTAGATGCAGAAGCAGCACATTAACCACTTGCTTCACTCGTATTTATATGTAAGTTTTTTCCATCACCTGTTACATCATCAAACCCCCCCCCCAAAAAAAACCCCACAATCCCATCTCAAATGAAGATAAAAATCATCTAAAAACATCAATAATAAACTGTCGCCACTGTTTTACACCACTGTATACTAAACCCATTCTGTTCTGTTCTGCATAATGCATAACATCCAGTCAATACAAAAAGGACAAATAAAACTAACATCTGCATTAAATACATAACAGTACACAACTTGATACGAGATGCTAATGCACTTGCCGTAGCTCATAAAAGAATGTCGTCAGAGAACACAACTGTTCAGTGAATACCTTTTGCATGGTTGAACATCAGAGGTGTTTGAGCTTTTATTTTTAGACAAGGTCAAAAATGAAACACTATCTGTATCTTGAGAGACCAACAGCTGAATACGAGGTGGGGGATGGGATGGGATAGGGTAGGGTGGGGTGGGTGGGTGGGTGGGATTCATCTCAAGCTCGTAGTCGATTAAAGATATCGTTTGCTGCTTTTGGAGACTTGACAAGAGTGAGACTGAACAGACAACACAATTAGGAGGCTGCCTACACCAGGACTTCATCATACCGTATGGTTATAGTGGAGCGCACACTCACTCAAAAAGAATAAATAACCTTCCGAAAAAACAAAGAGATCTCACGTTACATTTACGAGCTTAAATCAGTCCACCTCCAACATGTGCCTGCCACACGGGTGCTCCCAACATTTATTCGAATTTGTCTTATTGTAGTCCAACGCAGGAAATAACCGGAGGAAAAACTTGCGTGTACGAAGAGGAAGAACACATATCAAGAACTGGGAGGTGGTTGACACCCGTCTGATATGTTTCCTTTCAGCACGGTTCTTAATTCGCCTCTGCCTTCCCCTGAGGAACATGTACCTTGTCTTGAAGAGGTCACATTTGACTGTTGTCAACACTGCTACTGAGAAAAAACTCTGCTTCCTGCTCTGTCTCATATCTGCAGTGCTTTCATCAGACGCAGGGAAGAAGTCAAGAGTCTTCAGAAATGAATTCTGCGTAATGTTAAGGCCAAAGCCAGCCAGCAGTCAGAGATCAAAGCCCAACGAGTGAAACTTAAAACTGTAATTCTGTAAACCATTATTATGCTCCGAGTAAATGAAGGAACGTTCGGCAGACACAATGGTTTTTCTGATTGGCAAGGCTGCACGGTGTTGAGTAGACCAAATAAACCGAGCTGATTTCTACACGCACATGACCAACATCAACTGTCCTGGGGGAGTGGGAGTGGAAGTGGAAGTGGGTGGGTGGGTGGGTGGATGGGGTTTAAAGCAGTTCGGTTCTCACAGAAAAAAACAAAACAAAACAGTAATACAGTTATAAATAATGGGATTTTTAAAAGCTATGACACGTCAGCGAAAACATGCTGACGTGAAATGCGGTCTTCTCCTGAGTGATAGAGCATCGACTCAGACATTCTTATATTAAATGTGCGACTGTGAAAGTGGTCGCCATTTGTCACTATTAAAAAAGGTTTGCAGTGTTACAGTGTCCAACGCTTTTCACGACTTGTCCTTCGATCTCTGTATGGCTAAACAAAACGAAAACATTTAATTACAATGACTGTTTTTGTTTTATTTTTCAGGGTTAATAATGGTGCATATTAAGCCTTTGATGCATATACTGATCACTACAGTGGCAACAACAACCTAAACTTGGCTGTTGCATACAGCTTCTTTTCAATTTCTAATGAAATACTGGACTATGCCTTTAAAAAAGAATGTAATCAAATTGTGAATTCACAGAGCGTGTAACTCTGCACTCGACTATTATGGACTTCCTCCTGCATCTGGAAAGGTACATGGCTTGAGATCAGTAACTCTGGAAACACTATCCGATGACATGAAGACCTCGGGGCACTTCGGTTTGCCTTTAGGGACCCTCTACTTCAGAGGTGCCCACTCCTGGTCCTCGAGGGCCACTGTACTGCATGTTTTAGATGTTTCCCTCTTTCAACCATCATCAGTCTTCTGCTGAGCTTGATGACAGGCTGATCATTTGAATCAGGTGTGTTTGATGAAGGACACATCTAAAACATGCAGGGTAGCGGCCCTCGAGGACCAGGATTGGGTACCGCTTCTCTATTTACAACCACGTAAGTGTGATGTTGTTTAAGAACTTTAGAAGACGTCTAAAATAGCTTTTTGTGTTGGCAAAAAAACACACCCTAATCACTTCCATGCTAACACAGTTTGGCTCAAAACAGCAAAATCGAACTTTCTCAATGTACATCCGAATGGTGTGGTATTGATGTCAACGTATGTACTCCCAATCATCCGAAAAGTTAGCTAAAATGCATTTTACTCTGGATAATCCCTTTAATACCTGATCTGAACGAACGTGTTTGTGTGTAAATTAATTACTTGTTGTTATTAGACTCTTCTTACACAAAAAGTACATAAAAAATGTTTTATTTCATAGTGTTCCGATATTGCATTTTAAATGCACGTTTCTTTGGTACAAAGCTAAACACGTGTTGGTCCAGCGGAGTGGACATTTTTGTAACTTCATAAAAAAAAAAAATAGGTTCATTAAACAGATTCCAATCACATTGCTTTTTTCATACCTAAATAGAAATAAAAAAATATCTTGACTAAGGTTCTCATAATTCATGCATCAAAGGGTTAATAGTAATTGTATTGAAACTGCCAAGACACAAAAGTAATATAGTAATTGATTGATTTATTTTTTAACCCTAGAAAAATATGATTAAAATTAGTAACACATCACTATTTTACCTGATACTGTATATCCCCAATAAAATTGTTTTCATCATTTTATCTAAAAGTACAACACTGTATGCCAAATTATAGTATTTTTCTTTAATTTCTCAGTATAAAATATTTTTTTTAAATGGTACAAGGAAGACCCTTTAAAAAGGCAGCAACCCAATGGAAATCACATGATAAGAACAGTGTGGGCATTAGAGTTCTACAGTTAAGCTAGAGGCAGTTTAATTTTTGGAGTAATTGGTAATTGATGCAATTTACAATAATATTTGAAATGCCAACTTTTAAAATTACTTCATTCTATATCTTTTGAGAGGAAACATGCCTTCAAGCTGACTCTCAAATAATATATATCAGCGTAATTGATCATTAATCTAGAGCTGTAATAAAAACTAAATAAAATAAACATTGCTAGTAAACAAATATAAAGACAAAATTCTTTCCTTATTTCAGTGTTTATTATTCATGACGTGCAGCCAGTCACACAGTGCTGGGAGTGGGACATTGCTCAAGACCTGACAAGACCAATCCATTCATTTTACTGTGAAACTGGGTCGTAAAAATGGGAATATTTGATACGGTAATCAGACATGGCCCATAATCGGTCTATTCCTGCTTTATGTTCAATTTAACTTGTGCCAATTTCTGAAATTAAACACCAAAAAAGTATGAAGACTAGAGCATCTGACTATGTGCAGATGGACTTTGGTTTTATTTCAGGATAAGACTCTCCTTTATTTTGTATTTTATCACTGATAACACAAACTGTGTTAGCTTAATACTTGAACAATTTATTTTATTAAATTTTTTTTATTATATTCTCTTAATTTTATTACTGTACTTGATGCATACTGTCTTGTGCTGCTGTACATTTGATTTTTTCCCCTGCAAAGTACATCTTTGATGCATGAATTATGAGAACTTTAGGTTTTTTTTACCTCCTAAAAGTATTTCTCTTTAGGTCTGAAAAAAGATTAAATGTTCATTAAAATGTTTTTAATGAACCTATTATTTTATGGAGTTACAAAAATGCCCTTTATCTTATCTTATGCCCTATCTTACTTACCTTATTTTACTTAAATTACCTTACCTTATCATATACCTTATTTGTATGTGAAAATGATAAATGAGGTTAATACAAAATATCTAAAGGAACTGATATTTTTACACATTTTTCTGACAGAAAGTTATAAGATAGACGGTTATGTGGAGGAGTAGAATTTAAAGTCTCTCTCTCTCTCATATATATATATATATATATATATATATATATATATATATATATATATATATATATATATATATATATATATATATATATATATATATATATATATATATGTATGTGTGTGTGTATAGACTAAAATAAAGTGAACTAAACCTTATCTTACTTAAAAATGACATGAGGAATAACTTATCAGTAATTGGGACAATTAACATTGAGTTAATAAATGCAATATGTGTGTTACAGTATTCATACAGTGCAAGAGCAGCATTCTGGCCGACATCCTGTATCCATCTAATTAACACTGTGCAGTAAAGCCATCCATCAAAAGCCACTGTCACTGATCTCTCAACGTGGCTGAAATAATCGTAGCATTTTCATTTGATGTCTGTTCTCAAGCCCTTCACAAACGCAGCCAGAAGACGACACCGATCGGCGGTCTCACGGGTCCTCTTGTTCAATCACTGAGTTGAAACTGCCTCCGAGCGCACTAATTACACCCAGTAAAGTGCACCGCCGAGCTTTCATGACCCCAGCGGAGGCCGACGAAGTCCTGCCATCTGTGACCAAGGGAGGCCGCCCCTGAGCGTTCATCCCAGGGGTTCAACCAGGATCCACAGTCCTTCAGAAGTTACTGTATCTACCGACTGCTGTAAGATCAAGTTTCTATGAGGAAAGAACACATTTATCATCCAGGGGTTGGACACGGATAGGTTTTACTGATGGGTTCTATGGTACTGTCCCAAATTCTTTAGAACTGTTATTTCTGTAGAGTTGAAATGAACATATATATATTTATTATTTCTTATTTCTTATGCTCATTTCTTCATATACAATCCAAAACTCTAGGAAATATGTGCATATAAAAGCTGAGCTAAATGGGCTGTAAAAATTCAAGTCAGTACTGAGTGTGACCTCTGACCTCATGACAAGAAGCAACTCATACATCACTGGTCTACAGTTGTTTTTTTTGTTTCCTTGTTTTTAGAAATTATTTCCTTCAGTGCTGGAATGTTCTAAATATTCCATATGTTAACCCTATAACACCAAATATATCATATTTGATATATGAGTTTTGAAGCCCTCTACATGGTCACTGTGATATTTTTTTTCTGGAAAAACCTGATGTATACAATTAGATACATAGCCTCTAGTAAACTTGCCCGACTCAAGTGGCAAAAAATATTTTTTCCTGAATCATTGATCTAGTGATGCTCCATAGAGCCTCAGCCTGGACCAGTTAAATTTTACTGGTCCAATCGCAACGTTCCATTTGTGTAGCGAGACTGTAGGGCGGGCTTCATTTCATTTCATTTATTTGTTTATTTGAACAGGGAAAACAAAATAAGTAAAACAAAGAAACTAAGCAGAAATTGAAGTGACACCTCTTTAGCATCCTAGATAATTATACCTTGTTTGAAAGAGTGTAGGAGGAAGTTAACAAAACTTCCCTGTCGCTAAGTTGTTGTTACTTAGTGACAGGGTTGTCGTTACTTAGCACAGTAACGACAGGGTTGAAGAACTAGGAACGTATATACGTACAGTCTATGGTCGGATAAGCAGCATGTAAACGGACCTGGTTGGATATTCTTCCTCCACTGTTAGCGGTGTGTTAGCGTTAATTAGCCTAGACAGCCGCTTGCTTAACCTCAGTCTATGGATCGTCTCCAGACTATGGATTCATATCGTAGTCGGGTTTACCAGGCTACACAGATAATCCACCAAGGGAAGGAATCCATTCACCAAAGGACTTTCCAAGACTCATTAATTAATAAAGAAAGAGGCAAGAGCTTGATTATCAATTTGTTAGACATCTTTGTGTTCTGTCTTTGTTCAAAAAACCCAATGCATCATATATGATACAAAATACATGGGAGCTGATATTTTAACAATTGGCAGTTCAGGAGGACCAATAAAGGCTCCAGTTTCAAAGACATGGAATTTTCACACATTAATACAATAGATTTATAAATCTTCCACAGGATAGAACTCATGAGCAGACAGTGTTTTGAAGTAGATCTGGTAACTGTAAGACAAATATTCCTTTTGAGTAAAACCCATTCTCTTGTTATTTCTCAAATTTCACATTTTGACCCAAAGACTGTATAATGGAAACTTCAGCCAACTAGTATTTTTGACTTGATTTTTCTATTTCACTGACTCACACGTGGTCAAACATCACTCATCTTATTCTGGAAGCATTTTCCTTGTAGACCAGTGCAACGAGAAACATCTGACGTGTTGAGTGAAACCTGAAAATTACAGAAAATTATTGCAATAAATCTAATATTGTCATACTAAATACTAGACATATGGTTCGTACTTCACATATAGGCAGATTGTGTCTGAATGCAGAGAACTGATAAATGCATATAAGTGATTAATTTTCTCATATCAAACCATTAAAATGTTAATTGTTCTTAAAATATTCTTAGTTATGGGAAAAAAAAAAGTCATTTTAATTTAATAATAAAAAAATATGCAGAGAGACATTGGCTTTGTAAGATGGATTTTATGTTCACACTTACTGGAGGATAATCCCTAGAATAATTTTTTTTTCCCTGGAAGTGACAGTTTTCCAAGAAGTTAAATGACAGTTCAACTGTGTTTTTAATGATGCATAAGTGAAAAAAAAAAACATACATTGGCCGCTAGTATTTCATGTCAAATAAACTTTATGTTCATTTTATAAGAGGATGGGGCTCTGGCTTTGGAAATATCTCACTGTTCAGTAGTTTTACTATTCAATATGGAAAAGATAAGATTTGAAAGGCCTGTAAAAGACAGTCGATTTAACTGTAATAGTGTTGCCGAGGGTTTGTGTTTCATATTCTGAAATACTGGCGATGGTTGTGGTGTTAGCCTTTCACTTTTACTGCCTCAGTAGAGCTGGCAAACATGGTTTTTTAAAGCCTCCACTGGATTATACACCCTGCCTTAACCACTCCTTGAAAAGAAATCTACAACATTGTGTTTTACTTAAGGTTTAGATAAATGTTTCAACTCATTTCCTCTGGAGAAAAACAGCTGACAACACACACACATGTTTTGACATTCCCTAACACTAATACACACGGCTTGGAGGAGAACACAAAAATGCACGACTTTAGGCTGCTGAACCGAGTTTGGTTGAACAATGCAAGTTTTGGATAATGGTCTGGAAAAGGGGTAAGTTCGGGGCAAATCACTGAAGGTTTGTCAGTTGATATGACAAGCACTATTTTAAAAACAAGAGCTTCCATCTCCACCTCAAGACTTCAAAAAAAGATTCAACCTCAGACATTTAGCAGAAATTGTTCTGCTTCACGTCTCATTCTGCAACATTTCTCCAGACAATACACAAGCATTTATCCATTTAGCTCAGTGTTTTTCAACCTCAGGGTCCGGACCCTACATGGGGTCGCCTGGAATTCCGATGGGGGTCACATGAAATTTCTAATAAGTGTTAAAAATAGAAATAAAAACGTACTAAAAAAAGAGTATATGGTGAGTTGAAAGAGATCATTACAAGATATAAAAGACGTATTTTGTGTGAAACTAAAGCACGGTGGTACATTTTATCTGTCAAATATCTATTGTGGTCAGTTTCAGACGCTGCAGCTCTTTCATTATTCATAATATGATTTATTGTTTCTTCTGTATTAATTATCAGCCTTTAAATATTAAGTAGATTGACTGTACATAACCTGACCAGGGAAAATTAAATTCTCCCTTTGTGTAGTCATTTACATTTGGCATTTGTGCCTCCGTTCATAATAATATAATAATATAAACTAAATGTTGTCTAAAATTTCTGTTTATTTGTAACATAGTACAGTGGTCCCTCGGTTACATTCTAAAAATAACTGGTAAAAGGTGAAACTTCTAAAGTAGTCAGCTTTATTTTTGACAGTTATTCTATATGTTTTAAGGCGATAAAACCCCTCAAGCCCCAGCTCCACGAATCAAAGTGGGTTCACTGTGCTGCTCAAGAACATACAGAACATAATGTACGTTCATAGCACTGTAAGAAAATTAATGAATGAATAAATATAAATAAATAAATAAATAAACAAACAAACAAACAAACAAACAAACAAATAAATAAAGCATTCCCTCTAGGACCCTCAGGTCCTCGGGTAATAAGCTTTTAATTGTCCCTAGAGTTACCACTAAATCACATGGTGAGGCTTCATTCAGTTTTTATTTCCCCAAACTATGGAACAGTCGACCTGAGGACCTGAGGTCCGCTGCCAGTGTTCATATTTTTAAGGGTAAAGTGAAAACCTACCTTTTTAACTTAGCTTTTAGTTACATTTTACTCTTAACGTTATTTTACTCTGCTATTTTATGTCTTTATTTTTATTTTATTACCATTATTATTTATTCATTTATTTATTTGTTCTTTTCTTCTTTAATTCGGTAAATCTTTTGACTTGTTCCTACAAGTGCAGGATAATGGGGGGGGGGGGTCTGATGTAAAGCACTTTGTGTATGAAAAGTGTTCTATAAATAAAGTTTGATTGATTGACTGATTATAGTGAGGGACCATTGGCTTATTACTATTACCTTACATGATCAAAAACTAATTAATTTTAGCCACAAACAAAGGGATTGACAGACATTTTTTATGTTAAAACGGGAAGATGTAAACCATTGATTTAAGCGTTTTCACAAAATATAACGTTTTATTGTACAGCCTATAGAACGTGAGCTCGATTGAATGTTTTAAATATATCTCTTCCGTTTCCCAGAGTCTATGTTTCAGATGCTGGCCTCCTACGCACCCTCTCCACAGGCTCCACATTCCACATGGAGAGAAAAAGTCCAGTCCGTGGGATTGCATTACCTCTGGGGTGATGCAATTCTGCCCTCTCTGCCTCTTTACTTTTATTTACTCGGCACTGAAAGATGAAATGAGGGGAAGAAAATGACAGCTTCATACTTCCTGTGATGATTGCCATCCGTTGCCGAGTGTGTGTTTTAAAGACTGTGGAAGTAAACATTATAACTTTGATGTAGGGAGAGTTTATACAGTGCAGACGCTTCCTCTTGGGGTGATCTTTATTCAATATCCTGGGATGTGCAGTTGCGTGTCTACTGTGCTGCCAGAGGTTACAAAAAAAAAATTAAAAAAATCAAAAAATCTCATCTTGTCTCTATCATCTGACATTAACAGCGGTGTCTAATAAACCTCACATCTGGATTGGAACGTGCGCAGCAGGGTATATCGTAGCTGAGAGCAGAAAAGGCTGTATTGAAATATCTGGATTTGCAAGTTGTCATTCATCCCGGTTTAATATCTTTGATTATAAAAAAAAAGGAGACGTTGTTTAACATTATTTCATGAATGTAGCACCGCTGCTGCTGCTGCAGTAAGGAGCTGTAAAGATCAACGCCTGGGGCAATCAGCTCCGAGAAAGAAGCACCTCACCTGAAATGAGACAGCAAGGACACCCGGAGGTAAAACACCCCGTTAAACACTTGGATCAATATTAACGTGACTTCCATTTCATGCTTGCCCAATTCCAATCACCTAACAATATAGTCTGATACTGGGCTGTGGCTGGCGGTAACAGGGCAGGTTATTACAGGGAGAGGGCAAAGACAGAATGTGCTGGCTAAGCTGTCAATGCTGCTAATAGACAACGAGGCAGAGTTTAACGCAGAGTTTAACCTCCCATCACACGTATTCACACACACACACACTGAAAAAAAAAAAAGAAAAAAAAAAGTCAATAGAAAGTTTACGCCCATACACTGGTTTAGCTCTTTAGTTTAATTCTGAAATGATACTTAATAGGACATTTAGGAAGAAATAATCTACACTGTGTTTCAGCTTGGCATTTATAACATACTAATATTAAATATGAAAAAGTACATTAAGCGTGAGTGCTGAAAGTAAGTGTTAGATTAAAGGATTAGTATTTGGCTTTTCCCTGTGGTCTTCACAAACTGTAAATAATATCCTTCTGTGTCTCTGTCTACATTTAAATCTAGATTCAAAACTTACCTCTTCAGGGCAGCTTCCCTACCATAAAAAAAAAAAAAAAAATAACAATATAAAACAAAACGTCCTCTTTCCTCACTTTACTACCTTTTCTAAATCTGCAGTTGTAATTATTCTGTTTTATTATCTTGTATTTTATGCATTGTCTTTTACTCTTTATTGTCCTTGAATTACTTGAAAGGTCCTTATAAACAAAATGTATTATATCATTATTAATAATAATAATAATAATAATAATAATAATAATAATAATAATAATAATAATAATAATAATAATAATAATAATAATAATAATAATAATAATAATAATAATAATAATAATAATTTTACTCCACTGTTTCTAATTAATGACACTAGAAAGGTCATTTTGAGCGCTGGCCCTTTAAATACACACAACAGCTGCTGCTGCTACAATTATGTCACACTCAGAGAAATGTTCATCTGGAGTATATTGACCTTAACTGTGCAAAAGTTATGATGCAACAAATTAAAAAGGAGTTGATTTTTTTTTTTTACTGTACAAGAAGTGGAGAGGAGGTGATTGATTGATTGATTTTGGACAGTGTATATGATAACTTTCTAACTGTAGTTAATAATTTGTGTAAATTGAAAATGTTATAGTCATGTTTCTGTAACATATTAAACAAAACTACAGTCATGTCATATGTCAAGAAAAAGAAGGTTATTCAACAGTTTATTTAACAAACGGTGAATATGTGGATTATATATGAAGAAATGAGCATATGAAATAATACATAAAAAATAGATATATATGTTCATTTCAACTCTACACAAACATGAGTTCTAAAGAATCTGGGACAGTACCATAGAAGCCATCAGTAAAACCTATCCGTGTCCAACCCCTGGATGATAAATGTGTTCTTTCCTCATAGAAACTTGATCTTGCAGCAGTCAGTTTATTCAACAAACTGTGAATTCACACGTATTAAATACACCTGTGAATGAATCCAAACGCAACAGATATAAGGATCCTATTTGTCCTCAAATATTATTATCCCACTGCTCAAAAGGGAGAAGAGGTTATTATTTTTGGTTCATTTTTATTATTTGTCGTTATTTTTTTTGGTTTGTGCCTTTGTTTGTTTGCTATATGAGATAGGGCAAATCAGGGAAAACATTTGCAAATAGCAGGGTTTGTTTGCTAACGAATAAATAATTTCAAGATGGATCACCAGGTCACTTAAGTTGTCAAAAAAAACAACAACAAAAAACAAAAAATCTATCAGAACAACAGCTTTTTTGCAACAGCATCTAGTGGCCATTAGTGGAATTACACTGTTAAATACTAAAGCACTCGATCCATTTTAAGCCATAATTGGAGTATGTTTCAAGTTACCGTATTTTTTAGACTATTTTTCATAGTTTGACCAGGGGTGTGACTTATACTCTGTTGTGAAATTATTAATACTTTATTATATAATCTCACATGTTATTTTCACACTGACAAACACAAGAAGGGTTTCTTGAGCATGAGCACAACCATTATAATATATAACTGTTAATATATTACATTAACATACCAGGTACATTCTCAGTTTGTTGTTTATGTGTCATGTAACATTAACTGAATGTGTTATGTTAGCATATCGTACACCTATTCAGCCTGTTGTATTTTTAATTTCAATTGCTTTTCAAGTTAAAATGTCTGTTCTTGGTGCTGGATTTTCTAAATATATCATAAATTTGACCCCAAAAGTGCAATTTATACTCCAGGGTGACTTATATAAATGCTTCTTTCCTCCTTTTTCATTATGCATTTTCTGGCCGGTGCGATTTATAATCCAGAAAATACAGTAGGTAAAGTTTAGTGATGTTATCTGATTCTATTTCTAAGCTAATATTTGCTACTACAGGGAAACAAAGGAGGCAGAGAGAATATTTTCTAGAGTGTAAATGTGGGTTTTGTGGGGGAAAAAAAGATCTGTTCTATTTATAAATCTGCAGTAGCAATCAATTATTAGCCATTATCTTAAATACTGAAACAGTCATTGGCTCTCAATATGAAACAGACACTGACCTGCACTTTAAATGAACTCATGCACAAATGTGACATGTTCAACCTCAAATGTCACTTAGTAAAAAACCTTAATGTTAATTATCTACACTCTTTTCCAACTTGGAGAAAGTCTTAAATTCTTCCTGATGTTACATTCTCGGACATAAAAAAAGATGAGCCATTATTGCTAGTGACAACTTTGGTCAAAGAAATATTACTTTAGCTGTCAAAACACTATAATTGTTCAGAATCTAGTGTCTCTTGTCTGAAATATATTATTATTATTATTTTTTCCAATATTTATGAGCCTCTAACAGAGGATTGCACGCCTCTCAGATGCTGTCAAGAATGAACCAGGCCACTCACTTACTAAAAAGTTGCCTGTGGGGAAAAATAAATAAATAAATATATTTTTAAAAAAACCTTCTCCGCTCACTTTCATTTTCCCCCCAAAGTGTGTTCACAGGACTGACGCTTACTGTGAACACAACAGTGTAACTCTGCCCTCTTCGTACTCAAGATGGTGGCTGAGGATACGCCGTCACATCCAGCTGTCAAACCAGAAACTGCGTATTTAATTTGGATGACTTACTGTTTCTTCCAAAAGTCCCGGATCTTAAAGCCTTCTAATGACTCTCAAGGGCCAACTCAAACAAGCCATTTTTTTGTTTTTCTACTCTGGTGCTTTTATAGGCAGCGACCCACTCAGAGGTTCCACGGAACACACTTGTCAACTACTCGAAACAACCTCTTGATGTTATGACTGATGGATCCACAACCTCTGATCCTCTCTAACAGGGTTATCTACCATCGACTAAAGACAAGTCCTTAGTACCATATAATTAAAAGCGAATATTCATTAAAAATCGGAATCTGTCGGGGTGCATTTAAAACAAAATCTGCCAACTGTCACTGCCAGCAAAGACTACTGAAGCTCCAAAAAAAGAACAAAAGATTGCTCTCATTTCAGCTCATAACAAAACCTGGCCTCCGCTCTGCAACCACATCAAAGCTCGTTGGAACGAGCCTGAAAGTGCAGCTCACCTCTCAAGGAGAGCAACAGGGCCATCTGACCGCAGGCGATCCCTTTCACTTGACAAGTTTATACATTATTCCGCTCATTAAAACCACCGCATGCCAGCAGGACTTCAACAAGTCTTCAGTCACTACACTGAGCCGCTAATGTTAAACAACAGGAAGTAAACTGATAGCCCCAGCATTTGTCTCAAAGGTATTTTTACTCACTAAATACAACACAAACACACGCTACAAGGCAGGAGTTTTATTTTAAATACATATATTGACTTTACTCTTCTGCTTTTATTTGGGAAATTTCAGGTTAGTTTTGGTAAAATGTTGAATGTGATTTAAATTATTATTTCATGTGTCTCGAAATAAACAATATTTAAAAAAAAACAAACAAAAAAAACCCTTTTCTTTCAATTTTGAGGAATTACGCAAGTTTTACTTCAGTTGACGGTTTATTTATAGAAGCTAAAAAGTGTTGGAAGAAAGAATGTATGTCATTAATCCTCTTGTTATGTTCATTTGTCAGGAACAGCAACGGTGTTCCTGGGTCATTTTGACCCAGTGTATCTTTAATTATTTAAAAGATGTCTGAAACAAACCAACAAAAACAAAAAAAATCAATAATCACTAATTCCATGAGTAACTCTTCTATCAATATTTAGTGTAATAGTGTTCCTTACCTCGAACAGGTAATGGTTAAATTAGGATAATTCATAACAATTCATTTTAATGTTTCACCAATGTATTCATTTTAAAAGACAAACATATAAAACATCCCATAATATATCTTACAGTTATAAAGAAAGAAATAGTCTGACATTCCTGACACCCTCTTCCCTCCAGTTTGACTGCTGGGTCAAATGGACCTGAACAGAATCTATATGATATAAACATGATCATAAATATGTCAGATGAACCATTTTCATATCATATGTTAACTACACTCATTAAGGCAAGAAGAAGAAGTTTCATACTGAATAAAGTACTATTTTCCCCAGATGTTCAAGCTTTAAAAAAAGGTCAATTTGACCTGGAGCATAACAGGAGGGTTAAATATGAGGCACAACTCATCTGTTTTTGTGTCAGACCAAAACCATCTACAGGTGTAAATAACTTTTGATCCACTAATATTATCAATACATTTATGTGACTCATTACATTACATTAGATTAGATTAGATATGACAGATCGGGACATTCAGAGGTAAATGAAAGTGGAAACAATACTTAAGTAAAAACAACAAATGGTAATTATTGCATTTGTTAATGATATATTTGATTGAATATTCCAATTCAGCTTCTCTAAAGATCTGACGTAATAACCTACTAATATACTCAGAACAGTTACAAACTTTGGAAAAAAAAAACATGAAAAGGATAACAATAGTAATAAATTGCTTTGGTAAAGTGTATATAGCTCTAGTCATAGAGTTACAGGTCTTTTTATTTTATTTATTTTATTCTTGAACACCATGAAATTTGGAGGAAAAACAATAAAAAAAAAAAGTGAAAATTGTTGCTGCAATCATATTTAGTTTAAATCTTTTGCATCTTTCAGCATTTTTTTCTTTTTTATTACTTATTTTTAGGCTTTACTGATATTAATACATTTGCTCCAATGCAGACTTTACTAACCTTCTGGTATCGAACAATGAGCATGAACATCTATACGCTTTAAGAATATGCATCTTGGTTCAGAGGCAATGAGATGAACAATTAGATCAGATCAGATCAGGTTAGATTAGACTTTATTGATCCCACAATGGTGAAATTCAACAGTCAATGTATTTAAATAAATAGAAAACCTGATGAGTGTGGTCTCTTCCAGAGGGATAATGTATGTATATGTTGTGAATATTATAGTTACCACATCTCACCAATAGGAAACTTTGGATGATGTGTTACTATACGACCACTAGTATCATCAAATGAAAGAAAAGCTTTTGGAAAGATGGTGACGTTCCCACAAAAAGGAAAGGATTATTGAAGATGATATTATGGATGTGATGGAACAACATATTACTGAAGTGTGAGGGATTTTCCTTTAATTTGTCACTTGTCTATATATTAGTCCTATTACACTGTTCTACAATGTCTTAGAAAGTATCTACTTCAGACATTAAATGTGATAAATCTTACATACTTTATTAAGATTCATCCGAAAACAAATGACTTTAGTGCTAGTTTGTTCATGTTTTTAATTATTCCACATATATGCTGGTTTATGTACATGTATATAATAGATTAGTAAATATTCCACTATAAAGAACCTGTAAAGTGAATGGATCATAATGTGCAGACACCAATATTCCTTTGGACTAAAACCTATTCTCTTGTAAAGTCTGAGAATTTCACATTTCGATCGATTTTATCAGTAAAACACATGGTACATTTCATTAGTTTTATTTCAGAAGCATTTTACTTGTAGACCAGTGTAATTAGGAATTAAGATGATCATTTAATAACTAATAATATGGATGAAAAACAAGAATATTTAAGTTTGAAATGACAATTTGAATGAAGAAAATGAAGCAATTCTATAGCTGAGTAGTAATTTTGGCATTTAACATTAATGTGACATGAATGGAAAATATTTGTTAATAAAAGTTAGTTTTGCTTTTTGCAGGTTACAGTACTGAGGCTTTAATACATTCAGACTTCCCATTTACAGAAGAACACACATCACCAAAAGCCCACAAAATTAGCCTACGGTTAAAAAAAAAAAAGGACCTCTACAAAATGTGAACCAGAAGGTGCAATTATTGCATGAGGTTTCATATGTAGACCACCTGCAGCCGCAGCAGCAGCTGGCATGTGTTTATCTTTACGGCTGCCACGATCTTCATCCTGCAGTCATGGCAAATCTAGAGCTGAAAGCAGCCAGATGACATCCTGAATCTGAAGTGGCCAGCTTCAGTAGCTCAACACCGACACACAAATGATGTCATTGAAGTCCGCAACCTTTTTTCAAAGGCCGCCTGAACAAAATGCGTCGGCCATTTTTTATTTTCGTTGAAGTAAATAAGGTACTTACTCCATTAATTTCAGAATCGATGCATTCCAAGACGTTCCATATAATATCCGTGTGCCTTGAATACATTTGTTCTGCTATTCAATTATAGGCAGCAGAGAAGGGCCAAGGGTGTTTAATAGCACTGAGCTGCTTCTCTTTAAAAGTTGGTGTTGCATGACATAAGGCAAAATTGACACAAGGTGGTGGACAATATATGGGACTGCCTAGGTCAATAAGAAAAAGTTTAAGGAACAGAGAGGAAAACAATAAAGTAGGAGATCTAATTTGTTCTTGAATATGTGTTGTGATGGAAATAAAAAGTCCAATAAAGTGGGCATGCCATGTTCAATTCACAGGAGTCATAAATACGTTACCCATAAAAATGACAATTAACTTCTCCAAAGCTACATACTAAACTATATGGACAAGCCTGGGTTAAATCCGCTGGTTTTTTTCCAATAATGTTTAAATGCCAACACTGATATTAAATGTGTGGTAATCATGTCCTTGGATTTTCAGCTCTGTAATTTCATAAAGAAGCAATAAACTCACCATATTCCTGGAGGGACTTGCATGTGACATCTAAGTGGGTGGAGCCAAATGGGTTCCTGACAAATCTCCTCCTCCGACGCAGGTCATCCTCCCAGTAGTCGAGGCGCCAGAAGTCATGCATCTGACTACGAGAGAGACAGGAGGACAGGCAGATTGGACAGAGCACGCACCCCAAAGTGATCCTCTGACTACAGTAGCCACTTCATTATCACGAAAAGACATCTTGAGGAGAAAAATCAGGCCACATATAGAGGATTTATTAGGTCGAGTAGTGACATGCTCTACAGAGGGCCAGTAATGTTAGTTCAGCTAAAGCCTATAGCATTTGAACAGCAGCCGCTGAGCACATAAATCACAGGCACTCCCATTAACAAATACAGCATCAAATTACAAGTATAAATGGCACAGCTTGCCTCCTTTTTTTTACAATGTTTTTTAACAAGTCTTGTAAATCAAAGGTAGGAACCTCAACGCAGACAGCGTGGGGTTTAATGATCGGGGTCTTGGGGCGTTTGAGGCATGAGCCTATAAAACAAGCCCCCTCTGTGCATATGTGGAGCCATGATTAAAATAATGTGCTGAAATATTCATTGAAATGATTCCCAGAGCCCTGGAGCAACCCGACAGAAAATTGCATTTTTATTCATTATTAATAACAGCGAATTAGGGTCATAAAAAAAAAAGAGAAAAAGAAGAAAACAGTTCCAGCATGTGGTAACCATCTTTGTAAATGATTATTCCAACATTAGTGAGGACCTGAGATAATTTTATTGCTTGCAGCTAATGCAAACCATTAAGCACCAGGACCAGCGTTAGGTTACTAAGTGCTGCTTGTTCCAACTGTGTGCTAGCTGTAGCTATTTCAAAGCCTTTCTGTTTCCTTTAGAAGGAAACACAGTAAATGAGGCTTGTTTTAATTCACCCTTAAGAAGAGTGTGTTAAAAAAAATACCAATCAGACAAATAATCTCTAACCTTTTACCCTGTTGTTAACAGGGTAGGAGGTGATTACTTCACTCTGGTATGAGCTTCACTGCCAGCCAAACGTGAGGAAACATGGCATAGGTTTTTCATTTTGTTGAATTTCAACCATTTAACCCTCGAATAAAAGCCCTTAGTAGCTACCAAGTGTTCGTATAATCTACAAAGAAATTCATACAGTTTGTTTTTCCTATTTCATCAACTTCATCTGTAAATAAAAATAATAAATGCTCAATAATTGTTAATATTTTTTAACCTTTTAAATGCAGTGTTTAGAATATAAACCATTTTTTGGAAACAGAAACATTGCATTACATATGATTTGATGTTTAACAATGATTCACACCATCATTGGTTAATTTGCATTATTATTTTTGGCACTAGGTCAGAACAGAACAATACACTTCCATCTAGTGGAGAATAAAAAACATGCTATTTCCTTTTCTTCCAAATATGGTAAAAGTGATGTCACAGGTAAAAAAAAAAAAAAAAAGGTTCACAAGTTAATTTAGACCCTTACTTCTCAAAAGTGTGATTTATGCCATAATGGTTTATGTATGAAAAACAGTGGTTATAATTGATGTAATAGCATATTTTACTTACATACAAATGCTTGTCTTATAATTTTCTTTTTTGGACGATGTGCAAATTTTAGTTGGTTTCCATAATTTTAAAGATCATGCAAAAATTAACAACTTTTGAATTCTGGCCTTATTTAAATTCTGAGAAATAAACCTTTTTTAATGTGAAGTGCAAAGTGTGCGTAAAATGTACATCCCAACACCGGAGGGTTAAATATATCAGGAGAAAAAATAAATCTAAACTCACTTTATTGATTTTCATTCTACAAACACTAGATACATAATGGTGAAGACAAGACAACTCCTTAAAATATCGCCATCATCAACATATTGCAGATGAGTAAATTATTAGAAACAGTCCCTTGACGATTGAAATCAGGGGTGTCAAATTCATTTTAGTTCAGGGGTCACATTAAACCAAATTTGATCTAAAATAATAACATAATACCATATTTCCCACAAGGCGCTCCATCAACAAATGGTTTATTTTAAAGGTTTTTTTTCATGTACAAGGTGCACTGGACTATAAGGTGTATTAAGTGAAGTCAAAATCACGAGATAAAAAAACCTAAATTATTAATTAAAAAGTCAAAAGTCCAAATAATCACATAAAAAGTCAAAATTTTGAGATAAAAAGTCAAAATTGTGAGATAAAAAGTACAAATTATTAGATAATAAGTAAAATTGTGAGAGAAGAAGTCCAAATTATCACATAAAAAGTCAACATTTTGAGATAAGAAGTGAAAATTATTAGATAAAAAGCAAAATTGTGAGATAAAAACCCAAAATTATTAGATAAAAAGCAAAATTGTGAGATAAAAACCCAAAATTATTAGATAAAAAGCAAAATTGTGAGAGAAAAACTCTAAATTCCAAGTCACTAAGCACAACCAGAATGAATTGATGTATAATTTTCTCTGGATTATCAGGCACACTGTCATTTTTGTAGAAAATTAAAGTCTAAAGTAAAGATAGTATTTTACTGATCAGACCCATTTTGATCTGTATGTGGAACCTGAAATAAAATGATCAATATATTCATTATCATTTTTGTATTTCCCTCCTTTATCCCAGGGACCGATCTGGATCCGTTTTGGGGGCCCGGATTTGGCCCCCGGGCTGCATGTTTGACACCCCTGATGAAAATAAAACCTTGGATTGGGTCCCATGTGTCTAAATCCTAGTGAAGATTCCCCAGTTCATGCAGGATCCACTAAGGTTTTGGCAGCCGTCTATGTCTTTGAATGGTTTCTGCCCCCTCTCCCTGCCGCAGCATTGGAGCAGTCTAAACAGATTAAAGTGTTACAGAGGATCACATCACAAAATACAGCCCTATGAATATAATATCTACAAATGTCAGAAATCAAGAGGCTCAGGAGACTTAACTGGGCTCTGACAGCAACACGAGCTCAGTTTCAGATAAGTATCAATCAAAAAAAAAACCCAGAGAGTGCATATGTGTGTATACTGGTGCAGGTCGATGTGGATACTGTATGTTCTGCACACAAAGTATCATGAGCTGCTGTTATGCAAAATGAGGCTGAACGTCTTGAGCTTGTCCCCTGTCAATCTCTCTCAAAGCTTAACTGAAGAAGAGAGAGATGTCAGTGGGTGGAAAGGAGTAACCCACGTAAATGATATTGTAAACGGAAGATTACACAGTGTGAAAATGTAAATCCACTGCAGGCAACTGAGTGATTACTGCTGGAGATTAAGTTCCCTAATTCTAAGTGCAAATACACAGCAGATGCGGCGGGGGGTTGGATTTGCCACTTTGAAGATTTGCTTTTAACAGTAGTGACTGCATTTGATGTGTTTTATTTGGTGTGCTAAATGAGGCTCATTTAAGTACTTCAATTTAAGACAAAATATCTTCAAATGTGCAAAAAAAAAAAAAAAAAAAACAAGCCGAAAAAATAATGCTATGATTAATTTATGAGTTGGTTGTCAAAACTGTGATGTTTCTTTGTTTTGTTTTTTTCTCCTGTGCAAATGGTTAAAATGTGTAATGTGATATTCTATTGTTTGAGCAGGACTAGTGATTGACCCATATGGATATTTTTGGGGTTGATAGTGATTTATCTATTTTTTTTATATATATATGATCAACCTTAGCCTTGAGAATCTTGAAAGGCACTGATAACTAACATTTATTATTATTATTATTATTATTATTATTATTATTATTATTATTATTATTATTATTATTATTATCAGATGACAGATACAGGTCACCGATATTTGTAAGGTTAGAGGTGATACAGTAGTAACACTGCTCTACATTTTATTTTAGAAAACTAAATGTGCTCATTCTTACAGTAAGATCAAACAGAAAACAAATTATAAAAGTGCTGGTAAGCTTTTTAATATACATGATGGTGTGTTATTCCATATATATGCTGGTTTATGTACATCACAGGTGCCAAACATAAGGCCTGTGGGCCAAATCCGGCTAACATGATTACTACTTTGTTAATAAATTTAAAGTGAATATAAATATACTTATAGTTGATTATACAAATTTACAAAAAATGTGGATATAAATGGTTTGTATGCTTTGTGCTAATGGTAAACAGACAGAAGGAAGTGTGTTAAAGCACAGGAAGCAGAATTTATTTCATTATTACTTTGTAAAAGTAATAATTTCCCACTCTTTTTTGAGTGTAAAACATTTTTCGTTGATCATTTTGTTTGATGCCTTGATGTTTTGATGATTTTATGTGCTTGAAATAAAATAAAATTAAACTGAACTACAGCTGGACAAACGGCCTGAACTGCATTCTACTACAGATTTCATTGTGTTAAAATTTTTTATCAGATTAATGACGATAATGGATTCATCTGCGTGAACTCATTCATTTTGAAAACCCTAAAAATGCACGCCCCCCCCCCCTCCAAAAAAAAACCCATTTTTTTTTTATTTTGCAAAATGTGTGAACATAACCTAAAACCAAACAACTGACTTCCTAACTATCATTTCCAAAACCACAGACACGTTGTCAAAATAGGTGATAAAATCCCACTTTTGAGTTGGAATCATTAACAGAAAACGAGCTGTCTGTAAAAACAACAACTTGTCCGTTCAATAGCATTCTTTATTAAGCAGAGTTGGCTCGAGACCTCCTTATTTTCTACATCAAATGTGTCTGGCTTCATGACAACCATAAAGAATGGCTGCATGCCGGCCTCCTAGAAACTCGCAAAATTTATTAGTCCTGTCACCCATCAATCACCCAAATGGATTTCAAACCGCATTTTAAAAGCTAATTTTCCAGCACTGATAACCTACAGGAAACAGGAGCACCATTATTTATGGATGCTTTCAGACTTGCTAAGTGCAATAGGATAAATGTATAAGAGGACTACCGCCTATTCTCTTCTTCTTTTTAAACAGGTATTTAAAGCACATCTTTCCTCAAGGAACTGGTCTTGAGGTTTTTTGTGGTACCACATCTAACACCCCAGGTCTACAGGGAATGCGTTTTGTTTGTAAAAGGAAAGGGAAAGCTGACAGGCATATTTCAAAAATAAGATGTGGAAGGAAAGAAAAATAAAAGGATTGATAATGGTTTTATAGGAAACTATAACATCATTCTAGAAAAGAGAGAGCCATCCGACAGCTGTCAGGGGCTTATATTGGATTAGAGGGGTGATATATTCTTAGTGCTACTGTTATATTAGGACAACATAAGATTTCGCTTCCCCATGTTTTGTGTGAATATACTGAAGATACCAGTGGTTAAGCAACAACAAAGAGGGAAAAAAAAACTGAAGCTGTTACAAGGTCAAACTGGCAAAGGCTCAGGCCATGCTAGGAAGAAAAAAATAAAATAAAAATAAAATAAAAACATTCACAGACTTTAGGATGCTAGTAGTTTCACAGTCGTATCTACATTTGACACGAAGTCAGTAAAATTCTAAAAATTAATCTTGATAAATCCAGTGTCTAATCACTTGAACCAGAATAGCTAACTGAAACATGCACAGACAGATGAGGATCCCACAGTAAAATATTTCCTTTTTATTCCACTCATTTTCAGAGAAGATTTGAGCGAGGCGGTCGAGAGGAAGGACAGGGACATGCTGATTCAATAAAACACCATTATACTCCTTTTAAAGGCTTCCACTGGTGACATGAGTCAGGGGTAATTATAATAAATACCAGTAATCAGTGACAATTCTATTCAAGGGCGCAGTGACTGGTTTCTATCACACAAACTGGGACGCTGAACACACGTCAGTTCTTCCTGAGTGTGAGTCTGAGGACAAGCAGCCTTTTCTTTGGTTTTCCAGTTGTTCAAACAGGCTCTGGATACGAGTAACAAAGTCTGTGGGGAATATGAGATGCAAGTGTTACTATATTTAACGCGGTGATTAAAAAAAAAAAAAAAGAAATCCTTAAAGTTCAATGTGTAAGGTTGTGTGCTTTAGGAAGTTTGTGCTGGAGTCAGAGTTGTGTGTTAGCTAGCGGCCGACATTTTACAGCTAACTGTAGCTAGTGTTACGGAGAAGTGGAAGAAAGGTGCAGAAAACCTCAACAGTAGGCATTAAATTCTGTTTTTTTTTTTTCCTGTTAGGAAAACTAACAGTTATGTTTACAAAATTCACTATACAGAAGGCTAATTTCACATATGTCACTCTCCAATTTACAATTTCTATTCACATTAATCACAGAGTTTTGATTAATAACAATTACATTCCATTTATTTTCAGTCTATATTAATTGTTTCTATTGTCTGCTATCAACCAGCTCAATATACGATGCTCCAGCACAAAACCAGTCACTTGGGTCAAAGGTCAGAAATTAAGATTTTATATTTATCTTTAGCTTATTAAAAATGGTTGCGTGACACGAATTCAACCAATCAGAGGCAGTTTTTCAACATCGCCATAACAACAAGGGATTTTGTTTACTCGAGAAGGCTTTGTTCTGAGCCCTCCCATTGGTTCAGATATATAATTATCTAAATTAAATTTAAGGGTTGTCTAGAGGGAATCCTAATCTTTCCAACAGTACCAAACATGATAGGGAAATAACTAACACGAGCGCGAAGGAAAGTCGTGTTTTGAGTTGATTTTTCTTTGTTATAGACTTAATTACTGTCAGAGTCAGTTGTTGTTCTTCCTAAAAGGCATGATTTGAAGCACTTACGGTAGGAATTCCACAAAAACTCATAGTTAGAAGTGTTCAGGAGACATTTTACTTGGATTTTATGCATAAACTTCAAATTCGATAATTTTGACCCATATAACGTATTTGAGGCTAAAGCTAGAAATACTGCTGTGAGACTGAACCACTAGGTTTGTGCTGAAGGGTCGCATATAGGCAACTGTGAGTTATCGTTAGCATAGAAATAGAGTTAGCCAAATGGTAATGGCCTCAGTTCCTAAACGACACTAAAGTAGAAATATCTTAACCCTGTAAAGCCTGAACCATCAAATCATTGAGAGAAAATTTCACTCCTTTGAAACTGGAGCTTTTATTGGTCTTTCTGAACAACCCAAAAAGTGTTTTTCAGATTTCAATTTTCAAGTTTCAGTTTCAATTTTGTATCACTTTTGAAACATCAGGTCTCAATGCTCACATATTAATTTTTTTTAACAAATACAAATATAACACAAACCTATCTAACAAATTGGTAATGTTCAAAATTGACAAAGTTCTCCGTCCTTCCTTATTTCTGATAATATTGTAGTGTCACTGGAAAGGGCTGTAGTGAACAAATTCCTCCGCCCTTGTGGATTTTCTGTGTATTACATGTAACTAATTGTATACATCAGGTTTTTCAAGAAAAAAAATATCACTCTGATCATGTAGAGGGCTTAGGAACTCATGTGTCAAATATGGTACATTTGGTATTACAGAGTTTAAGTTGTGATATAGTTGACAGCCATGGGTTTGGAGTTAAAAAAAAAAATAAGAAAAAAACCCAATCTATAGATAGATTCACATTGAGAGCTGAAGTCTCACCCCTTCTGATGTGCTCAACAGAGTGTAACATGAGTGGAAATCAAGGGCAGGAGAGAAATAATTTTTTAAAACTTATTTGACTTGAACCAACATTCACACATGTGATGTTTGTCACATTCAAGGATAACTTGACAGGCCAAGAAAATATGTGAAAAAAAAAAAAAAAAATCAACTTTTATATTAACCAGCTCAATAGACTGCATTTTCCGTTCCATGATACACATCAACACATCAACAACATCTACTGTAGCACTAACACCTTTTCACGTTTTACCTCAATCATTGACAGCGAGGTGGTAAAAGTACTGACAGAGGTGAGAATCACTTTACAGTTGATTGGGTTGAAGCTGTAGAAACAGCAATGCTACAGATTGTAGAAACAAATCACACCAACTACACGACTTTTAAGCTTGTAGTTATACATTGACATTTCATATTTTAATGGTCTGATCACTCAATAGTTTTTCCACAAACTGAATTTGTAAAAATTAAGATTTTATTTGACAAACGTAATTTGTTTAAGTGATGCATAATTAAAACAGGATGGAAAAATGTTTGTCTTGTGATTGTCTTAAGTATTTTCTGAAATAAAGTCCAATGGGACACATCTAGAAAGAAGGGATTTCTGCTCTTTACTGTCTTCATTAAATCTAAGTTAAGCTCAGTTAATACTGGTATTCATTGTAAAATTAAAGCTGCTTTTCCACTACAATTAGCGGGTAGACCCATGTTTTTAAAACCAGTGTCAAACCATTAACAATTGGCATCTATTGACCAAAAAAAGCCAAGTCTAACTCCCGCTGTACACCTGATGACATCACCACACTGGAATCGAGTTGATGATGATATCACAAGTGTGACAGAAAGGTGTGTGACATGATATGGGACACTACTGGTGCAATGTTATGATGCGTCACCAGGTCATTAAATAAACTAGTGGGTTGATATGGGTCTGGTGTTTCCACTGCATGTCGATCAGAGCAATTGAAGCCGATTTAAACCCACCTCACTTGCTGAGTTGTTCAACACATATCGACATGGGTCAGTGTGCCTATCCAACTGCCATTAAAAAAGCTGATTGTTAGCGGGTTTAAACAGGTTTTTTGGCCAGTGGGAAAAGATTTCTTCCATTATTTCACTCTCAGGTAGAATAGAAGACTTTTACTGGCATGTCTGCATTTATATTCACTTGGCTTTTGGCATATTTAATAAAACACATTTTTCATTAATAGGTTCCATGAAGAGATGATCTACACGTAACTGGGTATTTTGGAATTTTTTTAGAATTTTCTCTGTGCTTGTTCTTACGATTTACATGACAACAATGAGCACATGCACTGAAAATTAAGGTTTCTAAAGAAAAAAAAAACAAAAAACCTCTGGCCAAAGTCAAAAAAATGGAGATTCACTGATGGAGGAAGAGGATGGAGATGATACGTGAAGTTGCAAATATTAAATGGGAAAATAAGTAAATTTGGTAGTGAATATTAGCATCTTAGCTAATTAACAACTTTACGATTCATCATCAAACTTGAGCAAGGCCTTCATGAGAGGAAATTTGGTGATCCTCCATCAAAAGTTATTGAGAGTACAGTGTTCCCGGACGGATGAACAGGATTTCTTTGTCCTCCGCCGAGGCGATGGTGGACAATAAACACCGATTACAACCAAGGTCTGCAGAAGAGCATCTCTGAACTCACAACACGTCGAACCCTGAGGCAGATGGGCTACAGCAGTAGAAGACCACACCGGGTCAAGCTAAAAACAGGAAACTGAGGCTACAATTCGCACAAGGCTCACTGAAATTCCATAACAGAAGATTGGCTAAATATTGCCTGATCTGATGAGTCTGGATTTCTGCTGCAGCATTCAGATGGTAGAGTCAGAATTTAGCGTCAACAACATAAAAGCATGGATCCATCCTGCCTTGTATTAACGGTTCAGGCTGGTGGTGGTGTAATGGTTTGGGGGATATTTTCCTGGCACTCTTTGGGCCCTTTAGTACCAATTGAGCATTGTTGCGAAGCCACAGCCTACCCGAGTATTGTTGCTGATCATGTCCGTTCCTTTATGACCACAGTGTACCCATTTTATGATGGCTACTTCCAGCAGGATAACACACCATGTCATAAAGTATCTCAGACTGGTTTTTTGAACATGACAATGAGTTGACTGAACTCAACTAGCCTCCACAGTCACCAAATCTTAATCCACTAGAGCACCTTTGGAATGTAATGGAAGGGAAGATTCGCATCATGGATGTGTAGCCGACAAATCTGCAGCAACTGCATGATGCAATAATGTCAATATGGACCAAAATCTCTGAGGAATGTCTCCACTACCTTGTTGAATCTATGCCATGAAAGATTAAGGCAGTTCTGAAGGCAAAAGGGGGTCCAACCGGGTACTAGCAAGGTGTACCTAATAAAGTGGCCAGTGGCTGTATATCTATAGCTTAACATTTTCTGAAAACACTCACATCTGCATGAGGTTTTTTTTTTTTTTTTTTTTTAACAGACGGGAAAATCTGTTCTCAAAAATATCTGGCCACATATAAACATAGCCTATAAAGATGGTAAAAATACTTGTTCCAGTAGATCTGCTCCTTTAGTCCAAATATAGTTACTTCTGGCTCCAAAATGTCAACAACCCTGGCTTCTGTACAGCAGTTCAGAATCCAATGAGTAACATCAGCTAAAACCTCACATACAGTAGGCCCGGAACAAACTGCAACCTTTTAATGAAGAAAAAAAAAAAGATATAAAATAAACACAGGTCACTGGCATCCCAACCATTGTATAATTGTCCACACAGAAGTAAAAAATATTGTGGCCCTCATTTATAAATCAAATGCCAATCCCTATTGTAACCTGCTTCAGATGTTTCTTCATCTAAACCATCCTTTGATCGCATTAACATGACAGCCGCATATGTGGATCCGTAATAAGAGGGATTCCACATATCATGAAAACCATGAGGCGGCCAGCAGACGCTACAAACTGAAGCCTGAACATTCTAAAACGTTATCTGTCAACCAGTGCATTCTTTTTGGTTAGAATTTTTTTTATGTTTTATACCATAGCACGAAAATAAAAGGATAGAGGAAAATAAAAAGAATAGAAAAACAATGCTGTATTTAAAACTGGCAGCCATATGGAGGATGAGTAGTTCTCAACGCACAGCTTTCAAAGTAACCTATAAACCCGGAAAAAATATAGACAGTAATTCCCTCCATAAAACACTTCAAGTTTGATCATAATGTCCGTCGAATGCCAACTGTTAAGTGACTCTGTGGCCAACATCATGATCAGATTATCACAGATGGTTGGATATGGCCCACAGGACTTTCATCTCTTTAATTTCCCCATTTCTTATCATCACTACACTCAACACTTACAAAAGTATGGACATGAAACTAAGATCCTAATGCATCTACTTATTGAATATGACTGTTCTTTTGTAGATTGAGAGATAGGAAATAGACACACAGAGGAATGGGTATTGGACAAAGACAAAAGGGAAACAACACAGCAGCAACAAGATTAACTCCAGGTCATGTGGTGTAATGAAGACAGACGTACGAGATCAGACGAGAGATGAGGAGCCGTACTGTACTGTAGGTGAACTCCCTCGGATCGCCGGCTTCGCGGATCCTCCATCTTTCACTGGAAATGGGGCACAGTCAGGCGATGCCCGGCTCAATTTCAACACCAGATGAAATTGATGATTGTGTGAATGGGCCTCTTTCCAGAGATAATTAGCACAAGGTTAAGAGCTCCTCAAGGGAATCGAGCTTCGTGTAGGTCAAGAACAAATGCAAGTGGGGAGAATAGCGGTTTGTGAGAACAAAGAGGCTTCAGGTTTTATACAAGATCCAATTAAACAAACAATAGAAAACATCATAAAATGCTTTAAACGAAGGCGTATTCTATTTAACCCTCTGGTGGACTGAAACATGGGAGTGTATTCAGTAGTCATGGTAGAACTGTTAGGTTTGAATATATGGTGATATAGTAGCCAATGTAGGCAAAATATCATAGTTTATTCTTATCTTTATTCTAATCTTAAATATGATCAGATCAGAAGGATCAGCATTTGTAATTTTCTTCGTGATAGCAGACACCGCTAACAAGATGCAATATTATTACAATACAACATGAAACAATTACTCAAAGGTGGGGTGGGAGATCTTTTTTTTTGCACCTTTTTTTAACCATATTGCTTGAAAATCTCTTCACGATCCTAAAGCATGCACTGAAATAGAATGTCTGCAAAAAAATCTAAATGTTTTAGTCCAGTCTAGAGGGTGGAACAAGAGGAAAACTTAGGCCAATCAGTGTACTGATCATCTTTACAATGACTGACTGCTGTTACAACCATCAAATATCAGTCCACTCGCACCCACCCCTCCCTCGCCTGTCTGCCTAATTTATTAGGCAGACAAACTCAAAGTCTCAGTGAACTTATCAAGCAAACAATAAAGAAAATGGAAGCATAAAAGTATGTGTCCATAGCATGTCAATGTATAAATGGCACTTTTACAGGAACACTACGCAATTGTTATTCATTTTAATTTAAGCAAGTTGAACAGAACACATTACAAAGAAATATTTGCTATTCCAGACGTCAAAAAGAGTATGATTTTTCGATATTTGACGGTAATATTATTTTAATGTGATGTTACACACGACTGCGGTGTTTTGTTTTTATACTGTCAGGCTAAAGCAGAGACCTTGGCCTTCCATTGTTGCCCCAGGGGGGTCATCAGATGTGAAACCCACTGATGCTGCGAGGCCATCTAAAGGTGCTCCCCTCCCTTGTGCTAGTGAACCTCTATTAGAATTGATAACCCTTTTAGCCCGGGACCAAATACTCCAGGCACATCGTGAGTAAAAAGATTCATTCCATCACAAAGTTATTATCCACGAGTAGATTGTTACCATTCATCACGTGTGAAAGATGAAACTCACTGTTAGTCAAGGGAAACGGCTGTTTCACTGCCTTGCCACAGATCAATATATGCCACCATTTTCCTTTCTCTCCTCTGCTACACAAAAGTAATTATACAGAAGAAATGTTGACAATCAATAGACTAGTCAGGTAAGGTTAAGGTCTGCTGTGGGGGCCAGTGGGGGCTCCTCTGTCAGCTGTCACTGAGGCTGTTGATGTGAACACAGACAGCCGCAGGAGCACAAAAAAAAAAGGTTTTGTCTCATCTGCCCTTTTTTACATTCAGGCTATAGGCTGGTTGTGTAGGAACATTGAAGAGAAAATGACTTAACGGAGACACACCTCGAGTACTGATATCTTAATCAAAGTGCTTCTAGTGTGGGTTTAATGTTGCAGGAATAAAAGCTTCTACCGCATCTACAATACTTAAGACATATATAACAATACATTTAATAATGCATGGAGCTCTTTGGTATAAATAACTTAACAATAATCTAGCTTGTTTTGCGAGCGGAAGAAGCACACGCCGGCGATTTTAAGCCTCGTTAAAAATTTAAACGCCGTACACTGAGATGGATCTGCCCGAGCGGTAACTACATACGAAGGTGGTCCCGAAATACCGCAGCCTCACCTCGACTCGACTCGACGTCTACTTTCACTTCAGACGAGCCTGAACTTTATAATCCACTGGCAGGGGGTCAGAGGTCAACGGCAGAGGGGACCAGAGGGCAGGGAAAATCACTCTCTCTCTGGAAAAAACTCTGACATCCAATTTTCAACTTGATTTATCAGTGTAAAGCTAAAATTGATAGTGTGTCATTACTGGGCAGGGAGCTGTCTCGGAGAGATGTATCAAAGGCTCCTCGTTTTGATTTAGCGTGGCGGATCAATACAACCCTATACTGTTTCAATTTGAGGAGTATTGATTTTGCTATGCTGACTCTATACGGGGGCACATTCATCATCAGGGAAGCATATATTATGATCTAACGGGCCAGCACAGGGTCTGATCTGCTTATTCTTGACTCAGATCACATGAATGTAGAGCAGCTGTTTATAAGCCGCGTTCAGATTATTTCCTTGTTGTATGAGCTGCCACAACATTTCTTACACAGTTTGCCACAAAGAAAACAACAGCTCAAAAAGGATTGGCATTCACACACACATACACACACACACACATATATATATATATATATATATATATATATATATATATATATATATATATATATAATCTGCAGATGTTTGTATTATATGCAGCCATTGAGAGCTGTTAAAATGTGCCAAAATAAAAGAAAAAAAAGAAAAATGAAATAACTTGAGGACTATACTGGTTTCATTCTGTTGCCTGCCTAAGAATAATCTTGTTTGTATTAAATTCTGCACAAATCATAAATATCTTTTGGCGTGTCTCCAGGCAGAAGTTAGGAGTAAAAAAAGCAAAGCAATTTTTGTGCACAAGGGTGAAAACAAACATTAACAACTTAAGTCTCCCTCCTGTTTTCTCCCTCTTTCTCAGTCTCTCGCTCTCCCTCATAACAGACAGCACCTCAAAATGCTTGAGGGCTTTATATTTTACAAGAGCAGCATAAATGGGAAAGTTAATGTAGCATTGAATAAGACTAAGCTGCTGAACTGCAACACTGCCTTGAGCTTGTGAGCATATTGCATCATTTTTCTTCACCAGCAGGTTACCATTAAATTTGAATTTGTTGGAAGTTTTGCGGTATCATTTACAATGCACCCACGCTCAATAACCTTTTGTTTCAATGCAAATGCTATGCCTCTGAGAGAGGCTCCATAAATATTTGAACAAGAGCCCAGAATTCAATCCAATAGATTCTGTCATGGGTACCTCTGCAAGGGTTCAGCCAGTTTTGTTGGTTTTTTTTTTTTAACAAATTTGTGCTTTTTCAGTTATGGATATTTATTTTAATCGAGAATGTCTATTGAAGTAACACATTTTAGACAACCTGAATATCCATTTTTATTCTCCTGAAATTTAACACATGTAATAAATAATGATGCAGTTTTATCCCAGACGATCCATTAGAGGAACAAAGTACAGTTTCATGTGATATTTTCTGGAAAATAAATAAAAATGAACTGCAAAACAAAAAATATCATTGTTAAATAATTATACCGCTTTGAAAATGTGTTTGGTTTCAGAAGCTATGTTTTACAATAGAAAACAAAGAGCACTGAGTGAGCAATGTTAAACATCTGCATTATATTAGACATGTTTAACAGTAAAAAAACCAAAACAATACTGTTTATTTGTTTTTGAACAGTCATTTGTGGTAGACTGTGTTGACCTCCCCTACAGCGCTTGCAGTTTCTCAGGCTAATTAATAAAAGCATTTCAATCACTACTCAGACTGTGGAACTCTGCATCAGTCCACTAACGGACATAAAATCTATGGCTTTGTAAATTCAGCCACTAGGGGTCTCTCAATCACACAACGTCATTATACATAGTTGTGGCAGTTGAAACTGAATCTGACATGAAATAATGTTTACAGACATGTTTTGAGGTTTACTTCTTCCAACTCCTTTTATATATATATATATATATATATATATATATATATATATATATATATATATATAAAAATCTTGGCATGTTGATTGATGCTTTGATGATTTTGTGTGCCCGAAATAAAATTGAATTGAGATTAAATTGAACAATGTAATGGATTACATTAATTAAATCCAAAGTAATTAAATAAAATACTGTAATACCATATTTTCTGCACTATAACGTGCACCGGACGATAAGGTGCATTAAGTGAAGTGCAAATCATGAGATTAAAAAGTCAAAATTATGAAATAAAAAATGTAAATTATGAAATAAAAAGTCAAAATTCCAATTCTTTAAGCACAAGTAGAATTAATTCATTTGTGGAGAAAATTAAAGCCTTTTAAGTGTGCCTTATAGTCCATAAAATACAGTATTCATGTTATTTGATTTAAATGTCAGAGCCACAAGAACCATTATGTAAAATAATGTTAAATATTAACATAGGATTAGATGTGTTGACTTATGTTTTGTTATCTATTTATGCTGCTATGCTGTTTTTATTAACAATATAGTTTGCATAGTGTAGTCATTCCACTGCCTTATTACTATTATATTAACTTTACTATTACTCGTACTGTATAACTGCACTTCTGATATTTTATTTCGTGTTTACTATTTTGCTATAAAGGGACTACAATGCTACCAACAGGGAAACAAATGACGACTTAATACTAAAAAAATAAGGATATTTCTGAATGGGAATATTTTCATGTTGTCATTTTTAGGTATTTTGATCCAATCCTCCATATTATACATTTAAATAGGATAATAAATGTTAATTGAAATGAAACCTGCAAAATATACCAACCTACCAATTTAAGAAAAAGTAGAAGTTGTAGCTTTTGACTGGGTGATGTATATTATATATACAGGATATTGGATTGTATATTTTGTTATATATTAAAATATATATAGTTAATATATTAAAAATATTATGTTACACCTCTTTCCAGCCACAATTGTGGTTTGATGCAGCCCCCATTTTACTGTCAGTGTCTTGTCAATATCACGTGATAAATAAAGATTGTATTATATTTTATCCTATTCATATATTTTCTTCTGTTGTACTCTTATTTTCTTCAGTTCTATTCTATTCTATTTTGTTTATTATATTGTCGTCCATTCTTTTTTGTTTTTTTTCTATTGTATTGTATTCAGTTTTCTTGTATTCTATTCTATTCCTTTTGTTTTTACCAACATGAACACCAGCCGTATAGAAGACTGAGGAAAACCAAGTGGTCATATTCCCAGCTCTTTGGCTCTGTACACACATAATATGTTGTAACAGCTCAGTTTGTGTAGCTCTTGATCCTTGGCGAGTAGTGGGAGGTAGAGCAGGGGAGTGGGCGCTTATTTTAACAGGGCCCGTGGGGAAGTCCACAACTATGACCAGGTGCTTGGCTGCGTTACTGAAGGGGTCAATGAGTGCCAGGACAACAGTGTAGAAACACCCCCCCACCACCACCCCACCCGCCCCACCTCCACCTCCACCCCGGCCTGTCGGACGACCGGCCAATCATCTGTCCCCGGGGGATTAAGCCACTCTACACTGTAATTGCGTTTGCTGACCTGATTGCTGACCCTATCGAATCCTGGGAAAATGACATTAAATGGTGGTCCCATCCCATCACTACGCAGTTTTGTGAAAAGGTAACTTCTGTCCTCCAGGTTCATGTTTGAGCTTTAACACGGCCTGTGGTTGTGTCTAGTGATCGACTGATATGTTTTGTTTGTGGGGCCAATGACGTTTCAGCCTTGACACAGGGCACCGATATTTCTAAACTGGTATCACAAGTAAAATGCTTCTGGAATAAAATGAATGAAATATTACCATATGTGTGTTAGTGATAAAGAAAACTCAAGTCTTAAACACTGGTTGGATCAAGTTTCTACAATAAGTCTGGGGTCAAAATGTGAAATTCTTAGAATTTACAAGAGAATAGGTTTTAGTCCAAAGAAATATTGGTGTCGGATCTACTTCAAAACACTGTCTGCACATTATGATCCATTCACTTTACAGGTTCTTTCTAGTGGAATATTTACTAATCCATTGTATACATGTACATAACCCTAGCCTGGCTTTCGCTGACCCTCAGCTTCATGAGCTTCACACAAAGGTCTGTTAAATTCTGTTGTCTTTGGCCAAATTGTGGACGGACCAATCATGATCACTGGGCGTGATTTTAACACTTATGATGTAAGGAAGAGTGTCCTCACAGAAAAACATAGCGGCTAGCATGGAGGCATATATCAAGTCTTTAAAAGTTGAACAGAGAACAGATTTGAAATAATTTATTGGTGGCAAAGATGTTATGGCTGTTCTCCCAACTATGTATGGTAAGAACTTCTACTTCTATTAACTACGTTACATGCTGCTTTCCATGTGATTCGTTGAAGTAGTACGACATTCAAAATGACAAGCACCTGCTTTCTCCAATCAGGACAAATTATTTTGATCGACAACCCCACCCTAACAAAGAGAAGCTAGAAGTAGAAGAAGAAGTTATGACTTTTTGTTGCTCAAAAACATAGAAAAAACTTAGGAGTTGACATTATTTATAAGTTTTTATCCTATTATTTATATTATTTTACGGGTCCGGCCTATTTTATACCATATTAGAGAGAAAGAGAGGAAGAGAGGAAGGAAGGAAGAGAGAAAGAGAGGAAGGAAGGAAGGAAGAGAGGAAAGAAAGAAAGAAAGAAAGAAAGAAAGAAAGAAAGAAAGAAAGAAAGAAAGAAAGAAAGAAAGAAAGAGAAAAAGACTCGTCTGTTACAATAAATGTGAATAACCTTGCTTATGTGTAATTTTACCAATATTCTAAATGTTACTAAATGTGTGTATTTGTAAATCCATTATCTTTCAGTTGTGATGCACATGTATAAATAAAGTAAAGTGTAATATTGCACTTATTTCTCTGAACAATTTTCAGGTTGTTGATATTTTTGTTCATCTACAGTTGGTAGAGGTAAACATTTTCATTACTCAAAAACATAGAGAAAACTATGAATTTGACATCATTTATAAGTTTTCATCCATTTTATAGCATATTAGGCTGAATGTGGCCCCTGAACTAAAATGAGTTGGACACCCCTGGTCTCGGCGGTACGTCCATGTCCTCGTCCTTGTCCTTACCTCTGGCACACCGTCCCCCAGGCACCGTGTTTGTTGGTGAGGATGTTGACGATTTTCTGCTTCAGCTGGTTGGCTGTCACATGGTCTCTGTGTTTAGCTGCACTGATCAGGTGGTCGCACATCTTCTCTTCTTCTTTTCTATCCGCAGCGTACTGGGCACAGTTGGACTAATAAAATATAGAATAGAATAGAAATACTTTATTGATCCGACTATTGGGAAATTGCATCATAACAACAGCAGTATTCACATACAAGTAAAACAAACAGACAACGTGAGGTGCAAAACAAACTAAGGTGCAATGGAATATTAAAGTGTAAATACAGTACAAATAACTGTCTAATGCACAGGTGTCAAACATAAGGCCCGGGGGCCAAATCTGGCCCACCAACGGGTCTAGTTCAGCCCTTGGGATGTTGAAGGTGTTCAATCAACATGTTCATTTAATTTAAATATTCATATTTTTGCATGTGTTTTGGATATTTCAGCAAATTTTATTTTTTTTTTTCTGTATTTTAGAAGACATTTTGAAAATGTTTTGGATTTGTCATTGTTTTTGTTTTTAATTTTAGTGGATTTTAGCAATGTTTCGTATATTTCTTTTCTCAACATTTTTTTGGGTTTCATAGCCTAATTAGAATAGAATCAAATGCCTTTATTGTCACTAACACATGTACAATTTACATTATATGCATACAGTAAGATAAGAGCAAATCACTGTGTAAATGTATGATAGAAAATATCTGAAATATCCAGAGAAAAATAAAATAAACTAATAAGTACTAATTTAAAACATATTAAAAACACTATAAAAAGAAAAGAAAAAATATTGCACACAGATTGACCCTGAGTGTGTGTTTAGCATCATGGTGTGTGTAAGTTCAGGGTGTATTTTTGTGTATTTTGTGAGAAATTTGAGTACGAAAAAACACAGTCAGACAAAGTGTTGACCGACAAAGTGTTTTTGACACAAGAAGGAGTTTTCTTTTCACTGAAGAACTTCCAGCTTAAAATACCATATTAACGTGAAACACACGTTGGTCATGGATTCTGCGAGCACTTCGGCTAATGTGTCGTCTTGTTTGGACAAACACATTATTAAGTGCACATCGTATTTTCCCGTCTTTCTCGAAAGTGTTTGGTCATGTAAAAGGAAATGCAATTCATATAGATTAAAAATGAACATTTAATTACCATTAATCAAAATTAATACAAAGCAAACTCATTAAAAACTTTAATCATTTAAAGGACAGGTGTCAAACATAAGGCTCGGGGGCCAAATGTGGCCCGCTAAAGGGTCCAATATGGCCCAGTGGATGAATAACAATTAAGATATTAACAATCAGTGATGTAAAAATCATCTTAATTCAGGTTCCACATAGAGAATAATTAGATCTCAATTAGGTCAGAGCAGTAAAATATGATCATAATATCCTATAAATAATGAAAAAAGCAGATTACATGAAAATCTTGATATTGATGAACAATCTTTTTACAAAAAATATGAATAACCTGAACAAATATGAACAACCTGAAATGTCTTAGAAGTGTCATTTTATCAATATTCTGCCTCTTACTAAACATATATTTTGTATTTATAATTGTAATTGAGGCAAAATATTGTTAAAATTACACTTGTTTTTTTAAAGACATTTGAAGTTGTTCATGTTATTAAGATTTTTAAGGAAACATTCTAGATATAAACATCGTCATAATGTAATCTTCCTTATTTTTTCCACTGTTATTATTTCCCTGGTCCGACCCTCTGCAGATCAAATTTGGTTTAATGTGACCCCTGAACTGAAATGAGTTTGACACACCTGATTTAAAGGAGAATTATTAGATTCAGTTTTAACTCTCATTATGTCAGCTCATTCTGCCCAAAAAGAAAATGGGAGATTTTTTTTTTTTTTTTTTTTTTAAATCATTAAAAATGTTATTGTACTGTTCCCAAAATGTAACCACATCTATTCTGGGTTACTTGTAATCCATAAACCCAATTTGGTTTGAATTCAACCAATAATTAACAAACAAACTGAATCAAAATCAATACCATTTGGAGAATAGTGTGTAATTTGTATTTTAGTAATTTATTACAAAGAAAAACTCAGTCTCAATGAACGTATCAATTAATTAATAAAGAAAATGGAAGCATATAAGTTTGTGTCCATAGCATGTCAACACATAAATGACACTTGTTCAGGATTTACAGGAACAAAAGGAGACAGTTTTTCGATACTTGACGGTAATATTTTAATGTGATGTTACACACAACAAAAAAAACTCCATAATTATCTCATCATAAAAGTCCAGATCCAAGCCCATTTCTGACTCAGCCTGAAATGCTCAGTTTTGGATTCTGGCCAATCTCGCTGTTCTCTGATTGGCCAGCTCAATGGAGGCTTCCTTCTTTGATGTGCGTCCGTACGTGTTAGACCCTGAGTCTGACCCGGACAATGAAAGATTAATCCATTTTGCTGTGGCTGTTGGCCGGCAAAAATAAAAGCTTCCCACAGTTTTATAGTTGGGACATCTTTTGGAATGGAAAACACTTGATATTTTCCTTCACAAATCTCTTCTTCTTCTTCAGGTTGGAAACATAACTCCCAGGAAAGTTTGAATTATTTAATTATTATTGGGCGTGTTGAGCCACATTTTGTAATAAACGTCCAAAATGTAATAACTTTTTAATTTCATTTTGTAATAAAGCTGAATTTTGTAATAAACTAAACTGCCCCAACGCATTCTGTAATCAACTTTTCCACATTATGTAATAATTTATTCCATTTTGCAGCAGCAGGTGCTTTGGTGGTGTGGCATTAAAACTCAAGGAGCTGTTTGGGAAACATTCAGAATGGTTTATGTCTTGGCTGGTAATTAGACATGGACATGTTGAAATTACGAATATATTTTGGAAATAGAAATGTGGCAAAATACATTACAAAATGGCAGTTCATTATGAAATGAAATGAAAAAGTTATTACATTTTGGACATTTATTACAAAATGCGGCTCAACAGGGTGTGTTTTGGGACCGCTTCTATGTTGTTGGACCATTCGTCCCAATTGGATGCTTCAACCTGATGTCAGGTTTTGTACACATCTCGACAACCAGTGATGCGAAGTGAGCGGGTCAGGTCGTCTGCGGTCATTGAAAAATATTATGAATGCTAATATTTTTAATGATATTTAGGTTGCGGCCGGTTGGGTCGTTTGTCGTTTGAGATAAACATTAAAATAACCTGGTAAATACGCTTCATTAACTGAAGGTCCGTGCCCATGTCTACGGTATGAAGGGAGCAAGAGAGAAAGTCAAGTTAGAAGAGTGGAAGCTCTGGAAACATACAAATAAGGTTTGGGACACGTTTTTAAAGATGACGAGTGGCTCCCAGTGTTTTCTTTTCCGTGGAAACTGGGTTCAAATGGGTATAAAATTTGGGTGTTACAGGTGGCCGACCCCAATGACATCGGATTTTAACATAAATGCAGGTATGTGAGTGAGGGTAAAATGCTGGTCGGGTTTGTTCTTTTCAAATACATTTATTGCGGTCAGAGTTGTGGGCGGGCTAGTTAAAAAAGCCGTCGCCAACATCTCGCGACGAGCTGTTCAGAGTGGCAGGAAACCACGTTGCAGGACTACGGCATAAACACCACAGCTCATGTTTTGTAACTTTGCGGAGGTTTGAATCCGACATTATAACATTGTATGTATGTAGAAAAACACGGATGGGTCTCCTTTAACTGCACTAATTTTTACTTAAAGTACAGTACCGACAGCCAAAAAAACAGCATCTCACATTGCTCTAATAGCATTTTAGAATGTTTTACTTGAATAAAAGCAGAATAAAATATATCCTCTAATGGAGCATTTGTCACGCTGAAGAATGTTATGGCTTCATTCAACACACTTGAGTGCATAAAGATATTAGTGGACAGCTGAGAGATATATTTCAGCTCCCTCTGAGAAGTGTAGTAAATCATGGCAAGCACATGAAGGCAGTCCATTCACTGACTGCAGACAGATGAGGCTCCCTGCTAGGTGGCTGTGGATGGTGCTATTAGACCAGAAAGGAAAATAGTCTAATAGAATTGGAAGAATATGGTGTGTCAAGGTTACAACAGCTACAGCACTATTATATCTACTATTATAGTCTATAGGGCAAAAATGACAAAGGGTGTTAATATTAGGGTTATCAAAATTAATTTATTTATGTGGATTAATCCATCATCATGATTAATCTGATTAAAAATGTAACACAATTAACCCATCTGCAGCACAGGATGACTCTGAACATCTCTGCTAATGCATTTTAGGCAGTTTGTTCAAGAAGAATTATTAGTGCAGTGTGTGTGCAAATGGATAAGAATAAAACTAATGACATTTTACCACATGTGTTACTGTTACTTACTCAAGTCTTAAATGCCAACAGATAAGATTTGTGGCAAAATTAAAAATTCTTAGAATTAACAAGAGAATCACTTCCGGAATAAAATGAATGGAATTTTAATACGTGTGTGATATTGATAAAGAAAACTCAAGTCTTAGTCTTGAGTAAATATTAATAAGAATTTTAAAATAATACCATTCCATGTGTACATCTTGTGTATGGGATGTAATTGTGAATAAGGAGATTTATCTATTATTAAGCTGTTGTTTTGTAGTATCTTTTTCTTTTTAAATTATTATTATTATTATTATTATTATTATTATTATTATTATTATTATTATTATTATTATTATTATTATTAGTATTATTATTATTATTATTATTAGTATTATTATTATTATTATTATTATTATTATTATTATCATCATTACCATTATGTATGTTAGGTAGGTCCAGAAGTGGGAGGGTGAGGGGGTGGGGATAATGGAAATTGCCCCTTCCTTGCTTAAATGTTCAATGTTACTTCAAGTTGCACATAATATAATAAATAAACACGGATAAAGAAAAATGATAAAAAATATGAAAACTCAAGTCTTAAATGCTGGTGGGCTCAAGTTTCCAAGATAATTCAGGGGTCAAAATGTGACCGTCCAGCACTAAACCAGTGGTTCAGTCACAGCAGTATTTCTAGCTTTAGCCTCAAATACGTTATATGGGTCAAAATTATCGAATTTGAAGTTTATACATAAAATCCAAGTAAAATGTCTCCTGAACACTTCTAACTGTGAGTTTTTGTGGAATTCCTACCGTAAGTGCTTCAAATCACGCCTTTTAGGAAGGACAACAACTGACTCTGACAATAATTAAGTCTAAAACAAAGAAAAATCGGCTCAAAACACGACTTTCCTTCGCGCTCGCGTTAGGTATTTCCCCGTCATGTTTGGTACCGTTGGAAAGATCTGGATTCCCTCTAGACAACCCTTAAATAGAAATCTACGTAATTATATATTTGAACCAATGGGAGGCCTCAAAACAAAGCCTTCTCGAGTAAACAAAATCCATTGTTGCTATGGCGATGTTGAAAAACAGCCTTTGATTGGTTGAATTAGTGTCACGCAGCCATTTTTAATAAGCTGAAGTTAAATATGAAATCTTAATTTCTGAAATTTCACCAAAGTGACTGGTTTTGTACTGGAGGAGCCGGTTGATACCAGACAATAGAAACACTTTTCGATTAATATGGACTGAAAATTAATGGTATGTAATTGTGATTAAACAAAATTCTGTGATTAATGTAAATAGAAATTGTAATAATTTGACAGCCCTAGATAATATACAAGATAACACTCTCCAAAACCATCTGAAACTTACTACATTTTTTAGAATTAGGACAATTTACTGTATGTCTTTAATTACTTCTTATTTTACCTCCAACTGCTCCTGTATCTAAGTGGATGTCTGTTGTTTTTTGGGTTTTTTTTTTAGTTCATCTTTATCACTTTTACTTTACGGTAATTCTGATATGTTTCAAATATATTGTTTTAAATACATACTTCTAACTTATTTTATCTTCAGCTGCTTCTGATTTTAAGTTCACTTCCCTTTCTTTGATACAGTATGTGCATTGTACGTTTCGAACATTTAGCTTTCCCTCGGGTATATTATATTGTAAATGAGGTTATTTCCTTAATACATTTCTGAGTTTAAATAAATGCTAATAAAATAAACAATACACATTATCATCGTCGCAAACGTGCACTCAAAATACGGCTGGAAAGCAGCACGGAAATGCCGAAAATGACAAAATGAAAATGTTACGATGCAAATCTCATTGTGGTTTTAAATCAATTTCCATAAGTCAGTGCGACTCATACTCAAGTGTTCCAGGTGGCTAAAAGTAATCTACAGGAGCACATCTGACTCTCCTTCGCCGCTAAAACAAGATTGTCTTACTCCGCCACCCTGGGGGAACTCTTGCTAATATTCAGAATCTAATTTGCTAACAGAAGCTGGAAGTTAATTGAATTTCCTGCTTCAAATTTGAATTCTGTCAGATATTGTACTTCAACATATTCTTCATAAGGCAGATAACTCAATCTCTGCTTGTCACCTCGCATTACCACGTGACGCTGTGGCAAATATCAAATGTTATTTATCACTTTAAAGCATGTGACGCTTTGGCCCTGACACCAACTTAATTGTAAAAATGTCTTATCTGCGTCCTGAATCTTCAATCTCGGCGAGTGGGTAATAAAGTAACGTCAGACTTAGATGAAAAGTGTAGGCTGTCTGGAGTTGGCAGACAGAACGGATGGGGCCAGGTACACTTCCCCCTTCTCCTGACATTGCATATCTAGCCGTCTCTTCCAGTTTATCTAGCAGGTCAAGGATCCTCAAGAACTGTATATCAAGCAGCTGTTTGAGGATGGCTGCTTTTCCCAGATAAGAAACTCATCACTCCTCACATGTACAAGCTGCTAACAGAGGTGGGAGATGTGTGTGTGTGTGTGTGTGTGTGTGTGTGTGTTTATATCTTTAAGGAGACGTTGATCTGTTTACAAAGTCACAGCATGGGGACCAAAATTCAGGTCCCCACTAGTATCATATAAATCTGTGTGAAGTATGAACATTTTTGAACATTTATGCAAATTATGTGGTCCTATAACTACATTAATTAGTTAATGATTTTTTTTCCAGAAGTCCCCATAAAGCGGTGGATCCCAAACTTTTTGGCTGGGGACCCACCCTTACCCCCCTTAACCCTAACCCACAGATTTATTTTTTTCCCCTGTGCAACACATCATGTCCAACCACATTATATGATGAACCTGCCCATTTAAACACATTGTGAGTGATTTAGCATTTTTTGTGAAACACTGCTTAGCACAATTAGTTCAATTTCCAAAATGTACCAGTAAAAGAATAACAATATATTAATTATTAAATGTCCTTTTGATGGTGTAACACATGGATTCTTGTGTTAAAACAATATATAAACATATAAAAATGTGTTTTATCTGAAAAGTGGTTTCCCTTTTATCCCAGTAAATACATTTTTAAAATAGACCCAATGTCACGTGTCTGTAACAGCAAAACTATTGGGTTAATTTATAGCAAATTGGGCTTGTGGATTGCCAGAGATCCACAATAAATGTAGTTAAATTTTGGGAAAATAGATCGAAGTTAAAAAAAAAACAACTTTCTTCTTCTCTCATTTACTTATAATGGGCAAGAATTTAAAGGGATAGTTCGGTCTTTTTCACATGAATCTGTATGGGATCACTGTCTTTACCCCCGATAGTGTCCTGTGAGTCCAGTTCTGGTCCAGTTTTGGTCAAAGCTCATTGATCGCTATTGAGAGAAAGTAGCTCCAAGCAATTATGAGGTGTGAGTTTTTCTTCTGTGACGGTTTTGTTATGCAAATAAATCACTCATTTGAACACATACTGTTTTGAAAAGAAACACGTTTTACTTTGTTGACCCCAGGAAACCTACCGGGACTACTTTCACTTTGACCAAAACTGGACCAGAACTGGGTTCACTGAACACTGTCGCTGTGGGTGCACCAGAGTAAAGACACTGATGACATACAGATGCATGTGAAAAACACCAAACTATCCCTTTAAGTGTCTAAAAATGTCAATTTAGTTTCAATTTGTTTCAAACTGGGCACCCATATAGACATTCTGACATTATCACATGCTTTAACATGATGACATCAGTTGGTTCGATGCCAAAATAAGCTGCAATACACTTGTGGGGTGTGGTTTTTTTGTGTGTCTGTAACCAGTTGTTATGTCAGATGTGGCTGAGAAGACCCAGTAGTCTATCCCTACGGATTGCAAAAGCTTAGATGAAAATCCTAAATTAATATTACAGTTATATCCCTTTGCAATAATTAATTAAATTCCTTTAAATGAGGAATTAGAGGAGTAAGGAGTTAATCCTTGCAAGGACACACAGGGACACGATTACAGAGCATATACAGTCAAAAGGCTGTTTTATGTAATAGGATTTGTTTAGAGTTCATTAGCACATTAACACAGTCTATTTCCACAGTACATGGTATGACTTGAATCTATTACCACATTAGAGCTGTCTGTGACCTCAGTGTTCCCATCAGTAGTTTGATTTTCTGCTTGACTTGCACGGCGAACAGTTTACCTCGAACTCTGAGTGTTTGTGGACGTCCTCGGCTCGCTGGCGGTTCAGGATAAACTCGGCCTCGTTGGCAACTCGAACTATGTGGTCCTTCATGGCGTGGCAGAGCAACCTGACATGGGTTAAATGCAACAGAATTAACATGGTGAAAACATTAAGAGTGATTAGAAAATGCAGGTAAAGCTTTATACAGAGGTCATTGTGTTAAAGCAGGGGTCTCAAACTCCGGTCCTCGAGGGTCGGTGTCCTGCATGTTTTAGGTATTTCCCTCTTTCCCATGATTCAGTTAACCCTTTAACTCCTGAGACTTTAGCAGTTCCACATAAAAAAATATTACACTAAGCAACAAAATTAACAAAAAAAAAACCAAATCAATAAAATGAACAAAAATGAAGAATAAATCAACAAAATAATTTGTAACATGAACAAAGTGAGACAAAAATGGAGCAAAATTAAAGGAAAATAATTAAATAAAAACAAAATATAAAAAATTTCATCAAAATTAACCAATAGTATGAATAAATATTTGCTAAATTATAAGTAACATGGAAAAATTTACCAAAAAAAAGACAGCTATTATGGAAATTTGGACCCAGCAGCTTTAATTTTGCCGTTTTTTAAAAAAATTTATTTTAATTTGTTGCATTTTGACTCAGTAAAAACACAGTAAAAAAGGAAAACAAATTATTTTTTCAGGAATATTTAAACTAAACCATTCATTCAGAATACATACATTCTGACACTGAAGAGTTAATAATCAGCTGATCATTCTCTACAGAACCTGTTAATGATGGAATGACTTTGAGGTGTAATGGAAGAAAGAATTATCTAATAATTTATTTTGCTGCTAAAGTTTCAGGAGTTAAAGGGTTAAACTGAATCATGTGAAAGAGGGAAAAATCTAAAACACGCAGGACACCGGCCCTCGAGGACCGGAGTTTGAGACCCGTGTGTTAAAGGCTATTTAATGGGTAATAAAGCCCCTCGTAAGGTATAAACATCAGTATGATTTATGAATATTTAAGTGTTAATAAGAAGATCGTGAAGATGTTTATGGCTTATAAGGTCATTATTACACATCTACAGAAGTTTTTGGACACCGCATGCATCTGTAATATATTACATTGAGAGTCACTCTTAAGTCAATGTCACACTCACTTCTGCAAAGTGCTCTGTTCTGTCAAGGTTAAAAGTGGACGTTTCAGTGAGATAATGAAACACATCCAGGGCATGACATGTTGAAACTGTGAAGAATTTATTTATTTTTTTTTTTTTACATGCTAACAAGAAACAGAGAAATCCTTTTGACACTGTCTGTCTGATACAGCCACGCCTTTAGGAACATAAAATAGACTTTTTACACACATTTTTAATATATTATAATCATGATATTTGCAATTGTGTGAAGTTTTTTCCACTACTGTATGAGCGTTAGATGGAAACACTGCTTAAAACACACCAAATTAGCTTTTATGCTATTGTTAAACCTCTACTAAGCTTTTCATTTCCTTTATTACAATTACTATTGACTATTAATTTCTCTTTTAAAAGCAAGAAAAATGCCTCATTACGGTTCAACATCCTTTATTATGTAATATAAAGACTTAAAATTTTCCCTGATAACACTTACTACAAAGACATTAATAAGAAACAATGGGCGGAAAAGATAAAATTCCAAATAATCAAGCAAAAGAGGAAACGGTTAAAGCAAATATGACAGGATCAGATGAGATTGTACTTGATTCTGCATCACAGTCTTTCAAGTTTCTTATCTTGTGTAGCGTTAAAGAGTGAATGTGGACCATGGAGTCCCATTAGAGCATCAATTGCACTTATTAATAGATGTAAAGCAAGAATAACGACTCATTAAAGTTAAAAATACGTTATTAAACAATATAAAAGCTTAAACCTTTCCCTAATAACACTTACTACAAAGGCCTTAACAGGAAACAATGGGTGGATATGATGAAATTTAAAATAATTGAGCAAAGCGTTAAAGCAAATATGGCAGTATCAGATGAGATTGTAGTTGATTCTTCATCACAGTCTTTTAAATTGCTTGGCTTGTGTCGCATTAACGAGTGAATGTGGACCATTGAGTCCCATTAGAGCATCAATTGCACTTATTAATAGATGTAAGACAAGAATAATGACTCATTAAGGTTAATAATCCTTTATTAAACTATATGAATAGTTAAGCTTTTCCCTAATAACACTTACTACAGAGGCCTTGATAGGAAACAATGAGTGAATATGATGAAATTCCCCAAAAAAATCAAGCGAAGGAGCAAAGAGTTAAAGCAAATATGCCAGGATCAGATGAGATTGTAGTTGATTCTCCATCACAGTCTATTAAATTGCTTGGCTTGTGTCGCATTAAAGAGTGAATGTGGACCACTGAGTCCCATTAGAGCGTCGAAGCCTGCATGGTACCCCCACCCCAGACTGACTGAGAATCCTCTCCAAATGACCAACACATCAACCTAGTGCCAGTAGTGCTGACAAGTGTGGTTGCAGACTCACATGGCTGACTCTATAGGTCTCCACCCACAATCACAGTGAAATTCCAGTTTCTCTAATAAATAGAAACGAACCCCCTGCCTATAGTGTGTGTAGATTACATGCCATTTTACACACCATTAGGTTAGCTTTGTTTTAATTAAAGCAGCCTCTGTTCCTCTCCAGTGCTTGATACAGATTGTAATTTCCCTCCTGTCCCAAGGAAAGGCAGTAATCCCGAGGCTGCATTCATCAACTGCTATTGCCTCTTTAACTGTTGACAAGCACTCATTAAGAGACAGACGTTCACCATTTCAAAGAGAGAGACTGACAACGCCGAGCTTTGTTTTGTTGTAACCCAGAATAGATTAGAAGCCACGCTGAGGACTCGTTTTCATACAAACAAAAACATTCTGTATTATATTCTAGCATTGTTATTTCATAGGTAGGAAACTTTTAACCAACAGAAGCTCAAGCTATAGACCTACATACAGTGGTGGAAAAAAAATACAGTTTTGGAAACCCCATTATTACATTAAAAATCATTCTTTAATATAATTAAAGTATTGTTTCCTTCTCTACACCCACATGCTTCCTTCTGCATGTGTTCTGTTCTGTCAGGGTCAAAACTGGATGTTTCAGCAGAAAAAACATCCAGGATGTAACATGCTGATGCTGTTTTTTTGTCTTCTTATAAACAATAAACAAACCCCCAAAAATGTAATCAAAAACATTTGTGTCTGTTTGTTTGATGCAGCCACATCATAAAAAAAATATATTTTTCTGCAAATATTACATAATATTACTGGACACTGTTTAAAAAATTTAAGTAAAACATAAAAGTCTATTAATCTGGATTAAATAATGACATGAGCAGCTGAGTATCTCTGAGTTTGGAAACTATTTTACTTTTGTTCATCTGAGGACTGTTCACTCTGCTTCACATTGCTTTCACTGGAATCTCTGTTCAAATCTTTTCTTAGACCCCTCCTTGTGTAGATACAGAAAATGATACTGTTTCAGGGGTATGGCATGGTACGGTATAATATAGTATGGTATAGTACAGTACAGTATGGTATAGTATGGTACAGTCCAGGATGGTACAGTATGGTATAGTATGGTATTGTACGGTACTGTATGGTATGGTACAGTATGGAACAGTACAGTACAGTATAGTATGGTATGGTACAGTATGGTATAGTGTGGTACAGTAAGGTACAGTATAGTATGGTATGGTACAGTATGGTATAGTGTGGTACAGTAAGGTACAGTATAGTATGGTATGGTACAGTATGGTATAGTGTGGTACAGTACGGTATGGTACATTATGGTACTGTACGGTATGGTACATTATGGTCCTGTACGGTATGGTACTGTATGGTATGGTACAGTATGGTATAGTGTGGTACAGTACGGTATGGTACATTATGGTACTGTACGGTATGGTACATTATGGTCCTGTACGGTATGGTACTGTATGGTATGGTACAGTATGGTACTGTATGGTATGGTACTGTATGGTATGGTACAGTGTGGTATGGTACACTATGGTATAGTGTGGTACAGTACGGTGCTGTATGGTATGGTACAGTATGGTACAGTATGGTACTGTATGGTATGGTACAGTATGGTACTGTATGGTATGGTACTGTATGGTACTGTATGGTATGGTACTGTATGGTATGGTACTGTATGGTATGGTACAGTATGGTACTGTATGGTATGGTACTGTATGGTATGGTACAGTGTGGTATGGTACACTATGGTATAGTGTGGTACAGTACGGTGCTGTATGGTATGGTACAGTACGGTGCTGTATGGTATGGTACAGTATGGTACAGTATGGTATGGTACACTATGGTATAGTGTGGTACAGTATGGTACTGTATGGTATGGTACAGTATGGTATGGTACACTATGGTATAGTGTGGTACAGTACGGTGCTGTATGGTATGGTACAGTATGGTACTGTATGGTATGGTACAGTATGGTACTGTATGGTATGGTACTGTATGGTATGGTACTGTATGGTATGGTACTGTATGGTATGGTACAGTATGGTACTGTATGGTATGGTACTGTATGGTATGGTACAGTGTGGTATGGTACACTATGGTATAGTGTGGTACAGTACGGTGCTGTATGGTATGGTACAGTACGGTGCTGTATGGTATGGTACAGTATGGTACAGTATGGTATGGTACACTATGGTATAGTGTGGTACAGTATGGTACTGTATGGTATGGTACAGTATGGTATGGTACAATATGGTACGGTACAGTATGGTACTGTATGGTATGGTACAGTATGGTATGGTACAGTACGGTACAGCAGAATTTTGTGATGTTATTAAAATGGGGTCACGTTAAAAAGTAGTGGTATATGATCTATCTGCATTAAAATGTGGGGCAGCGACCACAATGATCATGCATATCCTTTCAGGCCTTTAAAGATGACTATTAGTAATAATCAATAGCTTTCATATCAAGTCATTTGGTGTATTTCAGTGTGAAAACCCTTTTACACTCCCCTGTTGTTGCGTATAAAGAAGACACACTGTCTACAGTTTGTAAGGCGAACAGGCTCAAGCGAGCTGTAGATCAGTCTAGTTAAGGAGAACAGGTGTGCAGAGACTAAAGCAAGGCTGGGGAATTATGTATCTGTCAGCAGCACCCTGGACAGCGCTGTGTGGCCGGACTGACTCAAGTTCTTTGTTCCTGAGCCAGCAGGGGACTGAGACAAGCCAGGCTGAGCTAAGGAGAGAGCCTGGGCATGGATGAGGCATGGCCAGATGGGTCAGCAGATGGGCAAGGGAGGCTGAGCTGCCCCTGATCTGCTCCACAGAAAACCCCAGAATCTGGCCACACCCAGAGACGAGAGAAAAGGGAGAACATAGGAGATACAGTAAAGGTAGATGCACAGTGTGTTTGTATTCGTATCAGCGCAATCTTATTTAACATTACCCCCAACTGAGTAGATTTAGGGGCAAACACTTTACAGCTAATCTAAGCCCTGCCACTTGTAACAGTCTTGTCTTTATTTCTTTTTTTTTAACAGTTAACACAGAAAGATTAAGAGAGACTTTACCTTCCTTCGTTGATTAATTCAATAAAAGCCAGGCCGGCGTTCTTCTGAATTGAGTTCTGCCACTCCTGGAAAAAAAACATTGAGCACCTTTAGGCATTTACAGACTTTTATTTTCAGGCAGTAAATGGTAAAATAGGTTAAAAAGATAATTATATGTGTGATATAATATCTCTATCTATCTATCTATCTATCTATCTATCTATCTATCTATATACTATACATATATATATATACATATATATATATATATATATATATATATATATATACATATATATATATATATATATATATATATATATATATATATATATATATATATATATAATTTGTCATTTCACACAACATCATAGATGTACTGAAGAAAAGATATAACAATGCAAAGTCAACATGGTTAAAAACAGATGAAATAAATACTAAAATACTGATATATAGTAAAAGAAAGTGCATCTAGTGACCTAAAACTACTTTATTAAAACCAAGTAGATAATTATTGCACATCTAAATAAAACTGTCACTACCCATTAATTACACATTCACTATTTAAAGCTAGTGTATTTAAGTCAGATGGCAGTTGGGGCGAAACTCTTATTAAATCTTGTGGTGTGTTGTCATGAAAATGCAATGAGACAATACAGATAAAATCGAACTCAGCATTTAAAAATAAAACCTTTATCGTATAAGCGTAGTTAAAATGCAAATGGTTCAGGAGTATACAGTACATGTTCAAGCCAAACCACTAGATCTGTCAGATATGCATTGCAAGAATTAGATTTCACAGTATAAATCACTTATTTCAACTGTAATTTAGATTACATTTGATAGTTTGTAATTCAAGTACAGTAGGCAACAAGGGCCTTTAGTTCTTATATCCAAGAAGGAAAAGAAAAAAATAAATAATGTGGCTATAAAAAGCTGAAATTCTGCACCGCATCTGTGACTATCCTGTCTTCCTCTGTGAAAAGATCTGTAAACACAGGAGAAATGTAATTGTGGGATGAAACTGTATCCTCTCACTTAAATACAGCCATTTCCTCTGTCCCTTACAGTGACAGATTACTGAGCACGCTCATTGAGCCCTGCAGTGTGTGTCTGGAAGGGATCCGAGCCCTGGGCCAGAGTGCCAGCACTTGCTGTCTCACAACATGCTCTGGAAATGATTAAAAAGCAGTTTGAGAGTGCGCCTTTCACTGTGGGAAATTCAGCTCTCCTGTACCCTCAGTGAGGTGCAAATGGAAGAGAAAACAGAGAGGGCCCCAGTTGAAAAAAAAAAAAAAGGAGAAAAAAAAAATAACACATGAAAATAAGAGGGAAAAGAATTTGAGTCCAAGGGGGCTGCAGATGTACGTGCATCTAAGGTTATTAATATAAACCTTTAAGTATGTGATCCATTTAAGTGGGACATGTCATCATATACCAAAATACACTTTTTAAATGTTTTTCCCACACAAATATGTCTTAAATTTGGTAAATTATGAACATAAAACATCCACTCCTTTTCTCTTGATCTATTTCTTGTTGGAGGGGGATGGAAATGGTCAGTTTTGGAATTTCTGTGCTTCGTACGTCACCCCATCCCACCCCAGCAGCTCAGCTAACCCCCACCTACTGGTCACAGACACCTCTGCTCACACTGGCAGATCCACCATTATTCTCTATCATAGTCCTGGTGTGTGTCCGGTGCATTGAGGTCTGAGCCCGGGTCGTTGTGTGTGCGTCTGGGTCTGTGGGTGGCACCGCAACCGTCATGTCGTGGCTCGTCTGATCTGAACACACACCAAGGCTGTTAATGGACCAGGACCTGAAGGCACCGGGGCTGTAAAACTTTAGCTTAGCTGCGCTAGACGCCCTACGACATCAAGGACCAGCAGATTTAGAAGTAGCTTTTATCCCACTGTAGTAGTCACTGTAAATGCTGCTATGTATAAGTGCAATATGGGTCGTGTGCAATTAGGATTCTGTGCAAAACCAAAAGTGGGCTACACATGTATCTTTTAGTTTTTTTTTAGTTTTTAATGTTTTTATGTTTTAGTTCCTTTAGATTTTAAGATTTTATGGGTGTTTTTGATTGTTGCACTGATTGGTTGACACTTAAATTTCGTTGTACGTGTTACAATGATAAAATAAAGATCTATCCATCCATTCATCCATCCATCCATCCATCCATCCATTCATCCTTTCATCTATCCATCCATCCATCCATCCATCCACCTTACCGTAGTAGTCTAGTTTCGCTCAATGTAACTTTTGGCTAGATTTCCTTGAAACTGGCCGACAAATCACGGTGAACTATAGTCAGAGGGCGGGCGTAACAAAGTTATGCTATGACGTTTCGGAGAGAAACAACCGGAAACAACCATAGAAGAAGAATAACAACGGGTGGCGATTTCCTTTTATCGAAGATGAGTGAAGAATATGAGACGTTGGCAATCTTTAAATTCTTTTCACAGACGTGACAACAGTCATTAAACTCTATAATCCCTAATTTTGTTAAGTCATTCCTAACGTTCTCTAGACTCCTGCGTGGACTTTCCGACGTCTTAACTACGTCATCATAAAGATTATGCTGATTGGTTGTAGTACCGTCCTATTGTACACAGAGGGATTTCAAAGACAACCTTTAAGCCCCGCCTCCCCTGCCTATGAAGTGTTCCTAGACCTATACATGTAATTAATAGGGATAACGCAGCGAGGCTAGTAAAATTTAGCACTCCACTTTGATTCTCTCCAGCTGATTTTATTTCATCGTTGTCTTTGTGTCTTTTGTCAGGTTCCACTTCTTTCTCCTCTGCTAATTCTCTCTTCTTCCTTTCAAGAGAATGCGGAACATAGGGGCGGAGTCAGCTGTAGCTCATTTGCATGAAAGCATGAGGCACCAAAATCCAACATTTTCAAAGGGGTCGTTTCTCCAGGTTGAAAAGTCTGCTGTATCTGTTCATCACTGTGGTATTTTGACCAAATCACATTACAGACCGGTCACTGAGACACCAGGGAACTGTGTTAACGTGTGGAAAATGGGCATATGTCCCCTTCAGTATAAACCTTTGAGCATGATAATCCATTTAAAATGAGCAGTTTTATACAAATCAACAGTAAATGCAACGATACAAACTGCAATTGTTCATGCGCGCCGTGATATGCACTACTGGTTCACTGTCAATATCTAAACAAGGTGTGCAAGGTTTGTTGTGTACTGTATCACAGAATAACTGACATTGACATTATTATGTATGGGAACATGTTTTTGTACACGCTTGTCGTGACTGACACATACTGGTTCACGCAAGAGTACTCAGTATGACCCTACAATGCGTTAAGTCAGAAAGATGGTGATGACAAACTGCTGAGCATCTGGTCTCCAAATGTTCCCTGTGACCCCCCCCCCCCCTCTCTCTCTCTCTCTCGCTCTCTTTCTCTCTTCTGTTACAGTATCTGCCTGGAATAAGCTGTTCTTGATTTGGACAGGGATCATGTACAGCCAATCTTCTAAGGCTCCACTTGCACAGCACTCACGTGACAAAGATAAATACGGAAATCAAGGCAGATGTGACACCCGGGCGATGCCAGGAGAATGGCAGCAGGTCAGCGGAGGCATCGCATGAACTAGTCAAATTTGCTATCTTGTCTGAGGTACGCTTGTTGACAGCTGAGATAGCACTTCAGAGGCTAGCTTTTTTCTTCTGTTTTTGTTTTAACTGGAGAACTGAGATCCCAACGGAGGCTGTCTTTCATTGCATATTTAAAAAAAAAAAAAAAAGTACTCTGCCATTTATTTGAGGTGAATTAGACCTGACGTGCGCCTCCATAAGAAAGTGACATGATCCTTGATGTAAATGCAACCTGTGACCGGATCACAGCCCCTGTGGAAGACTGGTCAGCAGAATGGATAAGAAAAAAAAATTTGATATTTATAGCTGAACTCTGTGCTTTAAAGGAGTGACATTTGCTTTTTTAAATGGAATTTTGGATTTTAAAACAATTCCCTGTGGTCTACGTGAACTCTAAATGCTCTGCTTGGGTCTGAATTCTTCATTAATTCAACTCCACAGGTTCATCTTCATCACTATTTCTGAGTAATGACATGAAAAAGATTGTTTTTGAGCACTGGCCCTTTAACCCTTTGATGCATACTGGTCACTACAGTGGACAGTTCTTCTACAGTTGTTCTCTTGTATATTCATGGGTTTTGTTGATTTACTTCCATATCAGTCAGTTCATATCATTACTGTAACTGGTCTGTTCTTCATACCTGATCTGCACTAACATGTTTACATCTTGTTGTTATTAGACTGTAATTAATAGTCTCTTCTTAAACAAAAAAACTACATACATTTTATTTTATTTTATAGTGTTCTGATATCATGTTTTAAATGCACGTTTCTCTACACATGTTGTGCAGCTCAGTGGTCATTTTTATAAAAAAAAATAAATAAATAAAAAAAGTAGGTTAATTAAAAAGATTTCAATCACATTGCTTTTTTTCATGTCTGAAGAGGAATAAAAATAGTAATTTATGAGGATGCTATACTGCGCTACAAAGCAAAAAGGCAGTAACCGCATTTTTGGGTGAAAATGAATTATTGTTGTTTTTTACAACATTCAAATCATTCTTTGTCATGTAATAAAATATGTCATCTCAAATGTCTGTGTTTTTGGAGAAAATTGGTGGTTGTTTGTACAGTAACTGCAAAAAGTACTAGTAAAACTAAGTAAAAAGGCAGTAAAGACCATTACTGTGTTCTTACCAATGTCCATTTAGGACCCTGCACTAATAGTTTACAGTGAATCCCTGTATTAGACTGAAACAGATTATGTAATTACCGTATATTCTGCACTATATGGTGCACTGGACTATAAGGCGCACTGTCAAAGAATGTTTTTTTTATGAAGGTGCATTAAGTGAAGCCAAAATTATGAGATGAAAAATAAAAATTATGAGGTAAAAAGTCAAAGTCATGAGATAAAAATTAAAAATGACCAGATAAAAAGTCTAAATTCCCAGTCACTAAGCACTGCCAGAATTAATCCATATATAAGGCGCACTGTGGTTTTTGTAGAACTGGGTAATATGTAGTAACAATACTTAGGTCCAATAATCTACCTCCAACTACTGAGGCTGAACAACAAGAGAACTTTAAGGTATTTTTTCTCAGTTTGGTGTCTGTGCAGTTACTTTGTAGAACAGTATAGCTAACATGCTAACTAATGTTAGCCTAGTTCAGATCTTTAAAACTACTTTGGCAACAATGAAAAACTAGAGCGCAGAACTCCACCAAGGTAGACCCCCCACCACCACCCCAGGATCACTACCAAAATCTAATCATTTCCAGATCTCCCCATTACCAACCCACCCTGTACACAAACAAACCAACGAACGCCAACAAAAACATTAAAAAAAATAGCTATCATATGGTGCATGAAGCAAACTGTAGCAACAAAATTCTGATCTGGGAGTACAGGAAATGCATTTGACAACTAAACTTTGTCGGTACTGTCGAGTTTTAGTACTTCTTAGCGCTTAACGCCAATTCTTCATACCAAGGCCATCACCTTTCTTGGAATTTAAATGGAATTGGTCACATAAATGTGGCCAAGAACGTTTTTTACGTTCAGCTTCAGATTAGCCATTTGGGATTTCGATCTGTTTGGTTTTCTTCTGCTGTATTTCATCTTAGTTGCCTCACATTAAATGACAGATCGACTTACTGCCAATAATTCTTGGAGGCGATTTTCGAGTCTACTGATGTAAAATAGCTGAAAATAATGCACTTATGTAAAAATAACCCAACCATTTGTGCTTTTTTTTTTTTTTGCTTCCATTCCTGGATAAAGCCTCAGGGAGCCACTGGAGAGGCGCTAAAAGCTACATGTGCCCCTGGAGCCACTGCCTTCTACCTCTGGCCTAGTTCTACTTTATAGATTCTCTTGGTCCAGTTTGTTCTGTATTATGTCTCTTTGCATTTTCTTTACTTTCTACTAAACTTCACAGGACATTTTCATCAGCTACTTAATGATGACAGCACTGGTCAGATATAGGAAATGATTCTTATTCTTATTATTTATTTATTTTTTTTAGCTGGGATTTCTTTGCTGAAAATGTCTCGCTGTGGTCCAATAAACGGCTGCAGATTTGTTCAAAGCTTCTATACAGCTGAAGCTTTACTATGGACGTTGTTGGCTCAAGGCACTTCTAGGCAGAACTACCATCTTTCATCCATTCTGTGGAAATGTACCACCTTTTTATGGACTGAAACTCCCCACAACTTCCATCTGAGAAAACAGCTAACTGGCCTTGAGAAGACTCTCTCCACCCACTTTCATCTTCGTGAAATTCAGCAGGGCACTAAGTATTTGTGGTGTTTCAATCCAACCTGTCAGTGTGCGGGAGCCTTTGCTTTTATCTGCTCTGCTCTGCTGTTATAGTCTGCACATCTGGAGGCCTTCCATCACTAAATCTCTGTGGCTCCACTCTAGATCCCCCCTGTATGTTTAAGCTGTTACAAGAAACAGAGCTGCTTGACCTTTTCATTCAGCTGCCCAGGCTGAGGACAGACAGCAAGTGTCTGCAGCCACGGCCAGCGCTGCGATGATTGCAGTGATTAGTATGCATAAATAAGAAAAGGCAGATCATTAGCGCTAATTTATTCATATAACTGACAGGTCACAAAACATAGAGGGACTAAAGGTCAGCTAAGTGCCCTCTTTGCTGTCTTAAAACATTAATGTTGAAATATGTGAGGGATACACTCAACTTGGCATTTTATAGTGATGTCAGCCAGAACTCATTGTGCATCCACGAAAGGTTGGTACCTGAGTATTAAATGTGTCCATGAGAGATTTCAGTGGAAATTATGTAAAAGTAAAGCAACTTATAGAGGAAGATACGCAGAGGAGTTATTACATGGTTTACTTTGTCATTTAGTTTTTCAGACTGTGTTAGTTTAATTTTAGGGTATTCATAAGTTTAGAATAGAATAGAATAGAATAGAAAAGAATAGAATAGAATAGAATAGAATAGAATAGAAGAAAACTGAATAGAATAGAAGACAACTGAATAGAATACAATAGAATAGAAGAAAAACGAATAGAATAGGATAGAATAGAATAGAAGAAAACAGAATGGAATAGAATAAGATAGAATAGAATAGAATAGAATAGAAGAAAACTGAATAGAATAGAAGACAGCCGAATAGAATACAATAAGATAGAATAGAATAGAAGAAAACAGAATGGAATAGAATAGAATAGGATTGAATAGAAGAAAACTGAATACAATACAATAGAATAGAAGAAAAATGAATAGAATAGAACAGGATAGAATAGAATAGATTTTATTGTCATTGCACACAAGTTACAATGAAACTGTACTTTAGTGGAGCCACTACGCACCATGAAAAATAGATAAATAAAAACAGCAATAAATAAATGGCGAGTATTATTTTACTTTAATATTGACCCATAATGACGCAGTGATACTTCTGTGGCAGTTCCAGAGTGATTTTTTCTCTCCGTCTTTAACATTTCCCAAGTTACTTAACACCATCTATTAAAAAATAATACTCCATATTTTGGGATTTTTTTTCCCCCCAGTGAATATTATGTATTTTCTAATATTTAATTTACTGATGGTGTTGATGTTTCTAAAAGCTCAGATTAAAATTAAGGGTCATTATATCAAAAATGGTAAAATATGTCATTAACTGAGCATAAACTAAGTGTCTCCATCCACTCCATGGGTTTTACCAGTGAATCAATGTTATAGAAGATGATATGTTCACCACAGAGCCTCTGGACGTCCACATGGGTCATATCTGATGACCATGAAAACATGACAAACTGTATTTTACACCAAATATTTACATATATTAATAGGATCAATAGTGAACATCAACAGATGCTTTTATTTTGGTAAAATCTACTTTTCCTCTTTTATCATTAGCTTCAGTTTTTTCAGAAAGTCTCAATTTATTGAAGATGAAAAATAATTAATAAGTACCAAACATCAATATAGATACTCTTATTATGTGCACAATTAATCAATTAGTCTATTAGCTGATGTAATAAGTCGAGGTTTTATTTTTATTTGTGCTTGATCTGGGAGAAGTGGAACTAATGTTTCTGCCCGACTATGGCATTTTCAGTTTAGTTTCTGTGCAGGATGCAAGAACAGATGTTGGTAGTAAATGACATATGGCAATATTTTGCTCAATTGGAGACCACATTTTATTAAAAATGTTCTGTAAGAAATATGTCTGAAAGACTGAAAAGTATTTAAAATGTGTACTTGTAGTTCAACTACTGTACTCTTTGGTTTATCATCTTTTTTTTTATCACTAATATTCTTTGTGTGTGTGTGTGTGTGTGTGTGTGTGTGTGTGGTGGGTATTAACGATGAGTCCTTGACTGATCATCTTAAAGTGGTGCAGTTATTTGATTGCAAAACATTATTAAAATACCAAGCAATAATGCAAAGCCTGTTCAGTTTTGCAGACCATGAAGAAAAGTGTTATAGAGAATGCACTGTAAAACACTTGGGGAAAATATTAGTATCTTATATTGACACAGTTGTCGTATTAAATCTGTAAAACCTGGCGTGTCATCGCTGACACACCCTACACATATGCAGTTTGGATGCCTGTAACTCTTTCACCGTTAGTGCAATTGGAAAAATTCCAATGGTTTCTGAAAGCTGAGACATTGGACTGTATAGACATTATTGGGTCATTACAGTAATTTCAGTCATGCCTGAACTAGAAATTGGAGAAGAAGCCATTTTGGCAGAATTATAACATATAGTAAATTGTAAATGATTGCAAGATTTTGAAAGATCTGGAAAGAAAATGCAACCACAGTTACAGCATATTTTATATCCTTTTTATGGTCAATATGGGACAACAAAAAAGTCCAGATGGACCATTTTAGGTTAATGCAGTTTTGATTTAATTTTGGTGAACTGTTATTTTTGAACTGAATTATTTTTTTTTTCCCCCTACTATAACAAACCAGTGCAGATGATGCTGATAGAATTGACCCGTCATTGCCTCATGGTGCTTTATCACATTAGCTCCTAGCATAAGTGATGCTACTATATAAAACAGTGACTCGTCTCTGTCTGAAAGGTTGCAGAAGGACACTGGGCTATAGGTCCAGTTTCAAGGCCTTGCTGTCTTGATCGATATCTCAGCCTGGGTTTCATCCCCTGAGCCTCTAATGGCAGGAACCTCTGGAGCCACAGTAATGCTATCTTTGTGAAAGGGGGGATGGACTAAGACCCTTAACAGCATGCTGACGCTCTCATCTGCAATAAATCCTAGCGCTGGAAAAAGCAACTTTCCACAGATTCTCTACAGACAGAAGGGCTTCTCAAAAAAAAAGAAGCCCATCAAAACCTTCAAAAGAACAATAACTCAGTGCTGGCTGCCCCATTTATACCTACTTTTTGGAGGAAACTCTCTGAATAATGGCCTCCATATAACAGAGGTTGAGCTCCCTGCTGAAGAGGGCTTTGGACTGCGGATACCACGGAGCACACATAGTGGCAACCCACCTCCTCAAGGCTCTGGCCCTGCTGTCTGGATCCACAAAGAGGCACCAAGTAATGGCTTCCTTATGGGCTCCCGACGCAAGACTGATGGGCTGACAGAAGGTATGTTAAATATCTCCTGTTCTAACTGCTACATCGGGGCTTTGACCTTCTCTAAAACAAGGGCTTAACAAGAGACTCAGAGGGTCACAGTGGAGGTGATCAGTCACTAGTAGCATTGTATGAGGTGGGGCTCAGGATTAAATGTCGTTGTAGTGAGAAAGTCGTGTGTGTGTGTGTGTGTGTGTGTGTGTGTGTGTGTGTGTGTGTGTGTGTGCTGTGAGACTCTGGACATCATCAAGGGCTTGAATTATTCACTCTTCCATTGACAACTGATGTTTTAATAGACATCAAACAGGAGTAATAGTGGTATTTTCACTCCTCTAATCAATCAATCTATCTATCTATCTATCTATCTATCTATCTATCTATCTATCTATCTATCTATCTATCTATCTATCTATCTATCTATCTATCTATCTATCTATCTATCTATCTATCTATCTATCTATCTATCTATCTATCTATGACATAATCACCTGAAGAACAACTTTTCAGTGAGATATAAGGAACTTATTCTTAGATAATAGATCTGGAAAATATTATTTCAAGAATTTTTTATAAAGATAATTTTCACTTGTTCCATTGGCAGATTTGATTGGTTGAATTAAGCAAATTAAAAATTAAAAAAAAAAAAAAAACTCGGCAAAAAAAAACTGCCAATGGAACAAATGAAAATTATCTTGGTAAAAATTTCTGAAATAACATTTTCCAGATCTATAAGTACTTTTATCTCACTGAAAACTTACTCTTCAGGTGATTATGATTATCTATCTATGTATCTATCTATCTATACAATGGTTATGTGTGTATCATGTGACTAAAACACTCACTACAATGACATAGATACAGATATAAAAACTGAAATAGTTTGTAAAACTATGGGAAATGGATAGATATCAGATCTGAAATTAAACTCTCATGAGCTATTTTTGTTGTTGCTATTATTATAATTGTCCAAACAAATGCACCTTTAGTTGTACCAGGCATTAAAATGAACAAGAAATGGAAGAAAACAGAGGATGGTTGACTAATTTTTTTTCACAACTATGTCTATCTACTTATTCATTGTCATAGAAAATATATTATCAAGGGCGTTATAAGGCACAGAGAAAAAAAAAAAACATTACAGATGGATGAGGAATATTTTAGGACAAAGATAGAAGGAAAAAAGGGCTCACCTGAGAACAAAGCAGCATGACAAGCTCCACCACTGAAGTGCTCGACTTCATGCATACTAACCCTGTGGAGACAAAACATAAGCAATTAAATGACATATTATGCATGGAGATTATGCCACTATTAATCTACAACCAACACCTGTGGGTATACGCAGTACACAGTTCTATTTTAATGGATGGGTGTTTCGAAATTCAATTTGTAAAGCTGTATTTTATTGTTTTGTGCACAATGTAGCTTTTAAACAAAAAAAAAAGGGGGTAAAAAAATCATAGGCCTCTTAAATCATGTTTCCAATTTGCCTGTCACACACACACACACACACACACACAAAGAATTTGCATCTGCAGAGAGTCGATGTGCGCCGAACAGATCCACATGTGATAACCAAACCACCCACACACACCCATATCTACTTTTCACACATGCACACACTCTCGCAGGAGTGAACACAGACATTCACAGCTTCTAGCCTCATCTCCATTCTGTAGACGGCGAGCTGCAGAGGCAGACAACTCTCTAATGAAACAAGGGCAGGTGTGAAAAGCTCATTTGCAGAAACAATGGCTGCAACTGGTCTCGAATTCTGCACCTCCAGCTCCTTCTGTTGCTCTCAGTGAAGACCATTAAAGCTGCAGTCATTAGGAAAGGGAAGAAAGCAACACTCTATGACTCATTATAAGGTGCCAGGAGTAGAACCCTGTGCCATACATCTGCCAATGTTTCACTGAATATGGTGTGTCAGGTACAGAAGGGACTAGAATATTCCCCAATACGAGATATCAATTTACATATTTATACTTAGAGTACATTTCTTCTGGACTGTTCAGTACCATATGTGTTTAGTGGATTAACTAGTGTTGCCCAACATTGGTTAGATGAGATTATTGTAATCACTTTGTGTGTGTGTGTGTGTGTATGTTTGCAGAGACATATCATGCTATAACTCAATGAATATATAAAGATATCACCATGAAATTACACGTGCATATACATATAGCTAATGCGCAACAGATGCAATGATCCATTTGAGGAAAAGTCAAAGGTCAAGGTCACAATTAAGTAAAAGTTAAAACTAAAATCACATTATCGGTTTTAACTCAAGAACAGATGGTCACAGAACTTTCAGATTGGTACCAAACGATGCGGAATGAAGATGTTTACAATTCTCATAATTGGTGTTATCACTTATGATCAATAGTTTTTGAGATCTCTGGAGGTCAAAGGTGAGATGTCGCAAAATTAAGCATTGTCAAGCATAGACATATCATGCTATAACTTAATCAATACTGGATATATTACAATATTACACACTGACAAAATTAACAATATTGCAAAAGGTCAACATCACATTATTGGCTCTAATTCATGAACAGGTTGTCATAGAAACTTGAGATTGGCATGAAATAGGGGTGAGATTAAGCATGCGACTGTAATATTAACAATTATACACAACTTGTGCTTTTTTTTAATGTTTATAAATGGTAAATGGTCTGCACTTATATAGCGCTTTTCCACCTTCATGGTGCTCAAAGCGCTTTACATTAGCTTCACATTCACCCATTCACACACACACTCATACACCAGTAGGTTTCTATGTTCTAAGGTCAGTCCTACTGGGGGCCTAAGTCAGGGTTCAGTGTCTTGCCCAAAGACACTTCAACATATGTACAGCCAGAGCTGGGACGCGAACCACCAACCTCTTGGTCATTGGGCGACCCACTCTACCAACTGAGCCACAGCCGTTTATACAGTCATGGAAATAAACATTAATGAATTTCTTGTTCATTTTAATGCCTGCTACATTTGTTTGCATTTGTTTGGGCAAATATAATGATAACAACACAAAATACTTCATAGTAGTTTAATTTCAAAGCTGATGTGTATTTTCCATCTTTGCTTGATAATAACTGTTTTTTGCATTCCATGTTGTCTTTTCTCTCTGTATTAGCCACATGATATACACAAGAGTTAGCACTTGATTGCAGAACCACAATTTTTTAGACTTTTGAGGGTATATATATATATATATATGCATCTTTTGGATTTTTTCATGGAGGCAGTGGATCAAAGTCTTGTACATCACATGTATGAATTTCAGACTTGTGGCCAATGTATTTCTGTCCCAGTCGGGTGCAGGAGCTGTATTTTCCAATAAAAGGTGTAGATTTGTGCCTCAAAGAAGATGGAGGTTGGCAAGTTGGGAGAGTGAGAGAGAAAATGCCAAAGCGCAACATGAAATTGAGCAGATCCAAAAAATGTACAAGCTGATTACACTGGCACAGAGTTTGTGTGGTAGTAGATCTGCAAGTAAGAGTGTTTGTTGTGACCACAATGGATAAGGGTGAGGTGGCAGGTAAATACTTATACTGTATGTGTGCATGTGTGCTGGTTTGGTACATACTAAAAGTTGTGAACATCTCACGTGAACACCCGCGACTGAAGCAATACAAGGTGTCGGGACACCTATTTTTTGGGTCTTGAAAGTTCCCGTGAAAATGGCCAAAAACTGTGGCAGTATCGAGCTCTCTATTCTGAACATAGCTGACAGTCAATGAGTTAAGAAGTTACTATTGGAGCTAAATGACTTTAAAAATAAGGCCTCATGATCTATGACATAACACTTTTAATATAGAGCATGATGGCAATGAAAAACACTATTTAATCCAAATATAAACATTATTTTTCCCAACCAGGGTAGCTGTTACAGAAACAGCTTTGCCTTGATAAATGCTTTGCAATCTATTAGAATGTCAAATATTTCCCTAAACTGGACATCTGAATCTTCCGGATGATGACGCCTTTGTGTGTAGATTGTCCGAGGGGGCATGTTGTAAAATACTCTGAGAGGATGTGACCCTTCTCTTGTCCACAGAATGCCACAGCTGACCTCTTGTTATAGCAGTGACTTGCTGAGCCATAAGTCAGTCCGGTTTGACACAGGAGTCAGGTGGCCGACTGACCCTGGCCTTGTGCTGGTAGACAAACTAAATGCATTCTATTTAAACACGGCCTGCCAGTCCTTTCCTGTAAACAGGGCAGGGTTAAGGCACGGGTGAATGTGGCATTGTGGGGCAATGTGTCGGCAGGCTGGGCCACTCAGGGGACAGCAAGAAGCAGGCGGCAGGCATCACAACAGCAGCAGTGTTCGCACAGAGGCCTTACCCACCAACTCCAAGTGTAGAGCTCAGGGTGCACTCAACATAATTGCCACAATGACCACATGTCTGTTCGGGGGGTGAAGGAATAGGGGTGAGGCGAAGGGGCACATGGGGCATAAGGGGGCTCGACCTCAGGCAATCTAAGGAGTGATGGATGGCTGGTAATTACTGGTAAATGGAGCGCCTTTGCACTACAGCACAGTATTTCAACTGTGAGGCCGAGGAAGGGACGCAAAGAAAAAAAAAAAGGGGGGGGGGGGGGGGGTTTGAGAAACGGCGAAAAAATCAGCTCCGACGCTTTAAACCGTTCAAGAACCGATCAGACTAACACAATAAAGTGGGAGATTTAACGGCCACGTAGTTTGTTTTGTCTGACATACCTGCTCTAATCCCTGTCAGGGCAGACTTTTCACAGGCCTATACAGGGTTAAACATGTCTGCTGAAGTGTGCTGAGGCCAGAGCTGTCTATCTACGACCTTGTTTGTGGGGTTAGAGTCTCAGCTCAGCTCTGGTTTGTCAGCTTGGCCAGTCTGCTGACAGACTTTGAGTGAAAGGGTAACAGACATATTCACACTTGTCAAGGCTATGCTACCTGATTTTTCATCCCCTTTCCCTTGAGCCCGAGTGAATATCCTTAGACACATGTGCATGCCATACCCTTCCTGTCTATTTACATACAGTATGTATATATGTGTGTGTGTGTGTGTGTGTGAGAGAGAGAGTATGTGTCCAGATGATGTATGGAGGGAAAAATGCCTGTTTGTGGAACTCTACAGGCTGGAAACATTTGTGAAAAGCACTTTGTGATTGGCTAAATGTTCTCCTGAGAGACACAAAAAAAAGCCTAATGTAAATTTTCCACTTCTCTCTTTATCATTTATTGTATGTGTCTTAAATGCAGAGTGTGTAATTTCTGTCACTAGAGGGTCTCTAATTAAAACAAAAGTTTTGGTCATGGGAATTCAATCAACACTACTGCAGATGTTACTGCTATTCTGTTGTGTAACACATGTAGGAAATCTGTTTTACAGAACAGATAGGATATTCGAGCTTTACTCACGTTATATTTATTGATATACGCAAAAAAAAAAAGAGAGATATACGCATTTACACTGTGTCGGTTCAGTGTAATGTGATTGCAATAAGTAAAGTTAGTAACAATATGATGACAGGGGAAGGTGATTAAATTATGTAGGCTTATATGTTAAACAAAATGATGGATTTCCCTATTATCTATTAAATACAGAACACACATAGTAATTTTGAGGTATAAGAATTATATATTAGACCAGTGGTTTGACTTTTGATCCCATTTTAATGTCACACATCTTCTGTGGCATTCAAACAGCAGACTTTTTTTGTGCTAAAATTCATCTGTTTTTGATCATGTAATAGTTGCAACTAAACATTAATTTTAGTCAACATTGAAGCTCCATAATATTTATTATTATGGACAGAGGTAGAAAAGCCAGGTGTAGATTAGGCCAGGTTAGAGTTAAGGTTAGGATATATGAAGTCAGTTCAGCTTTTATTTACAATTAATATTGAACTAACAATGAGTCAAAGGATGAATTATAAAAGAGCTGCAGCATCTGAAACCATCCACAATGAACATGTGACAGATAAGCTGTACTACAGTGCATCAGTTTTAGCTTTTGTTTGTTTGTTTATTGGCCATAAAAGTACATAACAGTACAAAAGTGGGAGGGATGACACAAAAAAACATTTATGCTTGTTTCCATTGTGGTCTCTTGACAATTTGCCACATCTTTTATGTATTAGAATTGTCACTGTCAACTCACCATATGTTTTATTAGTGCATTTTTCCCCCCATTCTTTTTTATCAATTACTAGAATGTTCAGGTGACCCCATGGTTGAAAAACACTGTGTAAGACCTTTAAAGTACAAGGTGATTAAATCCAGACTTTGTTTCTATCCATCCATCCATCCACCTATCCATCCATCCATCCACCCATCCATCCACCTATCCATCCACCTATCCATCCACCTATCCATCCATCCATCCATCCATCCATCCATCTATCCATCCACCTATGCATTCATCCATCCATCCACCTATGCATTCATCCATCCATCCACCTATCCATCCATCCATCCATCCACCTATCCATCCATCCATCCATCCATCCATCCACCTATCCATCCATCCACCTATCCATTCATCCATCCATCCATCCATCCATCCACCTATCCATTCATCCATCCATCCATCCATCCATCCATCCATCCATCCACCTATCCATCCATCCATCCACCTATCCATCCATCCGTCCGTCCGTCCGTCCGTCCGTCCGTCCGTCCGTCCGTCCGTCCGTCCGTCCGTCCATCCATCCATCCATCCATCCATCCATCCATCCATCCATAAACATGAGCATAAGTAAATTAAGTAATATAACTATTGTGTAATTTCAAGCTTTACACTTATGAAATAATTTCACTACTAATTGACTGTTAACCATCAATATAACTCATAAATATATGTAAGGAAAGTGCAGTCATGTGCCAGACACTTTCTTTCAGGAGCTCCAGTGTCTTTAATAAAGTCACACGAGTGCATTCCTTCAGCCTGTTGTCACTCTCTGCATAGACTCCTGAAAGTAATATCGCTTTAGTTTACACTTAAAAGAATAGACTTTGGCAGCGAGAGGAAAGCAGAGATATCATTTCACTTTGTGCACAATGTGAGTCAAGAGGCCACACACAAATATTTCACAACGTGTGCACAGAGAGACAAATGCTTACACACACACACATAAACACACACACACACTGGTGCACATGCATATGTACATGCATGCGCACACGCCGGCTGTGGTGACATTGTGTTGCTGTGAATAAAAACCAAAACAAGCCTGGGGAATAAAATGGCAGCACACACAGATGCAAGTGAAAGTCCCTGAGGTTATGCACATAGAGTGCTGTGAGAGGCTGCCAACCTACAGCCTGAAGACGGCACTGGGAGCCTTCACGCTGCCGCCACCAGAAAAATCGACTAGAACCCTGAGTGGAGTGGAGTGGATGAATCACACACATCTGCAAACACAGCAGCCGAGAGCAACACTTGACTTCGATATGAAATCTAAATGATGCAGTCAGTAAAATAATGTGTAAAAAGTGTTTATTACTAGTTTTGGTCTTACTGCGAAATGTTAATGTGCTAAAAACTAAGGCTTTCCTGTATGGTAGGACATATAAATCGGATTTTTAGTTTTCTTTTATTGTCTTGTTCAGAATCCTAACAGCAGAATGATAGTCTGGTTGACTTTAATGTGTTGAACATATGTGCTTTGCCAAGGTAAACCTCATGAAATATATGAGTGACTAAACTGTATGTGTTGTTGAACCACATTTCACTGCTGGACCTGATGCAGAAGGAGTGGGGGGGTCAAAGAAGAAGGTGACGAAGACCCTCACAAGAAAACTTCAACATTACAAACAATTACAGCCACGGTGATAATTATAATGTTAACTATAACTTGAATAAGAACTCAGTAAACTGAATAGAAAGACAGAAAAAAACAAACAAACAAAGAAAACAAATTGTATAAAATAAATAAGACTTATTGGTAACACTTTATAAAACCTACATGCAATTCACTATGTATTAACTATGTGTTACCTATTTGTAAATGGCTTATTAATTATTGGTCATACGTAATTCATCATTAAAAAAAACATTTGTTAACAAACTATTAACAAATAGCTTTAAAATTGGATTATTTTTAACAGTGTTTGCACCTATGTGTTAAAAATAATCTAATATTACATTTATCTTTGGAAGATAGTATGAACCTTTACAAGACATTAATACATAGGTAGTAAATGGTTAATAAATAATGAACAAACTATTTACAAATAGGTTCTAAATGATTAATACATAATGAACAAACTATTTACGATTAAGTAATAAATAGTTAATACATAATGAACAAACTATTTACTATTAAGTAATAAATGGTTAATACAAAATGAACAAACTATTTACAAATAGGTAATAAATGGTTAATAAATAGTGAATTGTGTGCAGGTATTATAAAATGTTACCAACGTATTATATAAGGAAAGACAATATATAGAGATTATCATAAAAAAAACTGTCAGCTGAGATAATACCAACAAAAAAAGACATGATTCTTAAAATCTTAAAATGTTATATAGTTCTAGTTACTAAAAAGTCACAGGAGGAGAAAACAGTTCTCCAGGAGCGTAACGCTATCATTTAATCCAAAACGAAAAGAAATGATTTTAACAATTGTTTTCACTTCAACATGACATTTGTTGTGACTGCGAACACAAATGTTTAAAAATACTACATCACGGAATAAACCTTCAATTTGTGGAATGACTCACGACAAAGACAAAACACACACACGCCACAAGATGAATGAAAAGGGAAGCTGGTTTTTATAAGACTGTGACAAACTCTCACCCTGACAGTGACCGTCCTGACAACCAGGCACCAGCTTATATGGAGCACATGTAATGGTGGGGACACATGGAGACAGGATATCCACAACAATATTTACAACCTCTGTACCTTCTATAAGCAACTCCTGCCCGTGGCTGCCCAGTAGAGTACGCGACAGAAAGGGTGCAAAGTCCACAAAGATTTCCCTAAGCAGGGGGGCCACCTTCTCCAAAGCTCTCTCCAGTTTTGTAGTGATGCTGTCGAACGAAAATATAGCAAAACACAAGTAAAACAAGTGCATTAAATATGCAAATTAAAGTGAAAGTGGAAGCGAGGGAACGTACAGTAGGAGAGGAACATGTAGGCCTCTGGAGCCACACAGTCATCCCACTGCACACAACTAACAACAGTTAGTGTGTGACATTACCCTGACAACAACACACTGCAACTAATCTAAATATTACCGCCTGTATTTTTACTCATTTCTTGTCAAATTATCTCATCACACTTATAGTTAAATATACTCACCTGAAGAGTGACTTTTCAATGAGGTATAAGAATGTAGATAGAGAGATAAAGAGAGAGAGAGATAAAGAGATAAAGAGAGAGAGAGAGAGATAGATAGATAGATAGATAGATAGATAGATAGATAGATAGATAGATAGATAGATAGATAGATAGATAGATAGATAGATAGATAGATAGATAGATAGATAGATAGATAGATAGATAGATAGATAGATAGATAGATAGATAGATAGGTAGGTAGGTAGGTAGGTAGGTAGGTAGGTAGGTAGGTAGGTAGATGGGTAGGTAGGTAGGTAGGTAGGTGGGTAGGTAGGTAGGTGGGTAGGTAGGTAGGTAGGTAGGTAGGTGGGTAGGTAGGTAGATGGGTAGGTAGGTAGGTAGGTAGGTAGGTGGGTAGGTAGGTGGGTAGGTAGGTAGGTAGGTAGGTAGGTAGGTAGGTAGGTAGGTAGGTAGGTAGGTAGGTAGGTAGGTAGGTAGGTACGGTCTGTTCGTCCACCGTAGTGATGACATATTTAGACCAGAAATGAGGAAAAAAAAATACACTTGGCAAGATTTGGATTTTTTCCAGTGCACGCTTCACTGGATGCAAACTAAGCCAGTTATAGAGTTATGTTCTTACCAACATCAGTTTCAACAGGATGACATTTGATAAATAAAAAGACACATAAACGGACAGTTTTGCACTCAAACAGGATTTCTTACCATGTGTTTGCATTCTTTGTTGTGACATGTGACCAGTGGTAGAAGTTACTGAGTAGAAGTACTTCCTTTACTGTACTTACGTAGATTTTTTAGGTACTCCTTAAATTTGTAGAAATATCTGTACTTTATACTCTTTAACTCAGGTTCAGAATAGACTCATTGCTTTTTCAATCTGAAAAAACTTAACAGAATGAAAAATAAGTCATAAATAAGAAATTCTGACTGACTATCATAATTTTGACATTTTATCTCATAATTACCTTTTGCTTATCTCATAATTCTGAATTTTTTCTCAGTTTTGACTTATTCTCATCATAATTTTTACTTTTTATCTCATAAATACCCAGTTCTTATTTCATAATTATTACTTTTTCTCTTAATTTTCATTTTATCTCATAATTATTACTTTTTCTCATAGTTTTGACGTATTATCATTATAATTTTGACTTTTTATCTCATAATTATCCATTTCTGATCTCATAATTATTACTATTTTCTCTTAATTTTCATTTTATCTCAGAATTCTGACTTTTTTTCTCATAGCTTTGACTTATTCTCATCATAATTTTGACTTTTTATCTCATAATTCTCCCATTTATGACTTTTTTCCTAAATATCCTGTCCATAACTGCTATACTGAGTACCATCGGCTAATAAAATACATCATCTCTGCACTAAAGGCTTTATTTTTGTATATTTTTCAATTTTTTTCCCTGCTTATATCAGTATTATTTCATCCATAGCAAAAAAAAAAATGCTGTTTTACTTTTTACTTCATTACAATTGAGAAGTACTTCTACTTTTACCAGAGTATTTTCTCACACAAGCAGCTGTACTTCTACTTAAGTACAGAATGTGAGTACTTTGACCACCTCTGCATGTTACCAGTACCTCGCACATGGGATCACAGTTGTTCCGACACTGCAGAGGGAAGTTCTTTATCTTCTATACACTGACTACATGCTGCTGCTTGACATTATCTAAGCACCTCAGAGACACAGTGAACTAGAGTCAAGCAGCCAATACGACTCAGACTAGTATACAAGCAGAGATATGACTCAAGCTGCAACATATCTCTGCACTCCTAAGTGTAAAGTGGAAACACACTGATACAAGGCATCATATCAGGAGTGGAAGCTTGTTTTCCCAGTGATGATGGGAAAGCAGTAGCAGGATAAAGGGTAACGAGGAGGAAAAAGGTTTGGTTTTAGGGAATCTGAAGTAGAGCTGCACAATATCGACATCGTCAATGTGGTATAGTTAGTAAAATGGCAAGTCAAGACAAATGAGCGCAACGTTTTTCATCTAATTTCAATAGAACCTGACACACACTGAGCACATTATAATTATTCTGAACCAGTTTGGAGTGAGTCACTGGTAACAAGACTGAAAAATGAGCAATGAGCATGAAAAATATCACCCAAAATAAAGGTTTGGTGCCAGAAAAGGAAAGCGACATCAGTTATGTGCGTGCAATTATTTATTTTTCATTTAGTTTTTGTATTATTTTATTTATTTGTTTGTTTTTCATTTATTTTATTTTCAATGTATTTGTATTTTTTATTTTATTTTTTCATTTTTATGTATTTATTATTATTATTATTATTATTGAACATCGACATTGCAATGTACATGTGCATAATAGGTCATAGTAAGCATATCACAGCTCCTGCAATTATTATTTTTTTGTATAAATCTTAAATTTTTTTAGATGTTTTTTTAAAATGTATTTATTTATTAATTTTTTTATGTATTTATTAATTTATTTGTATTTCATTCATTTATTTCATTTTTAATTCATTGATTAATTAATTAATTAATTTTCAACTAGAAAAGCACTCAGAGCGCAGAACCCCAAGGTAGACACCCCCCCAATCACCACCACCAAAATCTAATCATTTCCAGACCTCCCCATTACCAATCTACCCCTGAAAATGTCGTCAAAATCTATTCATAACTTTTTATGTTATCATGGTAACTAACAGACAAACAAATTATTAATTTTATTCCATTATTCCGGCTACAAAAAGGATGATACGTCCATTAATCTGTTTGAACGCACCAGACAGCGGATATATACTCGAGTATTTTTTTCATATCGCATTATATATGGTTAAAAAATGTCCGTTTTTCTAATATCGTGCAGCTCTAATCTGAAGTTTTGCTTTTCCTGACCCTCTCTGCACCTTCCAGCACCTTGGGGGTAAAACACGGTGAAAGGGTTGGCATAGCAGCACAAAAAAAGGGCAGAATGTAGGGGGTCTATATAACTATCAGAAATGTCCTTGCCTACACTGGCCTGCACCTCTGGAGGCTGCCTGTACTCCTGTCAGGGAATTAACAGCTTTGAGCTCAGGGGGAGTCAGGTCTTGTCGCGGTGGACACTGATCCACCTCACAACAGGCACTGAAATAGACACAAAAAAAAATGAAAAATGAAACCACTTGCAGCATCGACGTCTTGTTATTTGTTCTTTTTCAGCAGACTGGAACAAGTAATATTTCTTAGATGTTTTTTTTTTTTTTTCTCCCCTCCATGTGAAATACTTGTAAGTTGAGCATCAGCACGCTCAGCAGCGAGATAGTATGATCATTGACTTCACAGTTACGCTAAGTGATGTCGGTTACTGCTGCCATGGCAACAGGATCTCTTCCTCTAGCAGAGCAAGCAGAGGAAAAGAAAGAGAGAGAGAGAGAGAGAGAGAGAGAGAGAGAGAGAGAGAGAGAGAGAGAGAGAGAGAGAGAGAGAGACACTCAAGAGAATAAAGAAACGATCAGGGATCTCAGCAGTCAGAGGAGAGCAGGGCTAAGGATGGCCGTCACAAACTGTTAGAGCAAGCCAAGGATGTGAGGCAAGGTCACAATAAGATGCAAACTGAATTACAAACGCTCACTGCAAAAATGGTAGTCACATTAAACTATCAGACATGGATTGGTGAGGTTTTATTTTAGCTCCTTTTGGTTAAACCAGGGGTGTCAAACTCATTTTAGTTCATATTCAGCCCAAAATGATCTGAAAAGGGCCAGTACAGTAAAATAATAACAGTGAAAAAGAGTAAAATTACATTATAAATAGTATTTACATCAATAATGTTTCCCTGAAAATGTGAATAATATCAATAAGTTAGCATGTTTTAAGAAAAACAAGTTCAGTTTTAACCTCAGTCTCTTCCTTTGTCATGTGCAGAACAACTTACATTTCAATTCCAAACACACAAAATATTTAGTAACAGACAGATTATTTGTAAAATAACAGTTATTTCAGCTAGTTCATATTTCCTCAAGTATTTATTCATGTTTTTGTAAAAGCATGGTTTGTTAATGTAAAAATTTTCATCTTATATGACTTCTTTTTTTTTGTACATTTTTATTATTTATATGTAATTATGATCATATTTTACTGCTATGACCCAACTGAGATCTAATTACTTTGTATGTAAAATCTGAATTTTTACACTGTTAATATCTTCACTGTTATTCATCCTATGGGCCAGACTGGACCCTTTGGCGGGCTGGATTTGGGCCCCGTGCCTTATGTTTGACACCTGTGGGTTAAATCAAAATGTCCAAATTAACAACAATTCAATAAAATCAGACAAATTCAATCAGGTTCAAGTTATATAAAAAAAATGTAAAAAGGCAAAAGTCTCTCAAGAGGAAAAAAAATAATAAAAAGTGACAGTAAAATTGTAAAAATATGGGAATAAGCCACAATTGAATCATCCCAAAATAAGCATCTAGGTGAAGCAGAGAAGAGCATGTTGCACCTCATGTTTTCCACAGTGTCCTCGGGCATGGGGGCGACCGTCTGCACAGCTGGTAGACTCTTACTTGTGGCTCCGTTGACAAAACTAGATGAAGATGATGATGAAGCAGCAGCAGCGGCATCAGTGGCACCTGCAGAAAAAAAAACACAAAAACCTGTAGCGTTAGATCAGGGGTCTCAAACTCATTTTTTTCAGGGGCCACATTCAGTCTGATTTGATGTCCAATGGGCCAGACCGGGAAAAAGAAAACATAAAAACCTGTAAATAATGATAACTCCACATTTTTCTTATTGTTTTACTGCAAAAAAAACCCCACCGATTACATTAAGGAAATACTTTTATAAATGATCCAAATATTTAAAAAAGTTACATTACATTAGGAAAATAAGGGTAATTTTAACAATATTCTGCTTCAATTTATCATGAGTCCATGTGTTTTATTATGGATCAGTTCTACAAAGACACTAAAGTTTTAGTAACACAAGCAGAAAATGGTTCAAATTGTGTCGAATTTTCTTTAGACATTTCAGTTTATTCACATTTTATTCTAACGGAATAGTGTGTAAATGTAAATATTTTTATAATTTGATATTTTTCTGTAAACGAACAATGAAACAAATTGGAAGTTGTCATTTATAGGCAAACATGGAGTCATTTAATAGGTTATTATGCTCTTCATCCCTCGGGCCGCATCGGAACTGTCGGCGGCCCGCATTTGGCCCCCGGGCCGAATGTTTGAGACCCCTGCATAAGAGTGACAGCAGAAATTAATTTTACAGAAAGAAATTCCTGAAGCATTCAAAAAGTACTGCTCTGAATACTAATTGGGTGATAAAATTGATTAGCTTTTCACTCCAGTGTCATTTATTGAAGGTGTTAACTTGTTAAATCATTCGTACTAGCATCCACACTGCAGTGATTGAAGCAAAAAAAATGCAAAAAAGGGAAAAGAGTTTGGCCAGCAAGCACAAAATGAGACCAAGATAAACAAATACAAATCTGGTAAATGTGTCAAAAGAGCAGGGATGATTTATAATTAATAAATGTATTTAATTATTATAAAGTAGGATGATACGACCACTAATCTGTTTGACCGTTTGCGTCGGCACCACACAGCTGTTATATATTCCTGAGTATTTTTTCATATTGCATTAAATATCGCAGGTTTAAACACATTTTTTATATATTTTTTTCTAATATCGTGCAGCTCTAATCTGAAGTTTTGCTTCTTGACCTTCCAGCACCTTGGGGGTAAAACACGGTGAAATGGTTAGCATAGCACGGGCCGCATCGAAACTGTCAGTGGGCCGCATTTGGCCCCTGGGCCGCATGTTTGAGACGCCAAAAATGATTTCTACAGCAAGAAATTCCTGAAGCATTCAAAAAGTACTGTTGTGAATACTAATTGAGTGATAAAATTGATTAGCTTTTCATTCCAGTGTCATTTATTGAAGGTGTTAACTTGTAAAATCACATGCGCTAGCATCCAGACTGTAGTGACTGAACCAAAATATGCAGGAAAAAAAAAAAAAAAAAAAAAAAGGAAAACACTTTGGCAGCAGTCAGCAAGCACAAAATGAGACCAAGTTAAACAAATACAAATCTGGTAAATGTGTCAAAAATGCACTATACAGTATCTTAAAAAAAGCCAAAGTGTTTATCCAACATGTCGAGCAGCGAAGTACAAGATGATTTTGCCAAATAACACAAAACACCAGGAAATAAATGGCGTGTTTTTCTCGAGGTCAGAAATTACAACAGATTTGAATCTGGTTGGCAGTAAATATTCATGAATCAAATTTACGTTGAATGTTTTTCTTAGAGGGATGAGTGTACTGTTCATACAATCCTGTAGAAGGTTTGGGAAAACTGCAGGATATTAAATAGGTGTTGGAGTTCCTAATGGTTTTTTTGGTGTGAAGTGGCTCCTTTCAAACTACAGGCACCTTTAAGTGGAACCCAGTCAGTGTAGTGAGGCCCCCCCGAGTAGCAAAAAAAAAAAAAAAAAAGTGGAGAGAGAGAAAGAGAGAGAGGGAGGGGGGATGGGGGGGTAACAACACTGTGCAGAGTCCATTAAAAATGCATTTTATAAAATTGTCTTAATGAGGTGTGTAATATTAAACGCATCGTCTTGGTTGACTCCGAAGGAATTTGAGGACTGGAGGACAATGACTGTTGTGTGTGGAGCAGCCTGCAGCTTTATGAAGGTGAAGAGCGCCATCTAGTGGAAACAACAACACACAGCACGGACTGATACCATGACATGATGCAAAGAAGATGAATGCTCCTGCTGTTGGCTTAAGCATCATATAGAAAAGAAAAAAAAAACATTGACTATTTAGCTTCATGGAGACGATTAGAGACAAACTTCACCACTAATAAAAAAGTATATGAAAAAGAAAATTATTAAAGTCATATATGGACAATTATGAGCCATGACATAAGCACAGAACGACCAGCATTTACTGGTAGGGTGGGGGTGATGATGAACTGTCTTTTCTCTTTCTTTCTCTCTCTCCTCCCCTCTCTTTTTCTCCCTCTCTCTCCTCCCCTCTCTCTCCTCTCCTCTCTTTCTTTCTCTCTCTCCTCCTCTCTTTCTTTCTCTCTCTCCTCCTCTCTTTCTCTCTCTCTCTCCTCCTCTCTTTCTTTCTCTCCTCCTCTCTTTCTTTCTCTCTCTCTCCTCCTCTCCTCTCTTTTTCTCTCTCTCTCCTCCTCTCTTTCTTTCTTTCTCTCTCTCTCCTCCTCTCTTTCTTTCTCTCTCTCTCTCCTCTCTTTCTTTCTCTCCTCCTTTCTTTCATGCTCTCTCTCTCCTCCTCTCTTTCTTTCTCTTTCTCTCCTCCTCTCTTTCATGCTCTCTCTGTCCTCCTCTCTTTCTTTCTCTCTCTCCTCCTCTCTTTCTTTCTCTCTCTCTCCTCCTCTCTTTCTCTCTCTCCTCCTCTCTTTCTTTCTCTTTCTCTCTCTCTTTTTCTTTCTTTCGTTCTCTCTCTCTTCCTTTTTCTCATTTTACCAATGTTCTTTTCTTTTCATTTCTGATCGTGCGTCTGTTATGTTGATATCAAAAACAAAGTAGAATGAACTTATCAGGGGATCAAGTCTCTACTATGATAAGCCTTAGCAGTAAAAAAAAAGTGAGTTTAAACTCATTAGACACCACTCAAATGATCCACCAACGCAGTGTTTTCTTTTTTCTTTTTGACCTTTTTGGGCTCATCACACCATTTTAACATCACACATTTCTGACAACCCCAGACATTCAAAACTGAGACATTTTTTGGGCTAAAATGGATTTAATACAATACTATAATGAAAACAAAGGTTAATTTTAGCCAACATTTAATCTATATAATATATATTATTATGACCAGAGGCAGAAAAGCCAGTTGTAGATGACTGCATAATTGTTTAGGATACAGTATGTACAGTCAGTCTAGGTCAGGGGTGTCAAACTCCTTTTAGTTCAGGGGCCACATTCAGCCTAATATGGTATAAAGTGGGCCGGACCAGTAAAATAATATAAATAATAGGATGAAAATGTACAAATGATGTCGACTCCAAAGCTTTTTCTATGTTTTTGAGCAGAAATGGTAAAACTCCATCATGAAAATCTTTACATTTACGACCTGTACTTGAACACAACACGAACAACCTGAGATAAATACAATATTAACAATATTGTACTTTAATTTATCATCTATATACATGTGCATCACAAGTTAAAGATAACAGTGGATTTACAAATACACACAACATTTAGTAACATTGATATTCATAAAATTCCACGTACATTTCAGGTTATTCACATTTTTTATAACAGGTTAGTGTTATTTATTTATTAAAATTTTTAACCCTAAAACAAGGATGAAAATTTGCATTTTTCATAATTTATTTATTATGATTATGGTCTGATCCATATTTCAACTTCCTTAATTATTAATATCTTCTTAGCACTTTTTGCATTTAACAAATATATCCCAGGGGCCAAAATGGACCCGGACACCCCTGGTCTAGGTTAAGCTGCAAATTAATACTGAACAAACAATAGCTAAAACTGCATCTGAAACTGACCATAATGAACATTTAACAGATAAACAGAACCACAGTGCTTCAGTTTACGCTTCTCTCTCAACTCACCGTATCATTTCTAAGGAAGTTTTTAATTACAATTTTTATCAATTACTAGAAATTTCAGACAATCCCATTTGAATTTCAAGTGACCCCGTCTAGGATCGTGACCCCAAGGTTGAAAAACACCACACAAACCTCTACAAAATTACACTGAAAAGTATTTTATTGCCAAACGGACGTCATCTGCAGGACCAGATAGCAAGATAAGTGTGTGAGCATGACCTACCTGTGGTGTTTATCATGCTTTTAGGGGTTGCAGAGGTGGAAGCAAAGATGTTGGGGGTGCTGGAGACTGTGAGGCCTGCAGATGAACTGCTGCCGCCACTGCCGCCCAGGGTGTTCACTGCAAAGCTGCCAGGGGACGGCTTCTTTACCGGCACCACCACACTCCTATAGGAGACACACACAACATAAAGTATTCAGATAATGTCTACTCTCGACCCTATTTTGTGTTAATCCCAAGTTTCTATGACAACCTGTTCTTGAATTAGAGCCAATAATGTGATTTTGACCTTTCTGCTATATGCGACTTTGACCTTTGACCTTTTGCAATATTGCTAATTTCATTCTATGTATATATGTGTCAGTGTGTGTAATGTTATTATGATAATATACCCAGTATTGATTACGTTATAGCGTGATATGTCTATGCATGACACACACAAACAGTGTTACAGAAGTTAACTTTGCCACATTTTACCTTTGACCTCCAGAGATCTCAAAAACTATTGGTTGTAGGTGATAATTGTAGAAATCTTTATTCTGCATCATTTGGTACTGAGAGTGGGGGTCAAATATGAGTCAGATCAGCTGGGCCAAAGACAATAGAAGGAGTCAGTCTATGGCCTTAGAGTAAGGATGAGTAGAGCAGCCAGAGTCTGTGTTTTGGTTACAGGGGAGAGAACAGAAACTGGGAAACTTAAGCAAAGGCAAAACACCAGCACACCAGAACGAGGGAACCAATGTGAGCTCACCACGAAGCTGTAACTCACACCCCACCTATGGATGGGGAGAAAAACAATGGTGGAACATATTATTGGAGGTTGTAGAAACATGGGATTTTAGAGTTTATATGTGTCGTCAATAAATCTGCATAAATGAGACTGAACCATCCAGAATTCTTCTATGACTCGACTCAAGTTAATCCTGAATCTAGACCCAGATCGAGAGCTTTCATCAGATCCAGAACTTATCAGTTCGAATTTGAAAGTTCTGTGACCCTCCATTTTTGAGTTATAACCAATAATTGTGATTTTGACCTTTTAGTTGAGACCTTGACCTTTGACCTTTACTCAAATGGATCATTTCATCTGACACACGTTAGCTGTATGTATATGCCCATGTAATTTCATGGTGATATCTCAAATATTCATTGAGTTATAGCATGATATGTCTCTATGGACACACACACACACACAGGTTAAATATTGGATGATATTATCAGCTTCTGTTCATTCAATACTGCTGACTAGACTACAACAGCCTAAATAGGGTGCAGAGCCGACAGCAGGGTGGCACTGTTGCGTGAGTTGTGAAAAAACAGAGGATGAGTATATGTCCTCTTGTCAGGAGGCGTCCTCTGTGATAAAAAGACAACGAACAGGGTCCCAGTTTGTCGTTCAATTATCATAACCACAGTGTGAAACAACGATAAGTAACTTCACCATTAACTAGTTACTTATTAGCATACATGTTAATAGCATACCAGTTCTTTGTTGGTCATTATAGATTATTTATTAATGACTTAATCTACATGATCATATTCTACAACTATTAAGACATTCACTAAGGGTGTTTCCTCAAGGGTGTTGATTAATGGTAACTAATGAAGCTACAGATGCATGAATTCTTCCCACTATGAGCTGAACATTGTAATTTATGCACATGTTCAAGTACCTTGTATTTTTTAATTAATAAGTAATAATCAGGAGTTTATTTAAAAAGGGTCATGTATGCAGAATAAGGCCATATTTGGAACAATAAGTGAATGATCAATTTTTATTTTATTTTATTTATTTAACCAGTAAAAATATCCTATTGAGTTTAAGATCCTCTTTTACAAGGGAATCCAGACAGCAGTAATGTTGCCCATAATGTTGTCATTAAAAAATGTAGTTATTTCTTCTCATAAAATCATTGTGAAAATGCGACTTATTGTTGCTAAAGTGTAATTGTACTTGGTCAAAGGTGATTAATGATGTACATAAATAGAAGAATATGTCTGTTCAAATGCTAATAATACACACCTTGGTTATAATATGTGTGCCTGTTGGTTTTTTTTTTTATTATTATTTATTTAATGACTGATCACTGTGGTTTTGTGTGTTTCAGAAAAATGACTGAAAATCAAAGTGTGAGGTGAATTCACTGTCAGGAACCCAAGCCTGCCTGGGGAAATAAGGTTAGTTGAGTCATGTTTTTATATTAAACTGAACTAGATTTTCCCATATTATCATTGTCTTTTATGTCTGCTTTTATCTTTTTACATCACTGAGTCCAATCAGAACATTCAGTAAAGTAAACATCCTGACCTTTAACGCAGACACAAAAGGCTAAATAAATAAATCTGCAGACAGGAAGTGGACTCTGCCTCTTCTACACTCTCCTCTTTACACCGGTGACCCAGTGATGCCCTCTCTGCAGAAGACATGAGCTGTAACATCCTGGACAGTAATGAGATGATCTTCAGGAGCTACCTGGAAGTTGTTACCCACACAGATTTGCATAGAGGCCGTCTGTGTTCAAACAACGCTATGGCTCATTGAGCGCAAAAAAAAAAAAAAAAAAAAAAAACCTTTGTATTTGACATTTGCTTTCCACAGAGATACAGCGCAGCATCCTGTTTTGACAGACGATAAACATGTTAAGTACTGAATAATAACCTTGACTACAGTATATTTACTCAGAGTAACTTTTTTGCTGCCAAGAATTTTGAGATGGCACCAAAATTACTGAAATGTCAAATGTCAGGGTGAAAAAAAAAAAAAAAAAAGCCTGAAAATTACCGCGATTTTCCTTTTATGTATATAAACTAGAAAGAATCACAAAGTGGTTAAAGGAGAAAAGACAGAGCTCATGAATGAAACATGAGATGCAATCAAAATTACACTTGTGACCTCGTCTAACAGCCCAGAGAAGCGCAGACGCTACACAAACCCAGCAGACCTTTGTTCTCACGCAATCTGATTGGCCGAGGATTCAGAATGATGCAGTGAACTTGGCCCCGTAAGAGCTCCCTGACAGGAAAGAGAAGGAAAGCTTCTCCTTATCTCGTCTGCAGTTGGCCTTTAGGTTTGTAGGGGTGCCAGATAATGTCGTGTCCAATCTCTTGCAGTTCCTCTGGGTGACACAGGCCAGACCTCTGCTCTGTCACAAGCTAAGCTCGCTGTCATCTGAGGCAAATCCCCACCGATCCTCCCTCGACAAAACAACACAGGCTTTTACTGTTTAATGTTAGTATTTTATATCCACAGCCCATCACGCTGATGAGGTAAAAGGGAGTCCATGGGAAACATTTTCAGGCTCTTTGGTAATTTATCTTATATTCCTTTCTACAACTGATTCTGCAAAATCATTATTAAAGCCAGGATGTTTTATATCAAAGCTCTGTAGTTATTCTCTTAGGATGAAAGGGGAAAAAAAAAGAAGAGAGATTATATCATGACTGAGTTAGGTCTGCACAATACATTCTCCTCAAAATATGTGTATGGATGAAAAACACAAAACAGGAAAAAGAAGATTTGCTACAAAAAGAAAAGCAATGTATTGTATAGAGTTATGACATGGTTTAAAAATGGCTAATTTGTCCACAGTGTCTTCATGTTCAGGAAACTACTGCTTTAAAAAGGACATATTTTGATAAACCCACTTTTATTAACACCCCCCCCCCCAAAAAAAAAAAAATTAATCAGTCTGTTTGTTTTTCAGCTGCTTTACACAAAAACTATTAGCCCAATTTCCATTAAATTTTCAGTAAAGGTGCGAGGATGTCCAGAATAGATCCCATTAAATTTTGGTGAATGTAAAAGGGTCAAAGGTTACAGTCACCAAACATGTGTTTTCACAATGATAAGAGAATAAATCGGGCAAATCAGGTAAAATGGGTGCAAGGGGGGCGGGGTTTGTCGTGCCGGGTAACACTACTACACTACTGTCTTTGGTTCATTTATTCTTGTATTTGGAACAGTTTGAATTCCACCTCTACAGTTATTGTAAAGCTATCTTTATATTCAATCTGGCAAAAATCAAGTGGATTTCTCCAACCATTTCATTCCGTCTTAATTTGTTAGATTTATAACAAGTTACGTCACAATATTTGCACATATAAGGTCGAGACTTCCCACAAATATTAATCTGAGTACGATGTAATTGTTCATCAGCAGCAGCGGTTCAAGTAAAAAACTGAAAATATGTCCAAACTTTGACCCGATTATCTAAAATGTTCAGTTGTTTTATTTATTTATTTTGGGGGGGGGTGTTATTACTCAGAAATAGGGTTGAAAATGGATCTGTGGAGTTGAATTAATGAAGAATTCACAACCAAGCAGTGCATTTACAGATTATGTAGACCACAGGTAATCCCATTTAAATAAAACACTGCTTTAAAAACCTAATGAATAACCCTTATCACTTCAGATAACTCCTCATAGTCCTCAGCTGCATTGATAGAGAAGTATGGGGATAGTACTTCTACTTTAATATTTAAAAAAAAATGACCAAAATTAATATTCTACTGTCTAGAATACAGAGCTTAGAAGTTCTGCCAAAGATATTAATGTATTGGTTATGAACTGAATTTATCCATCCCCATAGTCCAAGGGAAGTCTGGTGGATTGGCGGAAGGATACTGTGGGAAGAGAAGGTCATGTTACACTTGTGGGTTTAAGTGTTACCCAATATTAGGAGGCGGTGGATGAGGAACCAAAATGCAAAAAGGGAATAACTCCACAGGAATAATATTTATGAGCCGTCCACAGCGCTCACTTACATTTGTACTCTCCCTGTCTCCCTGGTGTTCCCACAGTATCCTTCTGCCAAACCATTACAATAGTCCCCAATAGCAGCAACAATGTAGATCCAGTTAAATTATACAAATAAAAAATAAATCAACTTAAATTATTATTTTTGCTAAGTTACCATTTATTGATCCATGGTTCAGTTTAAACTTTGACAGTTCTGTTTGGATAAAAAAAACAAAGCTAAGCTAACAGAGCTATAATGTAAACTATCAGCTGATGCAGCACATGACACTTATAAGTAATAATAGTATTATTTTGACCAAAATCAGTAATTATGAGTCTTAGTTTTATATATATGTATGCCCTTGATATGTTGGCATCATCACATGCATAAATAAAACACCAGCTCAATCGATGCCAAAATAAGTTACAATTAAGTTAAGCTAAAAAACTGTTTTTTTGTACCTGTATTTTTAATTTGTATTTTCACTAAAGAAGCACATTCTGAAAAATAATACAATTACATTGATAGTCAAATCATCAGTTGAAAGTTTTTGTTGAATAATATCAGATTTTTGTTTTGTTTTTTCAAATACCCAAGTATATTTTACATCCTTGTGCCGTTGACAACCCTTGAAAAACAAAAGAAAAACAATAAACAACATCTGAAACACAACACTAACATAATGTGCACGAGACAATGCTAAATGCTAAATAACTGGAGAGTCTTTGCAGAACAACAAGGACATGTGTCACTTATTTACTAGATCTTTCCTGCGTGAAAACCTCATCAAGTGATACGAGAACATCACAAGTGTTTTTTTTTTGTTTTGTTTTGTTTTTTTTTCTTTTTTACACCGTGGTAACCGAGCGTGAATTTAATCTTGCTTTCCAAATTTAGCCACTGTTTCGTTCTTCCAGACTTCCAGTTCTTTGGAATGGCTCGGTTGTTACATTAGATCTACAGGATGTTGATAAAACGGCGAACCTCTTTTAATGAATTATTCATCAGCTGAATACTCATGAATCATTTATAGATTATCTAGCACATATTTTATTAATAGGATTGTCTTAATTGAGTTGGGGAGAATAAAGCAAGGATTAATCTAAGAATGAATATTAATGAGGTCTGCGGCAGTGGGAGATGACTGTGTGCGTAAAGTATAACCAAAGAAATGTTTCCTTTATAAATCCAACAGAGAGAATCTAATCTAATAGAGCTTTATTCAGAATTACAGTCATATATGGAGGAAATACGCTTACATTCCACTCACGAATTCAATTAAAACCAATTATCGTTGCTCAACATCAAATATGTTCGAACAAACACCATCTCTTAGCGATAATTAGGAGACTTTTTTGGGAAGAACCAGGGAGGAAGTTAAGGATTACTTAAGTATTTCAGGACTGTATTCCCATCTGGTGGAGCACAAAACCTAAATGGTGAGCTTTTCTGAAGAGGTGGGTGGGGTTAAGAGATGGCTACCACTGTGCACTCCACTTTAAGCCATTTTTTTTACTCCCTCCTTTTCCTTTTTTTTTTTTTTTTTTTTTTTTTTTTGATGTTGTCACTCCCAATCTATTGCCTCCCTGACAGACAAATGAAAGGCCTGTCCATGGCTGGCAGCTCATTTCACTGGCAGGTGGCAAACAATTAGACACAGCAAATAGAGGTTGGAGTGGGAGTGACATGAAAAGCATGAGACAAAGTTGTATATGTGGTTTGGAGGGTTTGTGTGAAAGCATTTCAAAAATAATACACTTTGCCGTAGTGACTCATTTCAGCTGCCAGATCCCATTAGGGCTGTGAGCGGTGAGGGCGACAGGGCTGGCCGTGGTGTGGCATGAGGCCGCTTCTGTTTAATCTGTCATCAACACCCTGGAGACCCCCACCCGCTTGGTTATCCTCCCCTCTACATACTCCTCCATCTATTCATCAGACTCACCTCTGCTCAGTTCAACGGCAGCATGCATTAAAAAGGAAGGCGCTCACCATTGTTCCCCCTGACTCACTGTATCCTGTGCTTTCACATGTGAAATATATGTATAAAAAAAAAAAAACACACACCAATCAATATTAGTCAACTCAGTAGATCAAAATTCCACTGATTCATAACAAACTGAATTTTAACTGCCGAGACTTTAACAGTTCCAGTGAAAAATTTTAAAAACATAAGCAACAAAATGAACAACAACAGCCAAAAATGTATAATAATAAGTACGTAACATGAACAGAATAAGACACAAATGGCACAAAAGGGAAGAAAAATTATAAAATACAATATTAAATGTAGAAATATAAAACAAAATAAGGAACAAATTTAACAAACACTAATAAATATTTACAAAATACTAACTTAACTTACTTAAAATAAAGTAAAATGAAGTATACTCAGTTCAATGGCAGGATGCAGTGTTCCTCCTGACTCACTGTATCCTGTGCTTTCACATGTGAGATATATATATATATATATATATATATATGCATATACACACTAACAGATATTCTACCCTCTTGAGACCCATGAAAGTACAATATTGGATTAAACATTAAATAATTGCCTTTTTTGGAAACAGCACAATGCAACAGTTTCCACTTGTTATGGAACGTCCTTTGCAGTGGACAACATTTTTTTGTTTTTGTTCAATAAACCTGTTAAAGTCTTGTCCCCTAAAGAAGACTCAGTACATTAAGTGATTTAACACCATTTATTATAAAATAATCCTCCATAGTTTTCATTTTCCCAGTGAAAATTAGGTATTTTCCTATATTTAATTGAATACTCATAAAAGTCAGTCACCCATCGTGGTCCTGGGGGGGCCACTAACCTGCATGTCTTAGACGTTACCCTCTCCAGCACACCTGGTGGTCGTTCTCAGGCTTCTGCAGATCTTGATGACAGGTTTATCATTTGAATCAGGTGTGTTAGAAGAGGGAAACATCTAAAACATGCAGGATAACAGCCCCTCAGGACCAGGACTGGTGACCCCTGTTATAAATATTTATACCCAGCCATGCAGGTCCATGTGGGCCCCAGAAGGGTTACATCTGGGCTGCATATAAAGGTCCCACGTGGGTTTGTCCACAGTTTCCATGATGGCCCCACATGTGTTTGAACAGATCAGAATCAAAAACTCTTCATTGTCACTGAACCAAGTACAATAAAAGTGATATAGAGCAAACAGGTTCAGTGCAAGAACATACAGACAGACAATGAATATCAGTAAAAGGCAGTTATTTACACTAAAAATAAAAAGTACTGCAAACTAAAAATATGTGTAAGACATTGAATTTAAGTAATGTACATAATGAATAATGAGTGATAAATAAATAAATAAATATGAGATTCAGATCTTTTATTCTGATATGAACAAATACATATGATGCCACCATGGAAACTGTGGACAAACCCACATGGGGAGCCCCAAAATAATCCTCCTGGCCCACATGGACATGCTGGCTGGGTAAAAACCACAGGTGGAAAAAGTCTTTTTTTTTTTACTGTACTTAATTAAGTACATTTTTTTAGGTTTCTGTACTTTTCTGGCAACTTTTTCTTTTACTCCCTAAATTTTAGTAGAAATATCTGTACTTTATACTCTTTATATTCTCAGAATAGACTTGTTATCTTTTCAAACTAAACAGATGTGACAGAGGAGAGACACTGACTTTATATGTTATAATTATATGACTATTATCTCACAATTGTAACTTTTTCTCTTAAAATTATGCTTTTAAAAATGTCATTTGTAATTTTTTTCTAATCTCATGATGACTTTTTATCTCAATTGTGCCCCCGCCCCCCTGTTTTTTCTAAATTCCCTGCCCATACCCACATACCCACAGTGACCCTGTCAAACACATTATCTACACACTAACTCACTTAACGATGCTTTATTTTAGATACTTTTGAAACTTTTCTGATTTTCCTGGTTAAATAATCATTACATTCATAACAAAAAAATTGCAGATTTACTTTTGTACTTTATTACAATTGCGAAATTGTACTTTTTTTTTTTTTTTTTTACTTTTACTTAAGTAAAGGAATTGAATCAGTACTTCTACTTTTACCGGAGTATTTTTCACACCAGTAGCTGTACTTATACTTAAGTACAGAATGTTAGTACTTTGAACATCTCTGATTTTAATGTATTTTAAAAAAAAATGAAAAATGAAAAATGAAAAAACACCTTATGAACCACATCAGTTTGATCTGAAAGCTGAAATCCCTTGAGGACTATATGTAAACTGGCAAATCCAGACAGATTACTGTGTGGTTTTATCTAATCCAGGAATGTAAATAAACTGCAGCAGTGCCACAGTTCTTTCGAGACATTTTCAAACACACAGGAATTCCTTGCTGTGGGGGATGAGTACAAAGCAAGTGGTCTGAAATGAATAATATGTTGTATGCTACTTGGAAACCATTAGTGGTAAACTGGATATCTAAAATAAACCCAGAGGATTAACAGACAGTAAGCCTTCTACGGTCATCTGAATGATGATGCACACGTTCAAACCTACAAATCATCTGCTCTTTACATTTTGTTGGATCCGTGTCAAAACCTATCCATGTCAAATGCTATATCATTAAAGCACAAACTGGTTTCTATTTATCTTTGTTATTATAGTTAATTTAATTTTTCCTTTTTCATGTCTGTTTTTTTTTCTCCTTTCTGTTCAGTTCTTATTAGAGTGTTTTAATCTTGAAGAAGACAGAGTAGTTTCTATGTAGTTCCTAAGGCTGGGACGATATGCTTTTACGCCAATTCGACTGTTTTACGATTTTTTTTGGGTGCCGATTCGATTTAAATTGTGATTCTTTGATGTTCCCGATTTTTCGCTTTCCTTTTTAACACCAGACCAGGTGAAAAAGCTGAATGATGATGCCTACAGATTCTATCAGGAGCCATATTTCCCAAAAAAATGTACATCATATGTGAGTCAGTTCAGATTTATTCAGCAGTAATATATTTGAACCAGACTGTGGGAAATAACTGCTACATTTATCTGCACACAACACAAATATGAGCCTTTAAATTAACATACTTCATAATAAAGTGAACTTTAAAGTGTATATGTCCAGCTCTGCTCTTCCCTTCTATTAAAAGACCACACACTTTAATTGTTGTTGATTGTTTAACTATTTACTCAACTCATTTTCTCCAAGCTGTTGAACGCACCAGAGATGTTACGACGGTCCTGAACGCACCACCTCCGTGTTTAGCATTAGCCGTTGTGTTGTTGCTCTAATTCATAAACCCCTGGTTTATTACTGTGTGTAAATGATTAACACAATACAGTTGGAATAGATATTATCATAGTGTGTTGTTTATCTGCGCATAAGTTAATGCTGTTTAACGCTGGTGTGTTGTTGAAGCTAATACAATAATAAGCTAGCTGTCGTCTGTGTGCCTTCTGTGAGGTGATTTTTGTGTATTCCATGACGTATGACTCATACAGACTACAGTTTTTACAAGCGCTTTTTTCCCCACATGGCTTAAAATGAATAATGTCGATATGGGAGGGGAAAAAAATCGATTTTTGAACAAAAAATACTAAAAAATTAAAAAACCGGAAAACAAAAAAATGCCAATAAATACGTGAATCAATTTTTTTCTCCCACCCCTAGTAGTTCCTGTTTTCATCACTTAAAGAGAATGATCTTTGATGCTGAAATGGGTGAGTCTGAGGCTTTTTAAAGGAATAAAGTTATCAAAGGTTGCTAGTTTGACTGTTAACACACTTGCAGCAAAAAAAAAAAAATCAAAATCAAAATTATTTCATAGAAAATAAATAAATATATATGTTAATATTTGAGAACCACTGCTTTAAATACAGAGGACATGTCATTGTACAGTGTATAATGACAAAGTACCGTTTCTTTTTCTTTCTTTTTTTTGGCCAGGCACTGTAGGAGACATGACACCAACCTATAGCATTCATAAAACAGGTGCCGACCCAGTTCTCACCTGTCAAAGGAGTGGAACTGCATGGGTAGCATGGCCTGGGCTTGGGCCTTGACAGCGTGGTCAGTGTACGACACTGGCTCCAGACCGGCTTCCACGCCATCCGCCGGTGCCACAAGACTCCTCAGGATCTCCTTGACATTGATGCCCTTGTTAGGCTGACTGATGCTGAGGATGGCAGAGGGTGGCTTCAGCAGGTCGATGCTGGGCGACTCCGACAGGCTCTCCCGGGACTTCTTCACTTCTGAGGAGAGGGTGGAAAATAATTCGCACACGGCTTCCGACCCTGCGGCGCTGTGGTCCAGGTCGGAGCCGTTCAGGACGCTGGTTATCGGCTCCTCTCCGATTCCAGAGTCCGTGCGGGGAAGAGAAGTTTCCATATGAAGGTCTTCTAATGGAGCGGGATGATCCTTTCTACTGTCAAATGTGAGGGACGTTTCTATAAAGTAACACGTACAAAGACAGAGACAGAAGACGAAAGAAAAATAGGATTATGTCCAGACCTGAGTGCATGGTGTAACTGAATGTGTTTTGTGTCATTTATATTGTTTTATTAAATTGACAGGTTGTTTATAAAAGATGATTAAGGCTACGGGGAAAAAAGAAGTGGGATTTTTATTTTGTTTTATTCTGACAAAAAAAAAAAAATTCAGATTTTTTTTTTTGTGTCAGAATTTAGATTTTATGACTTTGTCCCCAGAAATCTGACTTTTTTGTTCTTACAACTCTGAATTTGATCTCATAATTACATTTTTCTTACAATTCCAACTTTTTCTCTCATAATTCAGACTTTTTCTAACAATAATAATAATAACAACATTGGACCTAAACGTTTTCTTTTTTTTCCCCCAGTGGTCCTAATCCTTGACGAATTCTAACTTTTTCCCCAGAAATTTAACTTTTATTTTTTTTCAATTCTGAATTTGATTTCATAACTTTGGCTCTTATTCTCAGAATTCAGATTTTTTTTCTCACAATTCCAACTTTTTGTCTCATAATTCTGACTTTTTCTCATAATAATAATGATAAGAACAAACTGACCTCAATTTTATTATTTTTTTTACCTCAGTGGTGCTAATCCTTTTCTATAGCTTATATATTGACAAAAGAATAATAAATCAAATGTTCCAAGACGTCTTTTGATCCTTTTCTTCAGCAAAAGTCTAAATGAAAATACCTACTACCTGTAACAGTTCTGCATTCATAGCCTAAAGATGTAAAACAGGTAAAACTTGTTGTCACGGCTCTGCTATAACATAAGGTGTTTTAGCATTTGTGGTAGCGCTGCTTTAATTGGTAGGTTGACTTGTTACTACTGTGGACGTCCTCCTAAGACACTGGCAAGAAAATGTTCTGAAAATGTTCTGCTTGTTTTGTGTTAAATAATTGCCTTGGATGAAAACAGCAAACCACAGCAGTTTTTTCACAGACATTTCTAATTCTTTTTTTAAGGAACATTCTGTCAATGTGTGTGTGTGTGTGTGTGTGTGTGTGTGTGTGTGTGTGTGTGTGAGAGAGCTTGTATTCCTATCTCTATGGGGACATTAATAAGTATACACAGTTACACTATGGGAACCCAAATTCAGGTCCCCAAAAGTGTTAAATATAATTAAAGGACCCTACAAGTCAAATAGCAATGATGTGGCCCTATATATATATATATATATATATATATATATATATATATATATATATACATTAATCCGTTTTTTTTTTTTCAGAAGTCCCCGTAAAGAATGTATTTTTCAAAAGGTTTGAAGATGTGTTTACTTTAAAAAAAAAAAAGAAAAATAAAGTACATTTGTAAACCTGTAAATTTCATCAAGCTCCGTCCATGACGTTTTTAGTTGGCTTGCTAAATGACAGACAAACAAACACGGCCTCTCTTCATTCGAAGGGGGGGAGGGGGTCTGCCTTGGCGGAGGTTTGTGCTGTCATTGTGCTTTTCTAGTTATTTTTACAAACTTAGTCCTCATGAGACATGAAAACCTGTGTTTGTGTGTGTTGTTTTGTTTGTCGTTTTCTTTTAAATGAAACTGTGAAACACATTCCTGAAGAGTCTGAGGAGGATATTCAAGATATGCAAGAACCACATACAGTATTTTGGATTTATTATTTTTTTTAACACACTCGGGAAAACAGCCGTGGTTACAGCTTTGTGACTATGCATTCTCAATATCTGTCTTTATTTAGATTAAGAATTAAGAGAATTTAGAGCAAAATCTCCTAGATCTTCATAAATATTCAACATCAAAAAATAGAAGGTTATAAAAACTATAATCTGAAAAGTAACCAAAGCTGTCAGACAACTGTAATGGTGTAAAAAGAACATTTGCCTTGAGATTAAGAGGTTTATATATAAAGCTGCATAAAATAGTAATAATCACGTGCATTAAGAACAGTACTGTATCACTGGTCTACAAGCAAAATGCTTCCGGAATAAAATAAAAATGAAATGTTACCACATGGGTGTTACTGATAAAGAAAACTCAAGTCTTAAATGTTTGTTGGCTCAAGTTTCTAAGATAAGTCTGGGGTCAAAATGTGAAATCATTAGAATTAACAAGAGAACAAGTTTTAGTCCAAAGGAATATTGGTGTCAGATCGACTTCAAAACACTGTCTGTACATTATGATCCATTCACTTTATAGGTTATTTCTAGTGGAATATTTACTAATCCATTGTATACATGTACATAAACCAGCATATATGTGAAATAACACACCATCATATATATATTAAAAAGGAGAGTTGGGCAAGTTACATGTAAAGTGTAGTGAGCTCAACGATCAGTTAATCAACAATAAATGAAGTTTCACTACACAAAAGCTACTACCTACAGAAATATAGCTAGCTAAGTTACACAAACGTGGCAAAAGTAGTTCACTACATCATAAGCTACTTCACGTTGTACCGATTTTAATGTCAGATTAATTCAAAATGACAGCTAGGTACACTGTTTAAGGCATTTATTTAAAAGATCTAGAACCTACTGCCATTTGGCTAGTTTCCCTCTGCTAGCTAGCTAGGTTAATGTTTGTTGTGATGTTATTCTTTTGGTTTTTTTTTTTTTTTACTAATTTCTAACATTTAATTAAAATGAGTTGGGTTTTATACAAAGACACTTCACTACTGCAGGAGGGAAATGAATGATTCAGCTGAATGTGGGTTCTTAGGTTGGTGTCAGATGACTTGGATGCTGACAAAAGTTTGGTTATGGGATTGTAACTCACATCTGAACACATACTTTTTCTCTGACAAGTTTACAAATGACATATTCTTACAATGTAAGGTCAGTTGACTGGTGTTCTTGCTCTCCTTCTGTCTCCTCCATCATGTGTGTGTGTGTGTGTGTGTGTGTGTGTGTGTGTGTGTGTGTGTGTGTGTGTGTGTGTGTCAGGCTGCTTTATTCTAATTCCACTGCCGTACGCATGCGCATGTTTCCATAGAAACAGTCAATGGAAGAAGCAGAATGGAAGCTCCCACATGAACATGTTGAAAAGATTTTATTCACTTTAATTGTTGTTTCAAAATCATACATAGCCTACTGCAGAGAAAACCTTTGTTTTTCTCAGTCAAGTCCTGGAATATGTAGCTTTTGTGGACGCTACGTTGCTACTTGGTCAAAAAAATAACGCAACTACAGGAAAGTGACTTGATTCATAAAGTTACGGTCAAGCTACTGAAAAATGTAGTTTAACTAATAGCTTCACTACGAGCTAACCAGCACTAAAGTAATTTGTTTTCCCATTCATCTTATTAAAGTCTGTAAGATTTATCACATTTAATGTCTGAAGTAGATACTTTCTAAGAAATTGTAGAACTGTGTATTTTAAGCAATAAAAGACAAACATTGATTCTAATTTTGCTAAAGAAATCATCAAATTGAGTAATCCTGATATCATACTTTCATAGTTGATCATGACTTCTATTAAATCAACTTATCAAGAGAAGTAAGAAAGCAGGGATTGTAAACTAAACAGGCAGTTGACAGCTCATACCAAGTATTAATTCTGCATACCAGCACAAGCTCAAATACTGAGCCAATGAGTATATTTAGCATGTGAAGAAAGACCCGTGTGGCAGCAGAGCTTCTTCCATCTCTCTCTAGAAATGTTAATCCTCTGTTGAGATTAGCCCTCTGTTATTCTCCTACAATAATAAAATATGACTCATGTTCTTCAGTGTCCTCTTGTGTAAAGTCTTTGGAGGAATGTTGATGTAACTGCTTTATAACAGGATATCTGGTACATACAGGAGAGTGATATATGAACGTGTCTGGATCTACAGGTGAAATGACCTTCATATACACTGACAAAAGTATAACCCTGCTTAAACTATAAATAAAGATGTCCAGATATCACATTTTGTGACTTCTTATCAATCAATCAATCAATCAATCAATCAAACTTTATTTATATTGCACTTTTCATACATGGTACATGGATGCCGCAGTTGTAGGAACAAGTTAAATGATTTATCGAATTAACAAGAATAGACTAAATAAATTAATAATAATGGTAATAAAATAAAAATAAATACATGAAATAGAGTAAAATAATGTTAAGAGTAAAATTTTACTAAAAGCTAAGTTAAAAAGGGAGATTTTCAGTTTACCCTTAAAAATATGACCTCAGATCCTCAGGTCGACTGTTCCATAGTTTGTGGCCATGAAAACTGAATAGTTTACTGATAACTGATCATTTAAATTTAATATTTTAGATGTGATATCTGGACTTTTTTTTTTTTTTTAGTTTAAGCAAGGTTATACTTTTTTTTTCCAGCATGTCCCTAAACAGAACTGCATTTGAGGTGTATTAATTAGTGCTATCAAATTATTCAAATGTTTAATCAGATTAAACAGAGGATCGATATGGATAATTTTCAATTAATCCGATTCATTTTTAAGTTATATTAATCACTTTTCATTTTACATGTCCAAACAGACTCAAGAAAGAAGGGAATATTGTTATATTATCTGCACTTAATGTATTTAACACGTCAGGTGAAGTGCTAGCAGAACATATGCTTCACATTTATGTGGTATTTAAAGGTGGAAGCGCTTTGGTGAAAAGAAAACTCCTTACTGCAGAGACTGTGTATAATACTTTATGTTAAATAACTGGTCCATCTTGTTTTTTTTTTTAATCCTCTTATTTCCATCTAGAGGCCAATGTGTTTTTCTGCTCTTCCATCTGTATTGGTTGGTTCTGCTGCCCGTCACCACTGCATCAACTGCACATTTCTGCATTAGTTACATGAATTCTACTTGAACAAACTGACCCAAAAGCATTTGGCGAAGACATTCAGAGTCATTCTGCACTACAGATGGGTTAATTGTGTTACAATTTTTAGCTCGTCCGTCCGTTGGTGTCCATCATCGTCCTCCCTCAATTCTCAACAGATTTCAATTCTGATCGATTCATGAGATAAATCTAACCATTAGGCACGAAACGTATCACTTTGTCAAATTTAAAATTGGAAACAATTTGTTTACGATTTTGTATTTTTTTTTTTTGTCTGGTACTAAAATTACTTCTCACTCAATTCTCAACAGATTTAAATTCTGATTTATTCATTCGATACATCTAAACATTAGGCACAAAACGTATCACTTTGTTTGTCAACATTTGCCTTTGTAAACAATTTGTTTACAAGTTTGTTTATTTTTTCAGTCTGTCTTTTTCCAGTCGCTTCTCCTCCCTCAATTCTCAACAGATTTCTATTTTGATTTTATGATCTATTGAATGACTCCTTTTTGGTGATAGTAAGACATCACAGCTGAGGTCTGGATGAGCACAGGGACCTTGGGCGTATCTTTAATCAGATTAATCCTGAACATGGATTCATCTGTGTTAATCTTAACAACCCTACTACCAATAAAATGTTTGCTTTTTTTTCCCCAATAACTTTCAAAAGTGGCATCCTTGTGTTTTGTTTTATATTGTTTTATTGTTTTGTTTTTTTTCTCTCATCTGACCCAGTGGTTTTACCTAGACGAAAGGCCAACTATATTAATATTTATCACATGGCCCCTAACGAGGTCAGCAGGGCCTGATTTAGCCAGAAAGTCGTCAGGCTTCCTGCTCCATCACAGACAATCGTCTGCCACATGCCGTCTGGAAAATTCCCCCATTTTCTGGTGAAATTTATGAAGGCGGCAGTGTGCCTCTCTCCTCCCAGCAACCTCTATGATCCCATTCTCCTCTGGTGGATTGCTTGCCTAATGGGCACTGACAGATGGGGCTGAAAATAGCAAAGCCTGGCTCCACTGCCCCAAAAACCCACAGTAGTTGGCCAGCATGCTGCTGCTTTCCTATCTTTTCAACTTTTCACAGCCGATCACTTCTTCTTTCATTCTCTTTGTATTCTTTCATATTTCCTTTAGCTACCCTCCTCGTCTTTCTTTTCTTTTCTTCCACACACACACACACACACACACACATCGTTTTTTTTCCCCTCATTCTTTTTTTTTCCTCTGCGCATCAGCTGATAAAGTAAGCTCACTCCTACATAACAAGCACAGCAGCTCAGCAGCCAGTGTGTGTGTGTTAAACCTTTACAGGAAGCCACTCATTTCCTTTCATGTGCCTTAATGTATGATTTATGACTCTAGGCGTAAACTACCTTTCAATTCAGAGAGGACGATGAAGCCTATTCAAGTTCATAACTACCATCTCCAGCCCCATCCTCCGCGTGCTTCCACATTTAATTCAGAGTGGTGCAATTAGCAGAGTTCATGAATAAATCATAGGTAAGTTGGCGGAGTGCGGGCGGGACACCCCTGCTACTTCATTGAATGAGTGCCCGACTCAAGCTGGCAGCCGTGTATCAGTAGGATGCAAGGACACATTAATAGTCATTTATATCACACTGTCACCATAAGTTAAGATTAAGAATGAACATTAAAAAATAAATACATTTAAATGAATAAATAAATAAATAAATAAAAGGTAGGACGCAGCTGTCAACACCTGTGCTGGTAGGCGAGTTGATTTCCTGACGCATGCTGTGACCTGATTGGTTGCTTATCCTGACAGTTTCACGCTGGGGCTCCAGGATGTCGCGGTATTTGGACACCATGAGGACAGAGATGAAGTACACCACAGCTAAAGCCAGGAACTGGGCTTGCTTACTATCATCCTGTGAAGAGGAATCACAATATGGTAATACCACAATCTCATTTCACACCGTCTATCACTGGGACTCACTCTCACTCACACCGTCTCCCACATGTTGCATGAAAATAAATTCACGACTTGATTTAAAATGTGTTGTTGAAACATATCCACTTGGCCTGTTATGAGTGTTTGGACTAAAGGATAAGGCCCTACATTTCCTTAAAAGATGCTTTTTTAAAACATTTTTCTATTGATAAAAGCATCATTATTAACAAATTTAGTGCAAGACTGATGAGATTCACCTACAATATGAACGTTGCTCTTTTTTATGTTTTTTTGTTGCTTTAAATTAAGAAGAATATAATGACAGAAAAAATTATTAGACCATTAGAAATAATCCAAAGCAATGGTTAAGCAATTGAATACTAGAAGAAATTGAAGAAAACAAGGGTGATCTACTAATTATTTCCATACAATTATTAACAGAAAATAGTGCTTTTTGCATCTATCACAAATTATAATAATTATGAATTACTGTCAGGTGGTATTCCCCAAGGGTCATATTGCACATTACATCCTGTTATTGTCTTATTTTCGTCATCACAGCCTATATGTTTTCACACAAAAGTCACCTTGTGCACGTACACAAACAGCACTTACCACATCACGGAATACCACAGCGCGTAGTCGATTGATATCCACATCCTGCAGAAGCCGATCAGGGTCCTTGATGGGAGATAGATTACTTGGGACATTTTCTATGGCTGTCTAAAGCAGAGAGACAACACCACTGCTCAGTTTTGTAGCCTAATATGTCTGTGTTAACTTAATTATCGAACCTGCAACACCATCACAGTGTTAATATATATCCTCATTAGGGCACTCGCAATATAAAAAGTAAAGTTAATGGACTTTGTGAGGACCAAGGCATAATTTCTGTGAAACTATAATGTTTGACTGATGGGACACGTTACATCCATCCTACCTTACTGGAAGTCACAGCATTTTGCAAGATTTCCTGAGACTTGTTGGGAATGGAAGACTTATTTCCCCTGTCTCTCTGCCTCTGCCTGCACTCTAGGCAGTTCCTCACCGCCACGCAACACACTGTGGAGACACAGACACAAATACAGCTTACAAACAGGCTCTCATTTCAGAGTTAAATGTAAATTAAATGTTGATAACATGCGTGACCTCTTTAAAACTAATCAGTTATCTCTGATGTTTGTTCCAGGCGGCTGGGATTGAGTGTGAGGGGAAAATCAGCAGCCAGACTGATTTCACACTGAAGCCAGTGATGAGAGATTGTGTATTTGCAACAAGGACAATGTGAAGTCTGAAGGCAATTTCCCATCTCAAGCACACATCCTGGAGTCAACAATCCAACAAACCCAGACTTAAGCCCCACAGGCGCACTCAGATATGAATAAGAGATATAGTTTATGCACAAATGCAGCTATTGGAACAAAAAAATACACACAGTTACAGTGATTTCTTTATATATTATCTTTTATATACACTCACCGGCCACTTTATTAGGTACACCTGTCCAACTGTTCATTAATGCAAATTTAAATCAACACATTTAAGCATGTAGACATGGTGAAGACGATCTGCTGCAGTTCAAACCGAGCATCAGAATGGGGAAGAAAGTTGATGTAAGTGACTTTGAACGTGACACGGTTGTTTGTGCCAGACGGGCTGGTCCAAGTATTTCAGAAACTGCTGATCGCCTGGGATTTTCATGCACAACCATCTCTAGGATTTACAGAGAATGGTCCGAAAAAGAGAAAATATCCAGTGAGCGGCAGTTCTGTGGGTGAAAACTGCCTGGTGGATGCCAGAGGTCAGACTGGTTGGAGGCAACAGTAACTCAAAAAAACCACTGGTTACAACCAAGGTCTGCAGAAGAGCAACTCTGAACGCACAACACGTCGAACCCTGAGGCAGATGGGCTACGGCAGCAGAGGACCACACCGGGTCAGCCCTGTCAGATAAGAACAGGAAACTGAGGTAAAGGTGAAGTACTTTATTTGTCATTATAAACTGTACAACAAAATGTGTCCTCTGCATTTAACCCATCCTTTCTTTGGTGCCATTGGGGCAACTGGTAAGGAACAGTGGGACCCGCCTCCTGCTGTAGAGCCACGCTAATGGTCAGAATCACCTGGCTGGAGGATTGTACCCTAACAAACATGTTTTTGATGCAGATGCAGAATCACATTGATCTAATGGTGTCGTAGATTAAAGAAGAAAAATAGTCAAACAGATTACAGAGTAAGGCTACAATTCGCACAGACTCCCCAAAATTGGACAATAGATTGGAAAAACCGTTGCCTGGTCTGATGCATTCAGATGGGAGAGTCACAATTTGTCGTGAACATAAAAGCATGGATCCATCCTTCGTTGTATCAACGGTTCAGGCTGGTGGTGGTGCTGTAATGGTGTAGGGAATATTTTCCTGGCACTCTTTGGAACCCTTACCAATTGAACATCATTATAACTCCACAGCCTACTGACTGTATGGTTACTGACCATGTCCATCCCTTTATGACCACAGTGTACCCATCATACTGTACGATGGCTACTTCCAGCAGGATAATGCACTATGTCATAAAGCTCCAGTCATGTTACATGTTAATCACTGGTTTTTTGAACATGACAATGAGTTCACTGTACTCAAATAGCCTCCACAGTCACCAGATCTTAATCCACTAGAGCACCTTTGGAATGTGATGGAAGGGAAGATGTGCAGCCGACAAATCTGCAGCAACTGCATGATGTTATCATGTCAATATGGACCAAACTCTCTGACGAATGTTTCCACTACCTTGTTGAATCAGTTCTGAAGGCAGAAGGGGATCCAACCCGGTAGTAGCAAGGTATACCTAATAAAGTGGCTGGTGAGTATATTCTAGAAACACTTTGTTTTTTCAACATTGCATTCAAATGTGATTCATTGCATCTCTTTTATGCACGAGGACAGATAAAGACTCATAAAACGGGTGGAACGGACCCCCTGGAATCCTATGAGACACACCAATGACAGACATAAAAGGCAAAAAGTACATGATTGAACTGCAAATGAATATTTCTGCCTGGAATTAATTTTAAAGAGATGAAACTATAATTTATCTCCTGAAAAGTGAAGCAGAACTAAATGCAGGTTCAAACACACTGAAAATTAGCAAAGAAGTCAACATTAAATGGCTTATCTACTTGTCTAAGACGGATTGTGATTCTGTATATTAAAAAAAAAAAATTATAATAATAATAACCAGAAAAGCACTTAGATGTTGGTGGTGATCTGGGGGTGGCGAGGGGAGGTCAAGATAACTCAAAAACTTATGGACGGATTTTGATGACATTTTCAGGATGTGTTGGGAATGTCACAAGGAACAAATGATTAAATTGTGGTGGTGATCCGGAAGAGATCCTGAATTCTGGATCACTTTGAAATTTTACATTGCGGTAAATGGACAATACATTTCAAAGTGATCAAGAATCCAGGATCTCTTCCAGATCACAATTTAATCATTTGTTCCTTGTGACATTCCCAATACGTCCTGAAAATGTCATCCAAATCTGTCCATAAGTTTGAGTTTTTGCCTCCCCGGATCACCACCAAAATCTAATCATTTCCAGATCTTCCCATTTCCAACCTGCCCTGTAAATCTGATCAAGATCCATCCATAACTTTCTGAGTTATCTTGCTAACGAACAGACAGACAAAAACTATGGCAAAAACATAACCTCCTTGGCACAGATAATAATAATAATAATAATAATAATAATAATAATAATAATAATAATAATAATAATAATAATAATAATAATAATAATAATAATAATAATAATAATAATAATAATAATAATAATAATAATACAGTAAAGCCCTGTGAGACGACTTTGTTGTGATTTGGGGTTTTATAAATAAAATTTAATTGAATTGATGAAAAATATGGTGTTGCCTTTTAACATCTCACACAGAGGTAACACTCCTACAGTAACTGTCTCACTGCTTGCTGATGCAAACATGTACATGATCGTTCACATATTCACAATCTCACCAAGTCTGAGACACTGGCGCATCAGGCCGCCGGAAGACATGTTCTTTTCAGCCTCGATCTCGCTGAAGTTGAGGGAGCTGGAGAAGACCAACACATCCACCAAAACCATGAGGCGGGACAGGAAGGTGATGGCGGTTTCTGAAGACATGCCCTGTGTCGCCTCAATGTTCTCCAACTCCGTCTAGAAACGAGACAGACATCAGACGTGTAGAACTGAAGTGCACATATATATGCCAAAGTATTACACTGTGTTAATACACTTGGTTACAATAACAAGCAATATAAATGGAAATCAGGCCATGCTCGATGGAAATAGGGGCATATCAAAGATAGTGACGGGTATGTGAATTTAGGACACAGACACAGTGTGGCAGGTCAGGAGGAGGACAGCACTGTGGATATAATTATCCAGTAAGTTTGAAAAAGGCCTCATGCTTCGTGACAGACATAACAAAGTTGCTGAGAATACGAGCTGAGATCAAAGAATTTCCCTTCAGGGAAAGTCTAGAATGCACTGTATAACTCTATCTCCAGTGTTATTTTGTCATTAGATACAGTTAGAGTGTTAAGAAGAAGACCTAAAGGAGATTTTTTTTTTTAACAGAAGACACTGATCAACAACCTCTATTTATTTTTTTCAAATAAAATCTCATGGTAAAAATGAGACTGCAATCATTTGCAAGCAGTTTATTGTTCTCACAGATACAAGATGAAGCTCAGAAGTAATAAAAGGATAAATACTTACCTTGGCGCTCTAAATGTATGCCACCAAAATAAACAAAAGAACATGATTAAAATGAATTTCAGATGCAGATTAAAACTGGTGATTACTGTAGATCCACAAGATTAAACATGAATGAATCTGAAGTTAATTACAAACATATCGAACTAAGGTGTTTGATAATTGGAGCCAAACAGAGCTAAGCAAATGAAGGTGGCTGCTATTAATTGACAAAAAGTACAGTTAGTATAGTGCATTATACACACATACATGCTTGTATAATACACTATGTCATGGTGAACAACCACTAGATGGCATTATTCCTCTATGGTGAAGTCAGAAGGATGCACTTACAGAGGGAGAAGTGGCCGCTGAGAGCAGAGGCAGGATTCCTCCACAAGCAATAATTATGTTGTCCACCATTTGTGAAATAAGGTGGATAGTGTTGTGGACGAAAATAATGTTCTCATTGCTATTAACAAAGTCCATGACAGATTTGGTGGAGTGGCTGCAGAAAGACGTGGGGAAAAAAATTCAATTATGATACAAAAGAGCATTTATTTAAACTAATATCAGAGCTGATTTAAAAAAACAAGGCTGCAAAAACAAACAAACAAACAAAGAGTCAACCATTTGATAAGTCTATGCTTTAGTCATGTGGACATAAATGGATTTGCGCACCTCCTCCAGACATGGACGTCACTCTCCAGGGCAAACAGAAGGTCAGTGAGCAGCCTCTGGTGCATGGCTGACCATTTGAACTCTGGGATGCGAAACATGGTCGTGCGAGGACCGGGGCTGAACTGGCGCCGCTGTTCCTCCGTCATAGGCGTCCCCCTAAAGCCTAAGTCCACACGGATGTCCCTCTCAATCTGAGTGGTTTGACGACCATGGATACTCTGTTTGGAGGCCAACAAAACCAGTCAAAACTAGAGCTCCACAATATATCACAATGTATGTGTGCGCCATCGTCACATCGATGGTCCTTATTTTTTACATTTATTTGTATATATTTAAAAAGAAATATATTTTTAATTGATTTACTTAATGTTATTTACATTAAAAATATATATATTATTACTTATTTATTCATTTTTATTCATTTATTTATATTTTTATTTGTCTTATTTATTTATTCATTTATTTTAATTGTATTTTTTTTATTTATTTATGTTTAATTATGGATTTGATTTCATTCTTTCAGCTTTGACAGTGAAATCTATGTTCTGTGTCGACCACTAATCTGTTGCTTGTTCATATCACAATATAAATATTGCAGGGTTAACAGAATTGCAATGTTCTCTGATATCGTGCAGCCCGAGTCAAAACAGTCACTTAAAGGAATGGATGTCGTATTTACAATCACTGTCCTGTATGAAAAATCATATATGAGCTGACCGCAAACTCTGTTATTGAGTGGGGTTTGAAAGCCATTAATGAGCTATTATGGTTCTATTCTAGTGTCCAGTACGTAAAATAGATTGTCAGTTCAATGCGAATCCTTGAAAATCCACTCTTTTGCAGATCCAAAAAAAAAAAAAAAAATACAACCTTCATACAACCTCTAAATATAAGATGGATGAATAAGGAAGGTTTTTGAAAAGAGCAATGAATTGAACATGAGCAATTATGTAACAGCAGAGAGGGTTTAAAAATAACACACACACACACACACACACACGCATGCACACACACATTTCCCTATTGACCCTCCATCAGTGACCCAGTCCAGGCAAAAAGAGCCCGACCTGTGAAAAAAAAAAAAGCACATCTCATTTGAGAGGAGGGGTGTGATAAACAAATACCAAGGGATTCCTTTAGAATAATGTTTCCTCTGCTCTCCTGTGCTAAGACCAACAGCCCAGTTTTCTGAGTCTCAGAGGGATGTTGCCTGATGTGCACCAGGCCATCCTGTCCCCATTATAATCTGTGTTGGGAAGGAGAAGGATCTCAGTGGGTCTGTTAATATAGTAGAGCTGCTCACTAAAGGCCAACACATTCTGACAATGGCAAATGCCCCCCCCCCTTCCATCCCCCCTCCCTCCAATCCGACTGTGGCCCCAGGACTGCCACACTTCAGAATGTATGATGTCTGTTATCTTTCCCCCTGGATTAGAGCTTTGAAGTTATTGTACAGACAGCATTCAGACACTACTATTTCCCACATGAAATAGTATAAAATAAAAGATCCTATGCCCTTTCCTGTTGGATGTTACATAATGACTGAAGGGGCTCCATAATATTACAAACTGACACTGCGCACACTATATATATATATATATATATATGGTAAATGGTCTGCCTTTATATAGCGCTTTTCCACCTTCATGTTGCTCAAAGCGCTTTACATCAGCTTGTGTCTTGCCCAAGGACACTTTGACATGTGGACAACCAGAACCGGGATGTGAACCACCAACCTCTCAGTCATTGGGCGACCCACTCTACCAACTGAGCCACAGTCGCACCAACGTGAAGACCTCAAGACACTTTGGTTTGGTTTTAGGGACCCTCTACTTAATGCATACCGCTTCATTTCAATTTCTACGAATACCCAAAGGTACATGGCTGGAGATCAGTAACTCTGGACACACTATCCGATGACATGAAGACCTCAGGACACTTTGGTTTGCTTTTAGGGACCCTCTACTTACTACCATGTAAGTGTGATGTTGTTTAGAACTTTAGTAGAGTTAGTCTAAAAATAGTGTTTCATGCCAGTGAACAGACATCCCCTCATCACTTCCCCTCATCACTTCCATGCTAACACAGTTTGGGTCAAAATGGCAAAATGAAAATTTGTCAATGTACATCTGAATGGTGTGATTTTGACGGGATTGTATGCGTATGTACTCCCAGTCATCTAAAAAATTAAGCTAAAATGAATTTCGCTCCAGATAAAAAGAGGTAGATGATGATGTCCAATAACAAAGTAAGGCTGAAATGCTGAATTTCAGACTATTTCAGTGAGGGTTAATCATTCACTAATCCTGGCTTTACACAGATGCTTTGCAGCAGCAAAGATACAAAACACAATTATCATTCATGCAGGTAATCCAGCTCACAAAGTGTACATAGTAATTATGAACACTAGCTGTGAAGAGCTCTATCTGAGAACTATTAAATCATGTCACATCAGATTTCTCCTGTTGTTTTGAAAGTGTAAATAAATGTTAGTCATATGATCTGCCTATTTTTCATACCTCCAGTGTAATAGTGATGCTGAAACAAGATATCACACAGCCTTTACTCAAATAGCAGGACTGAGCAGCCTGCTGGTTTCACTCAGCACTAACCTGTGTGGTGGCTGTTGTCTGAATCTTCTTCATCTCTTTGTCTTTGCCATCTTCTGATCTTTCTACGTCAGATGTGTTGCTGGTACCATCTGCTCCCCCACCAGCCTTAACAGCCGGGGCGTCCCCCTCAGATGTCCCCGCAGCTGTACCCCAAGCAGCCTGTGGGCTCTTGGTGGATGCTTCAGCCTCAGCGCCAGCCACAGAACCGACGCCCTCGAGGGTCGCCTGGAGGTCAAACTCATCCTTCTCCAGAATGCTGGGTAAGGGGCCCAGCTCAGAGGGGCCTGTCATCTGAGCCAGAAGCCCCAGACCTTCACCGTGGGCTGAGGTTTCTGGACTGGGCAGGACCAGAGACCCAGATGGAGTCAGCTCGGGCAGTAACTTACCGTCGATGCTCGTGCCTGACACGTTAGCAAAGAGGAAGTTGTTGCTATTTGAGATACTCTCCTTGTCATCATCCAGGGTAATGAGAGGTGGTGCATTCTGGTCGTCTGAGCTTCCCTTTGGCATCAGCACGTTGTTCACATTGTTACTGTTGAGCTTCACAGCAGCACAATAAACATTATCCAACAAAGAGTCCACTTCCACCAATGCTCCGTTCTCTGATAGTCCCAGAGTTTCAGACGACAGGTCCATATCGTCCAGCTTAACCTCCGTAGCCTCCACTTTTTCCGCTTTGATATCCACCAGAAGGTCATGAACCTCCACCTTCACACCATCCACCACATTTTCTGCTTCTCTGAGCTCCTCTGCGGGTCCCTTCCCTTCAGCCAAAAGGTTACGGGACCCAGGACTCTCATAGTCTGTCTCACTATCTGGTGTTTGGGAGTTGTCATCCATTTCTCTGATCTCAATTGTTCCTTTGATGCCTGAGGCTTGAGCCGACAGACCAGAGATGGTACTGACCAAACCTTTCTTCCCTTTCTTAATATTCTCCTCCTCTTGACGCTGGTATTCTTCATACATCTTAGCCAGGTACTCCTTATGCGCCTCATATGTCACCTGAATCAAAACAAGTTCATATTTTAGACATATTGTAGATCATAGGTGTCAAACATGCAGCCGGGGGGCCAAATTCAGCTCGCCAAAGGGTCTGATCCGGCCCCCTGGGATGAATTTGTGAAATAAAAAGATGACATTGAAGATATTAACAATCAATGGTGTCAAAATTATTTTAATACAAGTTCCACATACAGACTAGTATGATCTTAAGTGGGTCAGACCAGTAGAATACTATTATAATCAGTTATAAATAATGACAAGTTTTCTGTTTGGTTTAGTGTAAAAGAGTAAAATGACATGAAAATGTTTACATTAACTATACTTTTACAAATACAAATGGAAATAACCTGAACAAATATGAATAACCTGATATGTCTCAATATAATTAAGTTAAATTTTACCAATATTCTGCCTGTTACTAAATCTTTTGTGTATTTGTAATCGTAATTTAAGTGGTATTGTGTAAATAATAAACAGATAAATTGAGGCAGAATATTTTCTAATACTTTCTAATACAGCCACTATTAGGCCAGAGGCACAGGACATTAAAGATGAAAAATACCCCCTCCACAAACCCCCTCAATCTACAAACAATTAACACCTCTTACACTAGTTTAGATTTAATGTTGTGCAATAACCACCTGAGGGTTAACGTACCCCATTATGTCTTACATCTGTTTGTTATATTTTATTTTCTCTTTTAATCTGTGGCTTTTACTTATTTTACGGATTTATTTATTTATTTGCTTGTAATGAGTATTTGTACATATGTAGGCATACAAATTTTAATTAAACTTATTTATATATAATTGCACTTCTGACTCAAGGAAAGACAATATTTATTTAACTTGCGCACATAGCAATAATAATAGAATATAGAATAATCTATTCTATTACGATAGAATTGCATTTCTTATTGATAAGACATTTCAAATTCATTTTATTTAGATTTTAAGGAAACATTATAATATAATTGTATGTTTTTCCACTGTTATGAGGCACTTTCCCACAGAGTCGTTCTAGGAACTAAATAGTTCTTAGAACTATATGCTGTAGTTCCTAGGGAACCTTTGTGTTTGGATTCCAACAGGGCAGTAGGAACCATGGGAGGGGCAAATGTGACACCAATGTCCACCACAGTGATGTATTATTTAAGCACTAAATTCAACAATCACACAAGGAAGTAGAAGACAGCGCTACTATAAACTAGAATAGAGAATGAGGAGGTCACAGAGTTCATGTTCTGTATCAGAGGAATGTTAATTATGGTCAAATACAGCGTCTAATGTCAAGAATGGAGGAGTTTATAGAGGGTTAGAAGATGACGAATTCAGCAGCAGGTGATACTACGACATGTGTTCATTTTATAGCATTAACCCAAAAACAAAACTGCGTCATCGGTCCATTTATTTATTACTTTCTCTGTATTTTTTTCCAACACAGCTGACGCTGCACAGATGGTTTTAAAGATAGCGGTACTGCAAGATGAGGAAATGTGGAAATAGGTGTGGTCTGTTGTCTACCAATCATCAAACACCTACGTCATATAATGAGAAATAAAAAAGACCCTGCCATCCAAAACGCTGCTGCCAGAGTCCTGACCAGTACCAGGAAACTGGACCACATCACACCGGTCCTCAAATCCTTACATTGTCTTCCTGTGGGTCAAAGGTTATAATTCTAAATCTTACTCCTGGTCTATAAAGAACTAAACAACCTTGGACCCAAATAGATCTTAGACCTGCTTGTTCACTATGAAGCATCCAGAGCCCTGAGGTCATAGGTCATCAGGAACAGGTTTACTGTGTGTTCCCAAAATCAGAACTAACAAAGTGAAGCATCATTCAGTTGTTCTGCTCCTCACCTGTGGAACAAACTACCTGAATACCTGAGGTCTGAGAAAAACTGTCAGTTCATTTAAATCAGACTGAAAACATTAGTATTTACTGGGGCTTTGAGTTAGATTATTAATTGTTTTTTAAACGTGTTTATGTCTCTAATTTCATTTGTCTTTTAATGTATCTTAATCATTTTAATTTTCTTACATCTTTTATGTAAAGTACCTCGAATTGTCCTGTACACGAAATGTGCTGTACAAATACATTTGCCTTGTCAGGAGGAACTAAAAAGGTTCTAGGAACTATGTAGTTCCTATGCTGTGGGAAAGGGTGAAAAAAGGTTCCTACAGTGGGAAAGCACCTATTGTTTTACTGGTCTCACCTATTTCAGATCATGTTAGGGGGAATGTGGCCCCTGAACTAAAATGACATTGACACCCCTGTCATACTGTACCATAGATAGATGGATATTACTAACATATTACATCATATATATATATATATATATATATATATATATATATATATATATATATATATATATATATATATATATATATACGTATATATATATATATATATACAGTATATATATATATATATATATATATATACAGTATATATATATATATATATATATATATATATATATATATATATATATATATATATATATATATATATATATATATATACGTATATATATATATATATATATATATATATATATATATATATATATATATATATATATATATATATATATATATACTGTATGGATAAATTGTCTTTGTAACAGCAGAGGTCAGTATTTCCTCTTGGTTGAACAGTATTCACCTTAGAGTGGGCTATAGAGAGTGTATCCACCCACACACGCCATCCTCCCCATTCATATTTGATCGCATGGTAGAGCAAAATCCTAAAGATGTTGTACACCATCTCCGTGATCTTCTGCTCCTCTGAGTTTTTGGGGTTGATGTATCCGAGGGAAAACATCCAGTCCTGCCACACTGAACACTGAAGCAGGCATCTGTAAAAGCCACGACACTTGATCAGAAAATGACACACAGTATGCACTTAGTAAGCCCGATAAAAACAAATTGAGTATGTAAAAAGAAAAAAAAAATAATCCTCTTATCTTGAGCGTGTTAAACGTTTATAATCTGTGTTGCTGGTAAAAATGATAACCGAGTCCATTTTCTTGCGGCTTCTCTTAAATATTTCAGCTTTAAAATAACCCAGTATTTAGCATGTCATTGACATTCTACCAATTAACAGACCATTCATATATTAATTTGTTTATTTGGCAGCGGTTCATCACAGACAAAAGGACAGAAAAGTGCTAAGTGTCTTTTTATTTGATTATATAACAAGTCAAAGCCTATTAATTATAAACTAATTACATTACTGGTTCTGGTCAGTGGTTTTCTAAGACCTATAAATTAATTTCTATACATATTGATGTGTGTGAGATTGTGTGAAAATGAGAGATTGTGCATGACAGTAAAAACAAGGGGAGGCAGAACAGAAACATCTGCTGAGGAAGGTTAAAATAATGTAGACTGGCTCTTTTTCTTTCTTTTTTTTTATTATTTTCAATTACACAGTGATTGATGGAGAGGGTTAAGTAGCTCTGCTCACCGTCGGTTCTCTCTGCTGTTGCTAAAGAGTTTGATCATGTCAGAAAGAAAGAGACGCCGAACCTCCATCAGCTCCGTGCAGGGGGTGGAGTTCTTCAACGAAGTGGCCACCACCTTGAGAATCACTAATATCACACACACACACACACATACGGGCACAGCAACGTAAATAAATGATCAAACAAATAAATTAGAAAAATGACATAAACACATTGTAATGTACCAAATTAAAAAGTGCTTACTCGGGTTCTGAATTTTGACGGTAGAGTCGGGCTCAGGATGAGGTTTGTGTACAACCTGAGTACACACCTGCTCTGTCAGAATCTGAAACAGGAAACAGTAACATTATTGGAAGTGATGGACGGTATGTGGCACAAAGAGATCAATGGTTTACCTCGAATAAATCGAATCGAATAGAATATATATTTATAATCACTATTATAGGAACAATGAAACTTTAGCAGCTCCAGTCTATTCTGCAGTGAAAAGTACTGAATAAAATATATATTAAAAAAAAAAAAAAAAAAAACATCACACAAAACACTAAAGAAAAATGTATGAATGTGCAAAACCTCGGGAATAAAATATGAAATATACATATGCTATGAAAGTATTTGTAGGAACTATGGAAATATGCAAAATCCAACAGATAAGAAATATGTACAAATATGGATATGCACATGAATTCTATGACATGTACAAGGCAAAACAAGAAAAAAAAAATACAGTGCATGTGTTGGGATGATTTCACTGAGGTAGGGTTAGTATTGTGAATAAAACTGTCACTAATACTGACAATATTCAACACAAAGGGATCAATGCTGCAATAATGTTCAGACAGTTGGAAGTGAACTGTTTTATTACCCCCATATGAATAGAATAGAATAGAATAGAATAGAATAGAATAGAATAGAATAGAATAGAATATTTATTGCCACCATTATAGGAACAATTCAACTTTAGCAGCTCCATTCTTTTCGGCGGCAAAAAGGACTGAATAAAATACAAACATCGCACAAGACACTACAGAAAAATGTAGGCATGTGCAAAACCTCAGGAATAAAATATGAAATATACATATGCTACTAAAGTATTTCTAGAACTACTGAAATATGCAAAAGCCAAGTCTATACCACAGATGAGAAATGAGGAAAAATAAGGCAAATTAAGAGAAAATAAGCCACTTGTGTTGTGATGATTGCACTGAGCTGGAGTTTTGGGAATACTACTGTCACCGGTATTGACATTATTCGACACAAAGGGATCAGTGGTGCAATAATGTTGGGACAGTTGAAAGTGAAAAGCTTTGTTACCTCGTATAAAGTGTTGTAGGTTGTCATCGTCACAGTGTTGGTGTGCAGCATCAGCCTCTCTCCAAGGAGTGTAAAGAGGCTGTGTGTGTGCATGATCTCCACCTTCCTCCTGTGGGTAAACACACACACACACACACACACACACACATAGACATGATAGTAAAGTGGCTTGTTTAGAGCTCCCTAAGCCACTGAAAGGATCAGTGAGTGCCATCAACTTGTTTCCGTATTCTCACCCAGAGGGAACCGGGCTCTGGAGACAAGTGTCAGAAACTGCTGCTGTCATAAACTGGGTAAATTTTGTTGGAGGTGTGTAGGATAACGAAGTTAGCCTGTCACTAGATATGGCTCCTAGATACAACAGAGGAATAGCACAGGTGAAGGGGTTCAACAGTGACAAACTACGTGTGCAAACAGCATAAGGACTGCTGTCACCAAGTTAAAGCTGATGCATTCTGCTGCTAGTGCTAATGCTAATGCTAGTGCTAGTGCCTGCAGATAAGATGGGACTTCCCTACTGAGCCTATGTATGTACTTTACCAAGCTTGGCAAATTGGACACTTAGGACACTGAGGAGAAAAGTAGTCTCTCTCTCTCTCTCTCAAAGGTATAAAATATGGAAATTCAGCCAAAAAGGGCAGAATGATGATGCTGCGATGAAATTCAGGTCTGCTGAACTGCACAGGTCTTGTCATAACTGCTTTCATGAGACAAAATAGTCACTGCATTTTCTCTAGATATAGTTCAGATTCACTCGTAAGACTGTAATAACATTATCTGCAAATATAATTAAACACATTTAACACACATACGACACTAGGATTGTGTCACTAAGTCACATAAATACTAAAACCCCATCACTAGAGAGAAAAAGGGTAAAAACACATCCCAAAAACACATTAAATATAGTATATAACACCCTAAAATACAGCAAAAAACCTGCAAATTATTTTTATTATAACTTTATTTAATATTTTTTACTGACCCCAAATTGAACTAAAGTATTAAAATTCAAACCTTACCCTTCACCAATCTTACCAACATAATTTGTATCATTAGTGATTAGCATTAGCATTTCATGCTCCTTTACTATCATCTCTATTGTTTGGTTCAGCATGTTTTCAAAAAAAAAAAATTACATAAATACCAAAGTATTTTTAAAACATGGTGAGGATTATTTATGTAAAATAGACACCGTAACAGCTAATAAAATGAAAAAAATAAATCGAACTTGCCTGCAATTTTGTGCCCAAAAGAAAAGATCATAGCAGCTAGCATGACCTGAATATATCATTGACAGTGCCACCCCGTGGTGTTTTTGTGCATTACATGCTTCTTACAAGAGGGGGAGACTGCCCAAAGAAGTTTGGTATCAAAGGACTTAAATATAGATTAAATATCAGGGTTCAAATTTAGCTCTACCAAACGGTTGAGCTGACCAACAAAGTATTAAAGTGCAGTTGCGCAACAGACAAAATTCCTAACTAAGTTGATGATAATAAATAAATAGAGTACAGTGGCTTAAGGCTACTTTCCTTGTGCTGCTAAAGTAACCAGGTATAACAGGACCTGACATTATGTACACAATCGACTGTAGCCGAGTACATTTGAGGTAGTTGTTGTGAGGTAGTGCAAATTAGACAATATCATCCTAACATTTTCAATCATCTCTATTTATCAGTCCACCAGACTAATGTTATTTGTTGTCTGGAGCTAATTCATACAACACTAGATTGATATGCTGTAACTGGAGGTGGTTGAAGGCTATATATTGTTCGTCTGTAGCCATAACAAGTATAAGTAGCAGGTTAAACCACTGTCAAGTTCTAGTCATTAGTGACTCGTCTGCAGCCTTTATTGCTTTGGCTAAATACTGACCTGTGAGAATTGAGCCTTTTGTGTTCAATCAATTAGTTTTTAAAATAATCTACAGATGAATCAGTGATTAAAATAATCATTAGTTCCAGCCCAAGAATAGAAGTACTTTATTGATCAGCATTAAACATGTAAGTAAAACAGACAGTGAGGTGCAATGTGATATTATTAACCTTTTGATACGTACTGGTTACTCCAGTGGACAGTTCTTCTACAGTTGTTCTCTTGTATATTCATGGGTTTAGTTGTTTTAGTTTCATATCAGTCAGTTCATATCATTACTGTAACTGCTCTGTTCTTAAAACCTCATCTGCACCAACACCATCTATTGCTCGTTGTTATTAGACCATGATTAACAGTCTCTTCTTAAACAAAAACTGCATTAAAATGTTTTTTTTTTCTCCATACTGTTCTGATATTGCATTTTAAATACACGTTTCTTTGGTTCAAAGCTTAAACACACATTTTCCAGCTGAGTGGACATTTTTTTAACTACATAAAAAAATAGGTTCATTAAAAAGATTTCAATCTCATTACTTTTTTTCATGCCAAAAGAGGAATAAAAACACTTGGGGAAAGAAAATCTTGACTAAGATTCTCATAATTCATGCATCAAAGGGTTAAATAGGTCATACATAAAAGCTGATCCCACTGAACTGACGATTTGAAACCAATCTTTTTCATTTGTATGTTTGTCATTCATGCAAAATAAACATCTGAATTGAAATGAAATGATTTGGTTCCATTTCTAACTATTGTTGAATGACTACATGTTGATTTAAACTTAATGTATTGAAATCACATGCAGTTTGAAGATTCATTTTTAAACCCAAGCTACTTTAAAATCATATTTAAATGTATGTCAGGCTACTTTTTCTGTAATTCAACTTTCTTACATCCACTCTTTAAACTCGACTTTATAATATTATCCACAGAGGTGGGAAGTAACTAAGTAAAAGTACTTTATTACTGTACTTAAGTAGATTTTTTTAGGTATCTGTACTTTACTTGACTGTTTATTTAAACTAGAGAAATGTGACAGTAAGAAAAATAAGTCATAAATCAGAAATGGTGAATTACTACATCACAATTTTGACTTTTTATCTCATAATTATCCATTTCTTATCTAATGACTTTTTTCCTCATCATTTTTACTTTTTATTTCACACTTTAGATTTTTTAAACCTCATAATTATGCTTTTTTTTTTTTTAAATCTCCTATTTATGACTACTGAATGTTTCCTAAATGTCATGTCCATACCCACTCTGAACTGAGTACCATAACCCAATAAAAGACATCATCTACACAGTAAATCACTTTTAAAGGCTTTATTTTTTGTATATATATTTGACATTTTTCAGGGTTTTTTTCCTGCTTAAATAAGTATTATGTCTATTATGTCATCCATTGGAAAAAAAAAATGCAGTTTTACTTTACATTGAGAAGTTGTACTTTTTTACTTTTACTTCAGTAAATGAGTTGAATCAGTACTTCTACTTTTACCAGAGTATTTTTCACACAAGTAGCTGTACTTCTACGTAAGTACAGATTGTGAGTACTTTGACCACCTCTGATTATCAAGTATTAACTTTAAAATGTTCACTATCTTTATTAATGTCACCAAAGCACAAACACTTGGAACACATCATAGACACTAAAAACTAAAATCACTCTGGTATTTATATTGACTTTTCTGAGCTTTTTAGTTGAAGAGATACTAAATCTGACATGTAAATACAGTAGGTGAGAGCAGTGACACCTAACAACAGGCAGATGAGATAGTGGAAACATGGCAGAGCTGTAATAAACAGATTATGAAGTGATGAAAATCAGCCAAACTTCTTTTTCAGGTCCACTATAAAAAAAAAAAACAAACAAAGAGTTGTAAAACTGCAAAAAAAAAAATACAATAAAATAAATAGAAAATGAATGGATAATACAATGTGAAGATTTTATTATCTTTATATTATATTATATACGGTAATTATTAAATCAAATATAGACTTGTAGGTAGAAATTATGTATTTTTATTGTTTTGACAAAATAAAACTAAAGGAAAATTGAATTCTTGAAATTGCAAGATCATATTATTGAAATAACAGCCTATTTTTACACTTAAAAATGCTTTTAAAAGTAATTAAAAAGTACATTAAAGATGTTAACACTAACTCCTGAGACTTAAACCAAATAAAATAGGATAAAATAAGCAACAAAATTCACATAATCTGCCAAAGTGAATAAAAAAATATTAAACAACAAATATGTAACATCAACAAAGTTAAGCACTAACAGAACACAATTGAAGAAAAATAACAACATCAAAAAAACAAAACATAGAAAAAATAAGCATCAACAGAAACAAATAAATATTTACAAAATAGCAAATAACACAAAAAAAGGCAAAAAAATAAACAAAAAAACAAAATGAAGTTTAAAAAAAGAAATAAATGACCTGTGTTATAATTTAGTTCCACTAGTTTATTTTTCTTTTTCTAAATCAGTTGTTTTTGACACCTGTACATCAGTTCCATCAACAAAATTTTCATAAAAAAAAATTAAAATAAAATAATTATTCTGAATTTTTAAACTAAACCGTCCATTCAGAACACGTCAGCGCTGACGCATCAGGGATTAAATGGTTAAACGCGTAAATATTAATGACATTTCATGTTAAATCTACACATTACTCTATAAATATGATTATGGTTTGATGTTTGTTTTTTTACAGTATTTTTCTGGTAACCACAGCTGCCATAAACGCAGTGCAGTGTCATTTCTATACTATTGTATAATACTGTATGTACATAATTATATATGTATTATATTATTTATTATATATATATATATAGGGCTGCTGATCCAGCCAGTTTATGATGATGCTTTGAAGGAGACTCATCATCTGAATCATCATTTTCTCACTTCTTCCAAAATATTTACACTGTGTGGGATGAACTTTAGTCGCTGTTATTATGTTTTTGGACCAAAATGCCCCATTTCAAGTAGTAAAGCTTTTCTCAAATGAGAACAAATCAGAGTTTTTCTGCAGAACCATCATGGATAATGTTTCAACTAACTGACAAACAGTACAACAGTATGTCAAGAAACGCAGCTGAAACTTTAAACATCTTTTATAATTGGCTGCTTCTATGAAACTAGGTCATTTTTGGTACCTGGTATTTCCAGCTCTTTTACATCCAATAATAAAAGAAAAATTCAGACATATTTCCCCTCAAGATGTACCCAATGATGACCGCAGATAAGTGAAAAAAAATCTCTTGCCTCAAGCCACTGGGACTAAAAATTTGACCCAAATTGGGACATGAAAAACTACCAAGGTATCAGTGCATTTTGTCTGGAAAACATGGTTATAAATGGTCTTATATAGTACTATAAACACAGAGTGTTTGTTTAACCCTTTAACCCCTGATGTGTCAGCGCTGACGTGTTCTGAATGGATGGTTTAGTTTAAAAATTCAGAAAAATTTAACTTTTTTTGTTATTTTACTGATAATTTTGTTGATTGAACTGATGTACAGATGTCAAAAACAAATGATTTAAAAAAAAGAAAAAGTAAAACTACTGTAACCAAATATAATAAATAATATTGTAATATTTATTTATTTATTCATACTTCATTGTAATTTATTTTAACTAAGCTATTATTTTGTAAATATTTATTAGTTTGTGAATTTTGTTTCTTATTTTGTTTTATTTTTCTACATTAAAGATTGTATTTTATTATTTTTCTTCACCTTTGTGTCTTATTTTGTGCATGTTACTTTTTATTTTGTTGGTTTATTGTACATTTTGGGCTGTTATTGTGCATTTTGTTACTTATTTTACTTATTATATTTCACTGTTGAATATTGTGCACAAGACAACCCTCAAACTCACTCTTTGCTGTAAAAAGCAAGTGGCTATAATTACAACAGGAGGCTACACAAGGTTTTTTTTACCCCAAAATGAAAGTAATTTTAATATTTTGACAGTGATTGTGAGAAATAATCTTTTTTTTTTTTTTTTCAGAAAAGTGAATATGGTTTATTTATGGAGGAAATGTGATGGAAAAGCAAGTCAATTTAGAAAAAAAACACCTTGGTTCATTTCACAGGAGATGATACTGTAGCTAGGAGGTGAAAGATAGTGATTTAGTTGAGAGGGATAAAAATGAAGTAATTTGTATAAAAATAACCAGTGTGATCTTCAGCAAAATGCTGCAAATGTGATCATTCACACAAAACTGTCAAGAAAGATATTTATTAAAATATGTGAGGTTTGTTAACAGATGTGAAACCACGTTAAGATGCACACGTGTCTTTCATTGGGTTGGTCAGGGTGGGATGGACACTCCATTGAGGTCATTTGGGTGGGTGGGGGTGGGGTAGGGGGTTGTGCTCTCTGAGTGCGTTTTTGCTGCTGAAAATGTAAAATATTCCCAGGGTGAGAAGAATAAAAAAATATTCTGTTTAGAGCTGCACAATATGTGACCCTCCTGCACAAAACCAGTCAGATGTTTATATTTACCTGAAACCTTGCTCGCATGACACTAATTCAACCAATCAGAGGCCGCTTTTCAACACCGCCCTTGCAACAAGGGATTTTGTTTATTGGAAAAGCCTCATTTGGTAGAGTGGGTCATCCATTAACCGAAGGGTTGGCGGTCGATTCCTGCTCTGTCCTTGGGCAAGACCCGAGGACACAACTCCTTCCCTCCAGCGTCACTCACACTAGTGCATGAATGTTCGGTGGTGGTCAGAGGGGCTGTAGGTGAAAAATGGCTGCCACGCTTCTGTCAGTTTGTCCCAAGGCAACTGTGGATACATATGTAGTTTACCACCACCAGAGGGAGCATGTGAGAGTGAATGAATAATGGATCATAATGGATTGAAAAGCACTATGTAAATCAAATCCATTATCATTATTATTATTATTAGTGTATTATATTGTATTGAAGTGTATTGTATTGTATATTTATTGTATTATATTCCATTCTATTCTATTCAAAGAAGAATTTGATGATTAACAGAAGACGATGTTTTTGGTGATTAACAGTTTTGAATTATGAGGCTGTAAAACCACTGAAAGTGTAAATGCTGTTTTCACCACTCGTTCCTTGAGGATACACACCTTTTACAGGAGCCTGGGGCAAAGCAGCATGTATTTACTCCTGCCCTTTCTCCCCACCCAGCAGGCACCAGTAAAACCACAGCACCTGGTACCCCACCATTATCATCACAGCACGGCCCCAGCTTTTTGGGTTTTTTCTTTTTTACATCCTCCCTTGCACCCCACATTTTGACTCCCAGGCTGCCAGCTGAATCCCACTGCTACTGAATGTGCAGACACACCAGAGGGTAGTTTATTATTTATTTCACTTTGAGGGATGGTAACTTGGACCTCTTCCACCTTTCATCTTCTCTTATGTGAAGTAATGGTTTGAGGACGTCAATCCAAAAACTCAGGATTTTGACACACAAAAAAAAGTACACTCTAATTTGCAAAACTGGCATACAGTCAAGAATGTCTGCACTGTAAAAAATTATGTTTCTGAAACCTAAATGTTCTAAAATCTACATGTTTAAATAGTTAAATCTACATGACAAAAAAGAAAGAAACATTCCAAGGCACTCTCTTATGAGTGAAAATGAAAAAGCCTTTATTAACTTGGCTTGGTTACAAAAACCTATAAAAAAAATCATATAAAAATCCCAATGCGTTTCAGCATCATAGCCTTCATCAGGGAGTCTACATGTTTACAATGTTCAACTCACATGTTACTATGTAAAAATGTTTACAGTTTGTTTTTACAGGATCGTTCTGGCAACCACAGTTGTCAGGTTTTCTGTGAAAACAACATTATTTTTTAATATTTTTTTTTTACAGTGTGGCTTTTTCAGAGTGGCCTACAGACACAAATCATTTCAGAATATATAAGCTTCATTCCTAATATTTTTTTCTTTACTAGTTCACTACTAGCCTACAGTTATATATATATATTTTAGCAGGACATTTTAGCATCTCCCTTTGAGTAATTACAACCAACACATTTATCTAAATGGTTTACTTACTTGTGTCCTAAATGCTTGAGGAAGTACCCAAGGACTTTGAGGGATTGTACTCGAATGCTTTCACTCTTCGAGGCCATGAGCTTGTAGATTACCCTGGAATAGACACACAAAAAAGAAAGCTGGCAATAGAACAGTCTTGACAGAATAAAATATAGCCCTGTTGATGAAAAGGCCCTGCACTGGTTAGCTGACAACCACTTTCCCTCAGAGTGAATTTACATTAGCATTAAATGAATGTCCTAATGAAAACAAGAGCCTTTTCCCAATGAATGCCTAAGAACTCCCAAGCAGCGCTACACGGCACGCATTTATATTTTATAAGATCACATGTGGTAAGTTTGATCATCCGTGTCATATTATGAAATCAATATGTTAATATCGTTACTTTTCAATGCATATGCCCCCCCCCACTCTCTTTTTTGCGATGAATATGTGAATAATTCATGAGTATGTGGGAGCAGGGCAGCAGCAGTAGCGTTAGGTGCTTAGGTTTATTTGGTGAAATCACCTCTTCATTTTGTGTGTGAGCAGCGAAGGGATTGCGTCTTCCTCTGAGAGGCTTACCGTATTCCATTCCTCTGGTCAAAAGCAGGGATCATGGAGGCAGGATGCTCAGACATAAGGGCCACCACCAATTGCAGCACATCATGCAGATTCTCGTCCTGCACAGAATTTAAATAAATAAAAAGGTAAAGAAAATCACTGCACGTTAATATTGCACTCTTCAAATGTATATGTTAATACTGTGTATCTGACCCACATTAAGTCAGATACTGATGGAAAGAAGTTAAGCTACTAGCTCTGGCCATGTTTCCATATGATGATGTTATAAACTACAATATTAACCAGAATATACAAAAATACTGTCATTATCAACACAAACAGGGGTTTTAGGGAAATTAACTGTTTTGAAATAAGAAATTATGTTATTATTATTATTGATTTATATAATATTTGTGCATGTAAAAAGACAACAAACCCCACCCCTTGCATGTATTGTAGCTCGTTTAGGCATTGATGTAACTGATGTTAGAGTGACTAAACAAAATGGTGGATTATGGAGCTTAACGATTGTCTGTAAAAAAATATATATATATATTTAAAGATCTATTCTGGGTCACTGACAATGAACCCAAATTGGTATTAATTTAACCTATAGTTTTGTTGCTACAGATATTTAAAATGTTGCCAATTCTAAGTACAGTAAATGTCAGTTGTCGACACGCTCTGGAAATTCACTATTTCACTATTCTTTTTTGAAAACAACAACATGTTAGTAGGCTAAGCTTTGCTGTTGCATACAGCTTCATTTCAATTTCTAATGAAATACTGGACTATATATATATATATATATATATATATATATATATATATATATATATATATATATATATATATATATTATTTATTTTTTTATTTTTTTTAAAGAATGCAATGAAATCGTGAATTTCCAGAGCGTGTTGGCAATCAACTTATGAATATAAAGAGGCACTGGCTTGAGATCAGTAACTCTGGACACACTATCTGATGATATGAAGACCTCAGGACACTAGGGTTTGCCTTTAGGGACCCTCTACTTACTACCACATAAGAGTGATGTTGTTTAGAACTTCAGAAGTTAGTCTAAAAACAGCGTTTTGTGTAAATGAAAAAGACATGCCCTAATCACTTCAAAACGACAAAATCAAATCTTTCTCAGTGAACATCTGAATGGTGTGATTTTGATGACAACTATATGTATATACTTCCAATCATCTAAAAAATTAGCTAAAGTTAATTTTACTCCAGTTATTCTACGGCCTTCTAGAATGTTGCGACAGCTCCCATTCATTTTGAATTCATGTTCCAAACCTTCAGCGAGCGGATATTTTTCGATAACTACCCACTGAGCCATTAACGCCCGGTGCCCATGGCAACGAGTTTTGTCACTTCAGATTCACGTTATCATATCACTCCGCAGGTAGTTCGGCTACTTTGAAAGTAAATATTCACTAAGTTGTAACGGTTATTTTATCCAATATGTTAGAGTGGTAGCAATAATAAGCTGCAATAACCCGTAGAATAAGTGAGATAATGTAATGAACACACGTCACTATCGAAAAATAATTCCCTTCAGGGTGGAACAATACCCCTCTGCCTTCACCATCAGGATGCCTTTCAGCCCTGACGGGAAATATTTTTCTCATAGTAACGTGTGGAATACATTATCCCTTACATAATACATTTAACAATCAATCAAACCGAACCAAAAACAATTCCTTCAAAGTGGAGGGGAGGGTATTTGTATCTGTGACGGTGCTACATCACCGCGCGATCCTCTCCTGCCCTGTTTGTTTTTCTCGCCTTTTTTTCCGGTCATATACACGTCGCGTGTATAAAGTACAGCTTTCCCCGCAAACTGGACTTCATACAGACATTTCCCTGTGATGGGCATCGTCTGGGGGTGTACACATAGCACACACACAACACACAAAATACACACAACACACCTAGCGCGCGCGCGCACATACACTTATCCACTATAGAACTGATGCAAACAGAGACACTTCCGCCTCACCTGTTAAATACTCCTAATCTGCGCGCCTCAACCAAACACCTGACCCTGGACTGAACCATTCATACATTTTTGGGGGGGTTTCCCCGTGTTTATGTTAAACGTATGGAGTGTAATTTGTGCCATTATTTGTAGGATGTGGTATGATTTCGTCTTGGGTTGTGTAATATGTAAATATGAGAGACTGTGTGTTAATTTAATTATGTGGCGATTGGAATGACTGTGGGTGGAGTTTAGGGGGTATATAGAGGGTGCATTTTATCCAGTTAGATGGTTGTGTTTGAGTTGATAGAGGGGCTAAAAAAATTAAATAAATAAATAAATAAATAAATAAAATATCTGTGAAGAGTTTAAGACTGTGTGTGTGGATTTAAATAGTCTGGCTGAAATCAGTGTGTTGAATGGAGCAAATTTATTTTTTGGATTGAGATGTCCTGTAAATATTTTTTTTTCTTTTTCCTGGGGTTATTTTTGTTAATTTTTGCACTGTAAATATTGCACTCCTCATCACTGCGGGTTTTGGAATAAATATAATTTTGAAATAAATACAAAAATCACTGAGCCATCATTCCCCTCATTGAAAACGAACCTGTGACAGTATCAATATTATTTTCAATAAACTTGAAAATAATAGACAAAAGGCAATAAAAGTAATAATAGTAAAAAAGGAAAAATAGTTCATCTCCTTTCCTCTGATGCCCTGCAGTTGTAGCCTGTGAATACGACACACACCTGGATTCTTCACCTGAACAGGAGCAGTGGCAGGTCATTATATGTGGAAGCCACACTGGCAACCACAAAGATTAATCCACCTGGCAATTTAAAATAGCTGGATTTTTTTTTTCCTGAAATATCTACTTTGAATATGAAATGGGATCTTGAAGGTTATCGTAGCAGAGTGACACACTAACACAGAGAATAAAGTCAATTGAAGCAACAACAACAACAAACGCTCGCATGTACCTCGTGCATTGTTAACAAATAGTTCAGGATGCTCTGCAGTTCATCCTCCTTCACACCTCGGTCCTGAAAAATAGCAAAACCAAACGCTCAGATAAACATTAAATATGGTACACAGCAAAAAATTACTGCAATACAAAGGAAAAGCATGAAAAGCTCAAAGCACAGAAGAAAAGACGGGTCTGAAAGTGATGATCTGAGCAGGAAATAACACAGAAGAGTGCAGTGGACCTGAGAAAACCATGCATGTTTCACTTGATAAATTACTTAAAACTGTAATTATCGAAATCAATTGTTTTTTTTCTTGTCTTCATTAATGCATTTATCATTACCAGAGGTGGAACTAATTAAGTAGAAGTACTTCCTTCACTATACTTAAGTACATGTTTTAGGTATCTGTACTTTACTTGAGTATTTATTTTTCTCAACTTCATAAAATTTTTTTACTCCCTACATTTTTGTATAAATATCTGTACTTTATACTGTTCACATTCTCAGAATAGACTCATTACTTTTTCACACTAGAACTCCAGAACTACTATCCTGCATGTGTTAGACGTATCCCTCTTCACCTGATGGCTTTTATCAGACTTCTGCAGAGGTTGATGATCATTTAAATCAGGTGAGTTGGAAGAGGGATACATCTAAAACATGAAGGATCACCACAAAAATCTAATAATTTCCAGATCTCCCCATTATCAACCTACCCCATCCATAAGTTTTTGAGTCATCTTGTACACAAACAAACTTGGACATCTCAATCCAGGTCCCCTGCACTAAACAAATGTGACAGTATAAAAATTAAGTTGTAAATCAGTAAATCAAAAATTGTGACTTACTATATCATAATTTTGACTTTTATCCATTTCTTATCTCACAATTATGACTTTTTATCTTGTAATTTTGACTTTTAATCTCACAATTCTAAATGTATCCTCATAATTTTTTTTTATCTCACAACTTTGATTGTTTTTATCTCATAATTATCCTTCTTTTTAAATTTTCTAATTATGATTTCTGAATTTTTCCTAAATGTCCTGTCCATACCCACTAAACTGAGTACCATAAGCCAATAAAACACATTATCGGCACAGTAACTCACTTTTAAAGGCTTTATTTTTGGATATTTTTCAGTTTTTTTCCTGGTTAAATAAGTATTATTTCATCCATAGCAAAAAAAAATGCAGTTTTTTTTTTTTTTTTTACTTTCTTACAATTAAGAAGTTGTACTTTTTGACTTTTACTTCAGCAAAGGAGTTGAATCAGTACTTCTACTTTTACCAGAGTATTTCTCCACACAAATACACAACTTGACCACCTCTGATCATTACTACAGTACTAGTATTCCCTTGCACGCCCGTGCATCTTTTAAAAGCAATAAATATGGTGGAATAATGAAAAGGCAGATTATCAGAATGTTTAAATAAAGCATAACTCAGGGGTATGCTGGATCTCTGCATGATTTCCTCCAGTGTGTTGAAGGGCCGCGAGGCATGAAGACAGGTGGGATATATACCTTCAGGATGAGCTGCTTGAGGAAGAGGAGCATGAATGCCCGTAGAGAAATTACTTCTTTCTGGGTCGGTCTTGGACCATCTGTAGTCAGAGAGAGAGAAGCAGAGACAGTGTTGATGTCAAATGAGACGCTCTATCACCTGGTTTTTAAATATCTAATGCTTGCACTGTATTTTTTATTTATTTATTTTTTATTCATTGCTTGCCACATTTTCTTTTGATGATTTTTTGATTGGGAATGAAATATTTTGTTCATGGGACGCCTTGTGTCCTGGTTCTCTGAGCTGTAAAAGCGAGAAAAAAAAAACTGGAAAAAAAGACACAACAGGTACTCCTTTAAAGGCCATTTTCTTTCACATTGTAAATACATACATAATATTTGACTTCAATTCTATTCAATTAAAGAACAGAATGGAATACTGTCCTACAAAGCAAAAAGGCACTAACTGCATTTTTTGGCGAAAATCAGTTATTGTGTTTTTTGCAACATTCAAATTAGTCTTTGTCATATAATAAAATATGTTATCTCAAATGTCTGTCGTTTTGGAGAAAATTGTTGGGTGTTTGTACAGTAACTGCAAAAAGTACTAGTAAAACAAAACAAATACAGTAAAGACCATTACTGTGTTCTTACCAATGTACATTTAGGACCCTGCCCCAATAGTTTACATTCAATCACTGTATTAGACTGAAACAGATTATGTAATTACTGTATTTTCTGCACTATAAGGTGCACTGTCAATGAATGGTTTTTATGAAGGTCATTAAGTGAAGTAAAAATCATGAGACAAAAAATATGACATAAAATGTGAAAATTATGAGACAAAAGGTGAAAGTTATTAGATAAAAAGTCAAAATCATGAGAGAAAAAGTCCAAACCATGAGATAAAAAGTCAAAATTATGAGATAAAAAGTCCAAATTCTGAGATAAAAAGTCAAAATTATGAGATAAAAAGCCAAAATGATGTGAAAAAGTCTAAATTCCCAGTCACTAAACACTACCAGAATTAATCCATATATAAGGCGCAGTGTGGTTTTTGTAGAACCAGTTAATATGCAGTAACAATAACTGCCTCATGTCCAATAATCTACCTACAACTACTGGGGCTTAACAACAGGAGAACTTTAAGGTCATTTTTCTCAGTTTGGGGTCTGTGCAGTTCCTGCCTTTTTTACTTTGTAGAACAGAATAGATCATTGTTGTCACTTTCGCAGGAATAATTCAATTGAAATGAAAAGAAAGACTGTAAAAATATCACAGACAATACTAAAAATGTAGGCATGTGCAAAACGCCACAGGATAAAAGATTAAACATACATACTTGAAATACAAAAAAAAATACAAAAGTTAACTCTATACTCCAGATGGGAAATACAGCGATATACAGTACAGGTAATATAGACAAAATATACAAGGAAAGGATAATGGTGCATGGGTTGTTACTATTGCACTGAGGTAGGGTAAGTATTGCATCGTCCATTAGACTGGGGGTGGTGGATCTTCAGTCAGTGGGGGAGGGGGGTTGTGGGTAAAATCTGTACTTGAGTCTGTTTGTTCTAATCTTGAGTGAGAAGAGGGGGTCTCCAGGGTGTGAGAGATCCACGAATCCTAATTCTATATTGATATAAATATTTATACCAATACCAAGTTTCTTATTTTTCTGCCTATTTTTCATTTTTCACTTGTTTGTGGTTTTTCTCTGCAATTACTTATCATATATTGCTGCTGTTAACTGCAAAATTTAACCACGGTTGGATTAATTTTATGTTATCGTATCTACAGTCACAGAAAAAAAATATTAGACCACCTCATTTTCTTTATTTTCTTGTTCATTTTAATGCCTGGTGTCACTAAAAGTACATTAAAACCAACAATGCTCAGGCATTATTGGTTTCTTGCTGGAAACTAATGTTACCGGCGGTTCAGTAGTTAGCATTAGCACTGTCAAAATGGATGCGGTCAATCACATGACAACAAGTGGGATTCCCCTATAGGCCGGAAAATACAGTACTTCAGTGGATCCACCTTAAATACATGCAGCAAAAACTCACCAATGACAGATCATCCCAAATTCCAAAAACTCATTTCAGGGAGATACTTATCGACCCTTCCAACCCCCCACCCCCTTTCTGAATTATTGAACAAAAACGAGTAATTCATGAGTAAAAAATTACTAGAAAATCAATGAAGTGATATAAATTAAATATACAAGGTGTGTTTTGTGTGCCCAGACCAGGGCTACAAATTAAAGGCCTATTGGAGTCCAGAGGTCACATGACCCGCACAGTGTTGAACAAAAACATGTAATTTGAGGAAGCATTTGCTAGTTAACTTAAATTAATACTTATTAATTATTCACCTATTTATGTATTGATTCATTCATTTGTGTATTTATTTATATATTTGAAATGAATATACAATTGATTTAATAGAGAATTATTATTATTATTATTTTAATTTTTTTTGTCTTGCCAATCGATTTATTTTGTGACGGTCCCTAAACTCCCTGACATGCATAACTTTGATCGGAGAGTCGGTGGAGACGTGCCTGCACGCTTTCATTTGCAGTGTTAAAAAAAAAAACTCCCTCGCGTAGTCCAAAATCCGGAATATTTTATCTGACTTGCGGGCATCAGTGAGCCACTATCGAAATCAGAGAGACTCCCGGAACTTCCGGGAGACTTGGGATGTCTGCAATGATATCATCATGAAAAAGATTCTATTTCAGCTCCTCTGTCTTATCAGAAGTGAACCTTTCCCAACAGCAATTAGCAGAATGTATTTTGTATACACGGCATGTTTTAAGTTCACGATGGGTCATTGAGAATATTCCGCTTTAAATCAATTAATCATTCAGTCAACTTCCAAAGTCAATGTGTATCCCAGGTAGCCTTGGTCATAACAAAGAGCCCAGGAAGCCAGCCAAGGTCACCACGCTCACACCTGCCCATCACACTGGCCAACATCTCATTAAAACAGCCCATGGTGTTTCTGCCAACTTAAGGTCACTTTGCCACCTCAAAAAAAAAAACCAAAACAAAAAAAACAGAGCTCATATAGTAATCCACGCCTGTCATGAGATTTCAACATCTGACAGAGCTTGTGTTGTGCAAACAAAGAAGAAAGAAAGGGTATGACTGAAAGCACTGATTAAAATGCCACATATTTGAGATGCTGTGTTGGCGTGGCTGGCACACAATTGGATTTTGACAGAGTGAGATCCTTATACATTGGTATGTGGAGCTCTTTTGTTTGAGCGTAGACAGAGTGAGCGCGCTAATGGACGGCAGCAACAGGCAAGATCATTATGACACGCAGCTATTCAATGTAACATATTGGAAAACACAAGCTATGGCATACATTAGCATTCGAAACAATAACACAAACAGGAATCCTCAGAAGACCAGAACTTCTTCCAATGAGAGGTTCCATTTTGGCGGGAAAAACACCTGGCAACGGCATTATATAGTATGTTCATCCAATTTCTATTCATCTTGTGCAGCGAGGTATAAAGGCGCTGACAAAACCACTTGCATTCTGCACAGCTTCTAAATGACAGGCTGTCTTCGCTACTCATCCCTGATAAACTTCAACCTCAAACTTGCTCGGACACATGTTCGTTTAAAGAGGAGGATGGCGCCGTGATGACAGATACGACGGTGGTGAACACCTGACCATCCTGATGCCAACCAGTCAATATAATCAGGATCCCTGAGGTTGGAGAAGTGCTGCTGCATCCCGACACTGATTAATGGGAAGAGAGGGAGGAAAACCCAGAACAGGGACAGAGTTTGACATGGAAGGGATGATAAGAACATTATTACCGCAGCCACTGCATCCAAGTTATTCACAACCAATTATGTTCGCCAGCTCTGCTCAGCTCTTGGTTTTCATTCACAGATTGCTTTGCTTCCTGCATCCCAAGGGCAGCAAGGAGAAAAAAAAAAGCATTTACAGAAAAACGATTTATGTCCATGTGATTAATGCAGGAATTCCTATTATCTTAAGACTGTTGATAATAAAATCAAGGAATGCACAATAACAGAAGTCTTTTTAGAGCTCTAAACAAAAGAGGGAAATTATTATTAACCCTCTATGGGACTACTTCATTTATAAATAACACTTAAAAAAAAGCAATTGTAAAAATAATACAAGCCTCTAACCCAGAGGTGTCAAACATAAGGCTCGGGGGACAAAATCGGCCCACCGTCAGGTCCAATTTGGCCCCTGTGATGAACTTGTGAAATGCAAAAATTACACAGAATATATGAATAATTAAGGAAGTTAAAATCATTTGACACCAATTCAATCTAAAATGGATCAGACCATAATCATAATAAACAATCAATTATGAAAACTGCTCATTTTTTTCTTTGAGTGAAAAAAGGGAGTAAATACTAAGACGAGCCTGTTACAAAAAATGTGAAAATCTGAAATGATGTGTTGGGAGTGTCACAAGGAACAAAATTATTACATTTTGGTGGTGGTCCGGAAGAGATCCTGGATTCTGGATCACTATGAAATGTATCCTCCGTTTACTGCAATATCAAATTATAAAGTACCAACCTACCTGTAAATTTCATCAAGATCCATCCATAACGTTTTGAATTATCTTGCTAACTAACTAACAGACAAACAAACAGACAAACTATGTCAAAAACATAACCTCCTTGGCGGACCTCTCTTCATTTGAAGGGGGAAGGTCTGCCTTGGCGGGGGTTTGCGTTCTGAGAGTGGTTTTCTAGTTAGTATTTTTTTATGTATATAATTGTGACATTTTACTGTTATTTATTGTTTTCCACCACCAAAGGGAGAATAATGGATCAATAATGTAAATCGCTTTGGGTGCCTCTAATAGTTCTATAGAAATATAATCCACTATTATACCAAAACTTTATTATTATTATGATTATTATTATTATTATTATTATTATTATTATTATTATTATTATTATTATTATTATTATTATTATTATTATTATTATTACTATTATTATTATTATTACTATTATTATTATTATTATTATTATTAGTAGTAGTAGTAGTAGTAGTAATAGTAGCAGTAGTAGTAGTTGTAATATTAGTAATATTAGTAGTATTAGTAGTAATAGTAGTAGTAGTAGTAATATTAGTAGTATTAGTAGTAATAGTAGTAGTAGTAGTAGTAATATTAGTAGTATTGGTATTAGTAGTAGTAGTAGTAGTAGTAGTAATATTAGTAGTAGTAGTAGTAATAATAGTAGTAGTAGTAGTAGTAGTAGTAGTAGTAGTAGTAATATTAGTAGTATTGGTATTAGTATTAGTAGTAATAGTAGTAGTAGTAGTAGTAGTAGTAGTAATATTAGTAGTATTGGTATTAGTATTAGTAGTAATAGTAGTAGTAGTAGTAGTAATATTAGTAGTATTGATATTAGTAGTAATAGTAGTAGTAGTAGTAGTAGTAGTGTTGTTACCTTAGCTCTACTTCAATTTCATTGTACTTTGAATGACAAAGTGGTTGAGATTTTCCACAAATTATTTCCATATATTGATAGGATTACTGGGTCAACAGATATTAATCCTTTTGGATGGAATGGTGGATGTTCTTTAAGGGTTAAACATTAAGTCTTTTAGTGTATTGGAAGCTGGATAAATTCCAGTAAATGTTTCTCAGTCTTTGTGACTTATTCTATTTTAATGGAGTCCAACTTTTAAATCAAATGACAAAAGAGCTGAGCTATTAATTAGTCATTTACATCTGACACGAGATTAATTTCTGAGAAGAAAAATACATGTAAAATCAATTCCACCAATGTGTCTGGATCAGATTATTTCTCCGCAGCACCCATACTTGTCTGTCGGAGATAATTCGCCCCCTATAATTCCAGAACGAAGGCGAGGGAAAACCAGTTGGAAGCGAACGTGGTGACTGGCCTCCACATCTCATTACTCATTATTTAGTAACACAGAGGCAGGGCGCTGACAGAGACAAAGCGAGAGAGATCAAGATAAAGACAGATAATGTGTTGGCTTGTGGGTACATGTCATGGACTGAGTGAAGCTGAGCTATGGGCATTAGTCTGTGAGTGCCTGCAGTGGTTCTGTGTAAAAACGAATGATACATGACTTTAATTTGATAGCACTCTCTATTAAGAGCCGAGGAAAAACACAGAGGAGGCAGAAACGACGGCAGTATGAAGGAGCTCTGTTTTTTAGATGTCGTGTCTGTGTCCTTATAATTGAACACTTCATTATCTACTCGGCTCTTTCCCTCTTTGTGTATGAGTGTTTGATTGGTCATTTCTCAGTTTAGAGCAGGGGTCTCCAACTCATTTTCTTCAGGGGCCATATTCAGCCTCATTTGATCTCCAATGGGCCGGACTAGTAAAATGAAAACATAACAACCTAAAAATAATGACAACTCCAAATTTTTGTCATTGTTTTAGTGGAAAAAATACATAACATTTTGAAAATAATTAACTATGAATTATGTAAATGCAAAAAAAAGGAACATTTCATAAGGAAAACTAGGCCTATGCAGTCGTCTCTGACTGCTACAGGAAAATCCCCGACACGCTATCCACCATTCCCGTCCACCCATTCACCCATTCACGAACATATATATTAAATACAAAATATAAAAGAATGACTTCATGTGCCTGACCTACCGCATGAGCACACTGAATTTGGTGGCGATCCGTCCACCCATTCAAAAATTATGGTCTAGACAAAATTCAGCCATCTTGAAAGTTTTAACCTCCAAGATCTAGTCAGTTCATGTAGAGTAGGTACATGAACATTAGAGCATTAGTACACCATATTTGGGACAAATCCGTCCAGCCGTTCAAAAGTTATCGCATTAACACGAAAGACCTTATATGGCGGCGGCACACACAAACCTATAACATCCCAGATACTTCACATTTTGGGGATATAATAAGGTCAATTTTAACAATATTCTGCCTCACTTTATCATTTGTCCATACGTTTTGTGGATCAGATCTACAAAGACATTAAACTCTTAGTAACAAAAGCAAAAAATGGTTAAAATTTTGTCTAATTTTCTTTATACATTTCAGGTTGTTCACATTTGTTCAGATTATTCACATTTTATTGTTACAGGATATTTTGTAAATGTAAATATCTTCATAATTTAATATTATTTTTCACAGTAAAACAATAGCAACACTTATAATTTATAGGCAAAGAAAAAAAATTGAAGAAAATATGGAGTCATTTAAAAGGTTATTATGCTCTTCATCACACGGGCTGCATTGGAACCATTGGTGGGCTGCATTTGGGCCCCGGGCCACATGTTTGAGACCCGTGGTTTGGAAGGACGGAGAGAAAAACTGACCTGCCAAATCAAGTGCAGATGGATGGAGGCAGACTCACTCTGAAAATTACCTACAGCAGGATAGTGATCCATTTTAAGATAAGTCTTCCCCAGGATCTCTGCCATTTTCTCAGCCCATTACCATTTCCCAGGGATTCAGTGACAATCTGTACTGTCTTTACACTTGTTTTAAACCCATTGCTATTATAGTGGCTTAACAAGAAAGCTCATTGGAGGCCTGTGATCGTGGCACAGATTGTACACCAGTAAAACCGCGCACACTGATGCAGTATGAAAAGATTTATGTGCACTTAAGCAGTTATCTTCATCGCATACTTTCAAAAAATGTTGTTTATTGAGCTGTTATTTTTAAATGTGGATTACCACTGTACATCTTTACATGTGTAAGTGATGAAACGTGTGCTAAGGCAGGGATGTTAAGCTAGTTTCCTTACACTTCAATTTGATCTCCAGTAAAATCACAGAAATACCTATAAATAATGACAACTCCAAATTGTTGTCTTTGTTTTAGTGCAAAGAAACCCCTCACAGAATATATTAATTTACAAAGTGCGCTAACAAAGAAAGCGTTGTCTGAGTTGTCTGACTTTAACACCGTTATTGCTTGATTGGTGTATTTATTTCAAATACGAATGTCAAAAAGGAAGTGAAGAAAAATCAAAAACCCTCAAAGGACAATATCAACATTGCAAACAATACCAACCATGATAGCACACATAAGTATGTGTATCTCGCACATACATTGTCAGATTGACTTGGACCAAATGTAACATTTGTGCAGAATGAAAACCTGAACATGATGATATGGGACTCGTATCATTAGTTTGCAAAATGGCTCTCTGTCGCCCCCTACAGTTTTTGAATGGGAGTGAAAAATTGTTTTCGATGTAGTCCAACAAAATTTAGCACACACATCCCTCATGTCAACCTGAACCAAACTGGGTGAAAATGACCTACACACGTGGGATCAAAAGTTATCACTTAAATTTTGTATCAAATAATGGGCATGGCTGTGACGAGTTCGTAACGAAGGGGTCGTTTCCAGACGTAGAAGCTGAACATCAAATCGAACACGCGATATGACGTCCTCGCGCTGTCGGGTGGTCTCAGCAGGTGCATGGGGAGGTGGTCACAAGGGACGCAAGGGTCTATAACACCACTCACTGAGTACCGTGAGGTTCAGGTTTTCTTCAAAACGAAGGAGTCAATCAGTGTCGCTGTGTCGGACTACCCCATGACTGGGCGGCGTTGTGGCCATAGACATAGTATGCTATGGCTATGGTTGTGCCTGATGTGACGTAAAGCATCACAGCTTGAGTTCAACGTTCAATGAATTATTGAATTGCAAATTACGATCAGAAGAAACCAATGAAACCTGAGTTGAATTCAGAATTGGCATTTTCAACTGGAATTAGGTGTTTACATGTTCATCTTAAAGGTGTCATTCTATGGTTATTTCATTAATATTACGGTGTTCTCCATTGTTACTGAATACATTGTGTGTTGATTCCGTTTTTTAAAAAATGCCCGGATTACTTTGTTTCCAGCTGTTTTTTCATGGTAGAAAAATTACTTGAGGTCAAACAACAGAATTTACCGGTACTTCCTCATACATGTCCATGACGAGGCATCTCTGATTGACTCCAAATGCGTGAAGGAACACTCCCCCCTCCCCTCTCGCCTTCTGTCTGTGTTTATCTTTACCAGAGTATCATCCAGCTAGGTTTCGTGCCTTTGCTTTTTCTGAAAAGGTGCACGAAAAAAAACCCAAGGCTTTATTTCCACAGAGAGCACATGAACCAGTTTGATCCGCCATTTTTTTCCAGTTTGTGTAGCAGCTACTGTGGCGCCATCTTCTCTTGTAGATGCTAATGCTAATGCTACTTCAGATTCGCTGCAATGGGGGACGGGCTTAACCCCACGTGGGTGATGCTTAAGTCCATCTGACGTCAGATGGACCGGCTTTTTCTGGGTCCGTCGTTCTTCTTGTTCTTTTCTGTGAATGCAGCCAGTGGAGGTAACAAACCACTGTCAAAGGCAACATGTGTTGGTAACTCAGGGTGATTCTAAAAGGAGCGTGGAAAAGTGGTTTTCAGCAGAATGACACCTTTAAAGCAGAATTAACTTTTATTCAGAATAAAAACTACCATGTAAGCGGGGCTAGTGTGGATATTGGAACACAGTGCACAAGTTTGACGTCACTGCACTAAAGATAAAAAAACCATTGTGTGTGTGTGTGTAGCAGTATCTGATTTTACACAATAATCTATTCTCAGAGTGTTTACCTGTGCCATTGCTCCAAGAGATGAATCATTACATCCTGACCCAAAGTGCTAAGACACTTTGGGAGAGAATTTCATTTACCCACTAATTATTTTAGTCATGACAGTTGGGGTGTAGATATACGAGTTAATCAAAAGCACTTCCTTCAGGCTCTACTGACTCTTCATTGACATCGGGACGATTTTTAATTTAAGCTTTCGTTTTTCTCTCTCTCTTTTTTTGTGTTTGTCAACAACTGGAGTCGGACTACTCTGCACAGCATGGAAACACAAGGCAAGAACTGGAGTGCATGGAGATATTTCCTTTCCATTGATGCAACTCATCTGATTTTTCCCAAATCAGTCTTTTGATATTTCTATACAAAGTAGAAGTGTAGCATATTGCAACACCAGAGACTCCACTGTGATTTCCTAAACAAGTGATCCAGTCTTCAAAAACTGAGCTTTGCTACGTAGCTGTTAAAATCTGTACCCAAAGGAACACAGACATTAGATGGGATGAGCGATAAGAATGAGCTTTCACCGCTAAACCCTTGTAAAGATCACACCATTTAATAAAGAATAAGAAGCGCCACACTATATTACGTAGAGAAAAAAATTAGCATCATAGACGGTAAGATTTACGGAGTTACAGTGTAAAGTGTATTTCTAGTTAAAAATATCAAAAGAGTAACATTTTATGTGAAACATAGGAACTTATTTTTAGGCAATAGATCTTTTTTTTTTTTTTTTTTTTAGATTTTTGCTTAATTCAAATTTTACTAATTGTATTTTTCTTATTTCTACTCAAAATATCTCATCACACTTTAATAATAATAATAATGAATTTTATTTATATAGCACTTTTTTGGCTACTCAAAGTGCTTCACATTAGTGACCCATTATTCATTCACTCTCACATGCGCACTCTGGTGGTGGTAAACTACATACATAGTCAAAGTTGTCCTGGGACAGACTGCCATTTTGCACCTATGGCCCCTCTGAACACCACCAAAACGTTCATATACCAGTGTGAGTGACAGGACAGAGCAGGATTTGAACCACCAACCCTTCAGTTATTGGACAACCTGCTCTACCAACTGAGCCATGGCTGCCCCAAATAATAATAAATCAATTAACATAATTAAGTCTTAAGTGAGATATAAAGGAAGTATTCTTTGACAATACATCTTAAACATCTTATTTTAAGAAAAATAACAAGATATTTTTGACTTGTTCCACTGACTATTTTGTTTTTGCTTAATTAAATTTATTTATTGCTTAATTCAAGCATAAAAATCTGCAGATAGAACAAGTGAAAATGATCTTGGTAAAATTTTATTGAAATAACATTTTCAAGATCTATTGTCTTAAAACTTCCTCTTTAGATGTCTTATTTTTTTAATGTGATGATATATTTGACAAGACATGAAAAAAATACCTTTGGTAAAATTTAGATTATTTTTCCCAGTGTATGGATTGACCTAACTTTACAGATGGGAAACATATTATTTCAGACAGCTTCTGTCTAGACATCACTCCCGCTTTGCAGGAAATTAGAAGAATCGCTCTCTGCCTTCAAAGATCACAAATGTGGGCCAAGTGCTTGAAGGCAACTGAGGTCAGAAGTTTACACATAACCTGGTTAAATGCATTCACAACCCTGAACATTTCATTCCTATTTATATTCCCTTCTGAGTTCTGATGGAATTTTCTCTTCAGATTTAAAAGGTACAATATTTAGCATCCATTCATCTGAACCACTTTGTTCTCCAGAGGGTTGTGGGGGTGCTGGAGCTAATCCCTGCTACCGACGTTCTCTCCAGTTCATCATGAGGCTGACACAATAAGATTAACAACCAATCACACATTGACACCTATGGACCATTTGGTGTGACCTGTTAGTTCATGTCTTTGAACTGTGGGAGGAGGAGCAGAGAGAAGCCACTGGAATCAAACCTAGGACATTCTTGCTGTGCTAAGCAGTGCACCCCCATTCATTCATTCATTATCTGAACCCGCTTTGTCCTCACTGGGGCCATAGGGTAAAGGCAGAGTTCATCCAAGACATATCACCTTTTTATCGCAGAACTGAATATATAGAGACAAATAATCATCGCTTTTCCATTGGATGTATGTACAAAATTTTACCGATATTTGCTAAATGTCAAAAAAACAGAGGTGCGCAATGTACATTTTTCCATTAAATCTCAAATGCAATGGTTTATTTATTATTGTGAGTTATTATTATTATTATTATTAAAATAATAATAAAAATACATTTTATTGGTTAAGCACCTTCACATTAACTAAAAAAATACAAGAATTAAAATACAAGTTCATAAAAGGCTTAAGACAGAGGTAAAATCAGATATAAAAGTGCAGGAAAAGAAAATGTTCACAAATTTGCATGTGCAGTAAGTGATTATATATAATTATAAAAGATAGAAAATTGCAAGAAGATAAAAAGATATGCAATAATAACTGATTAGACATAACTTATAAAATTTCAATAAATTGGGACATTTTGTATGTGACATGTATGTATGTATATATATGTACTGTATGTATGTATGTGTGTGTGTGTGTGTATGTATGTATGTATGTATATATGTACTGTATGTATGTATGTATGTACTGTATGTACTGTATGTATGTATGTATGTGTGTGTGTATGTATGTATGTACTGTATGTATGTATGTGTGTATGTATGTATGTACTGTGTGTATGTATGTATGTATGTACTGTATGTATGTATGTATGTGTGTGTGTATGTATGTATGTACTGTATGTATGTATGTGTGTATGTATGTATGTATGTACTGTATGTATGTATGTATGTGTATGTGTATGTATGTATGTACTGTATGTATGTATGTGTGTATGTGTGTATGCACTGTATGTATGTATGTGTGTATGTATGTATGTATGTACTGTATGTATGTATGTATGTATGTATGTGTGTATGTATGTACTGTATGTATGTATGTGTGTATGTGTGTATGTATGTACTGTATGTATGTATGTATGTATGTGTGTATGTATGTATGTGTGTATGTGTGTATGTATGTACTGTATGTATGTATGTGTGTATGTATGTATGTATGTACTGTATGTATGTATGTATGTATGTGTGTATGTATGTACTGTATGTATGTATGTGTGTATGTGTGTATGTGTGTACGCACTGTATGTATGTATGTGTGTATGTATGTATGTATGTATGTATGTATGTATGTATGTATGTATGTATGTATGTATGTACTGTATGTACTGTATGTATGTATGTACTGTATGTATGTATGTGTGTATGTGTGTGTGTGTGTATGTATGTATGTATGTATGTATGTATGTATGTATGTATGTGTATTATGCATTCACATGCTGCTATTGCACTTCTGGTTGGATGCTAACTGTATTTTGTCACTCTGTATTTGTACATGGTCGATGACAATAGTTGAATCTAATCTAATTATTTTAGGGGCTAAACCTAACTGAAGAAACACACAGAACATGTTTTGAATTGAATTGTGTAGAACTACTGTATGCCTTAATGCCTTCAACTACATGAGCTGAAGTCAGTACGAACAACTGAACAATATTCGATCAACTCTGAAAGTGGCTGATGGAGGGAAAAAGAAAAAAAACTCTTTTCTGTACAAGTCTCCTACATTGTCAGAATACAACCTTAAACCTTGAGAAACTAGAAGAGCACTCAGGTTGAGTGCACATTTCCAGGGCTCGATGCTCCTTTATTTCAAACAAACATGATGCACAATGTTCCCCTCATGTTAGAAAAAAGAGCTGATCAAAAACTGAATGGGCTCATCCTCGTGTCCAGGAAACAAAATCAATACAGTTGTTTTTGTGAGATCCAACCAACATTAACACACACACACACACACACACGTTTCCATGTCTCATGAGGACCACACTTGTAATCAAGTAGCCATCGGGTAGTGAGTGTAAAGAGATATAATGAAAAAAAATGTAAATAAAAAAATAATAATAATAAAATTAAAAAATAAAATGATTTTTAAAAAGAAATATAAAAAGCAATGAATACAAAATAATAATTAAAACATGAAAGAAAAAATGTAAATAAATCATGATATTTAAAAATAAATAAAAATGATTAAAACATACATAAATATATATATATATATATTTATTTATTTATTTATTTTTTATTTATTTATTTTTTTAAAGTAAACACAACTTCAAATCTTTGAAAAATACATGTTTCACTTTGCACCTGTAGGGACTAATTAAAAATTAATTAATCTAATTATATGGCCACATCATTTATATTTTACAAGTGGGGACCTATATTTATATTTAATCCTTGTGGGGACCTGAATTTTGGTCCCCATTGTCTCAGAGGTCCCCATTTTGTGACTGTGTAAACATATCAATGGGTCCATAAAGATAGAAATACAACCACACACACGCACACACACACTCGTTTACATGTCTTATGAGGATCAAGTTTGTAATCAAGTAGCTATTGGGTAGTAAGGGAAAACGCATATCCTTCTTTTTTTAATAAATTTAATTAAAAAAAAATGAAAACAATAAAAATTTGAAAATAAAATAAATGACAATTTCAAATTTCAAAATAAATAAATCAAATAAATAATAATAAAACATTTTGCTTTGCATCTGTTGCCTTCACGCTTTATGGGGACATTCTGAAAAAAATAATTCATGTATTTATAGGGCCACATCATTTCTATTTTATTAGTAATGTAGTGGACCTACAGTTATATTTAAGCCTCGTGGGGGCCTGAATTTTGGTCCACATAATGTTAGAGGTCCCCATGGTGTGACTGTGTAAACACATCAATGTCCCCATAAAGATAGGATTACACACACACACACACAAACAGCATTAAAGCATCTTTTTCTGGAGGTAATTACACAACATCAGACTTTGATAGAAAATAAACTGAGCTATGCGTGGGGTTATAAAAAAAACAAAAAACAAATATCCTGTACTCCTACACAAGGACACAGAGAACTTTCCAGAAAATTACAGTTCAAGGACCATTTTAGCTGCGGCAGAGCCTGCTCGGTGACGTACCCTTGTGCCAGTTTTACAATTGGCCCAGGTTTCAGAGACCTAACACCCACACCGAGCAGCCGAGCAGAATGACAGTACTGATGTGGCGTGTCTGCCTCACTGTCATCTGCAGTGATGGCCACGGTTCTAACAGCTGACAGGCAAGCGCTTCTCTGTGGAGATGAGTCATTTAGAAATGTGGGGGTGCTGCTGCCATTTCAGGAAAACACTTTGATAGCAGGCTTGTAGCTTTGCAAAGTGATTGTGATTGGTTCACACCCAGTGATTACATTCTGAAACACTGAGCTTGACTTGGACAAGCAGTTAGATGAATGAGAAACGCTTTTATATAAGCACAAGCAAAGGCTAATCTTTTTTTTTACGCACCAAAAAGCAAATGGACAACATTCAGAGAGTTGTCAGACTCTCTGAAGTTTTCTACATTTTGGACGTTTCATGATACATTAATTAAATTTCTTTTTTTTTTTTCTGTCCTCGGTCAAAACACAATTTGTCTAATGACAAAAGCACGTTTTTGGACTTTTTAGTTGCAGTTCCATCTCTGCTAAAGCACTGCAGCTCTCATTCTTAGTGACTACATTTACATGCACTTAGAAATTCCAATTATTGCTTTACTCCGATTAAGGGCTTAACTGGAGTTTCCCAGAAATCCGAGTTTACATGCACCGGACAGATTCAAATTATTGATTGAGGTACGTTGGACATCCAGACACTAAGTGGTGCTACACGTCCTTTCATATGAGCATTTTTCCAGTTGGTGCCATAGAAGAAGAACAATAAACAAAATCGGCAACACCCAAAAAAGATATGGACCACAACCATAAGAATAATAATTGATTTAATTTACATCGTGCTTTTTTGACCACTCAAAGCATTTTACATTAGTGATCCATTATTCATTCACTCTCACATTCTCCCTGTAGTGGTGGTAAACTACATATGCATCCACAGTTGCCCTGGGCCAGACTGACAGAATCGTGGCATTTTGCAGCTACAGCCCCTCTGACGACCACCGAATATTCTTACACCAGTGTAAGGCATTAAGTTTTTTTCAAGTCGACTTATCCATCAATAAAATCTAGGTTGAGTCGACAAGTCGTGATGACGTCATCACATTGTTGTGGAGAAACAACACAGACACACGGCTAAAAACAAAACAAACAAACAAAAAAAACATGGACACACGTCTTTCCAGCAATGAGCAACTGGTATTAAAGTTCACTGCAATGTAACAATGTCCACTGACAAGACACAAACAGCATTTTAACCCCAACAAAACAAAGGCTAATGTTGGCAAAGACTTTTCTGTTAAATTTAACTAAATAACATCAGTAGGTGAACATATGTCTGCATTTTGTCTGGACCCACACCTCTAAAACCGGACTGTCCAGACGTCTGTCACACGTCCTCAGTTTTCATATTACATGTAAAAACACCACACTGTCCATACCATGTTTGAGGGAATAAAGAGCATGTTGTCTGAGGTGCTTATCACACAGGTTAGCTAGCGGATGCTGCTCTATCACTCGCATTAGCCGATACCTCTTCAGATGCTGTGCCATTTTTTTTTTTTCATCTAAAGTGAAGTATTTCCACACATGCGATGTGTGTCTGTCAGTCTTGTTTTGTTAGCCCACCACAACTGTCTTACCTGCAGGTGTGTTCTTTACATGTGGTCTGTGTTTACATGCCGAGAGAGAGAGAGAGAGAGAGAGAGAGAGAGAGAGAAAGAATAACATGCGACTTGTCGACTCCTCCAAATTTAAGTCGACTTGTGCTACGGAAGTTGACGGATTGAGTAGTCGACATTTTAGTTAATTCCCTACACCAGTGTGAGTGACACTGAAAATGTGCCCCCAGAGACCCTGATGTAGGACCCATACATTCCACTAATATTCCCCCCAAAATACTGGACAGCTACCTGGATGAGGATCCAGTGGATACAGGGGTACACAAAAAGAAAAGAATGAAAAATTAACCTCATTTTTTGGTTTGAAAGTGGATTGATACCGTATGGGTCAAAATAACCCACAAATTAATAAACGTAATTATTTTTCAGCAAAATACAAGGATTAAGTGCATCTAAAAAGGTACAGAGTGATCTGTAGTATTTTGATTGAATGTTTGACCAAAGCCATCCATCCCTGAATACGTTCGTTTCTAAGGACAGATCCAGGGCGAGTCAGTAAAAATTCTTCCATTTAAGAATGATGAAGGATACAGTTTCGTTTGGCAACTTCAATGCTGCAGAAATCTTTTTGTGTCACATCCCAAGATATGTGCCCTGAGACAGTCCGGTCTCACATGTCTCCTGCCAATTGTCTTTTCTGACAGCAAAAGAATTACTCTGACATCCACCATCAGCTGTGAGCTCTTCTACAGATGTGTGTGTGTGTGTGTGTGTGTGTGTGTGTGTGTGTCTTTCCTAATTATATCGAATTAATTTAGTTAGGCACATGTGGGCTCCAATCAAGTCGTGGAATATCTCAAGAACCACTGATTGAATTAGAAAGCACCAGACCTCAATTTCAAGTGTCATACCAAAATATCTGAATACTTATGTAAGTGGTATGCAAAAAAAAAAAAAACAAAACAAAAAAAAAAAACATCCAAAACAGGCTTTTACATTGTTATTGTTAAGTATTGTGTGTCGACTGGTGACAAAAAAAAAAAAATGTACAAAGTAATACATTTTAAGATAGATCTGAAACACAATAAATATGGAAAACATGAAACATTGACTGCATTGTAAATACAGTTGGGCTCATAAGTTTACATACACCAGCAGAATGTGTGATTCCTTGGCCATTTTTCAAAGAATATAAATGATAATGCAAACACTTTTCTTTCACTTGTAGCTCATGGTTTAGTGACATTTAGACATTTATTATTAAAAAAAAAGAGTCTTTGATCTTTTTAAATACATACAAAGTTTTACACCAGTAATTTAAAAATATTTTAAATACAATCTCAAAAAACACCTGCTTTTCTTCTTCACCTACAGTTGACATTTTATATTTAGTTAAAAAGATTATCTGGAGTTGGGAGTACATACATATAGTTGACATCAAAATCACATCACTTGGATGTACATTGATACAGTTCGATTTTGAGCCAAACCGTGTTAGCATGGTAGTGACTAGGGCGTGTTTTTTCACCAAACACAAAATGCTATTTTTAGACTAACTCTTCTAAAGTTCAAAATAACATCACACTTTCATGGTAGTAAGTAGAGAGTCGCTAAAGGCAAACCCAAGTGTCCTGAGGTCTTCATGTCATCGGATAGTGTCCAGAGTACCTTTCTGTATTCATAAGGCGTCTTAGGAGGAAGTGTTGAGTGAAGAGTTACATGTTCGTTGTATTCAACATGTTAGTAGGCTAAGCTTTTCTATAGCATACAGCTTCATTTCAATTTCTAAGGAAATACTAGACTATGTTTTTAAAAAAGAATGCAACGTAATTGTGAATTTATAGACACTAAGCAATCAACTATTTCGGACTTCCTCCTAAGATGACTTATAAATGAATACGGAAAAGTACTGGTTTGAATTCAGTAACTCTGGACACACTATCCGATGATATGAAGACCTCAGGACACTTGGGTTTGCCTTTAGGGACCCTCTACTTACTACCATGTAAGTGTGATGTTGTTTAGAACTTTAGAAGAGGTCGAAAAATAGTGTTTCATGTCAGCGAAAAAAAACTCTTCCATGCTAACACAGTTTGGCTCAAAACGGCAACATCAAAATGTATCAATGTACATCTGAATGGTGTGATTTTGATGTCAACTGTATGTATGAACTCCCAATCATCTAAAAAATTAGCTAAACCTACTTTTACTTCGGATAAGTCCCTTTGGCTCATTATTATTTTTGTTATTGTATAATATTGCATTTTCATTATTTTATGGATACGATTTTAATTTAAAAACACTGCTTTTTAAGTCACTTGCTTATGTTTGGACTAATTAATGTCAAGGTGTTATGATACCAATTTTTTAATTTGCGTTATTGAATAAGTATTTGTTAATTATCATATCGTTATTTGACTTGTCACTATTATCTTTGTGTGTCAATAGCATTTTGTTGAATTGTTGTTGAATTTTTTCAATTGTCATGTTGAAACATTCCAGGGTATAGAAACGTACGAGCACAACTGTCTATACATTATACTTTTGTTCCAAATAATGTTGAAAATGTACTTACCAAGACCCTTTGGGATGATGCCGCTAGTATCTGAAGGGTTAATGGCCCAGTAGTAGTACTTCAGCGTATGCATGAGCTGGAGGACTGTGCCCACTCGACGAATCGTGTTGTAGATGGTTGATGTACCGATGAACTCAGCAGAGAGATAGGTGTATAATGACAGCTGCACCTAAGGGTGATACTACCATGTTAGGAAAAGTGGTATATGGAGTATGTCTACTTTAACATAGTCAAAAATGATCAGAAATAGATGTTTCATTGTGGAAAAAAAAGAAGAGTTAAACATTATGTTAATCAAGGTTTATATGAGTTTTGGATTTTTCCATTATAGTTAGTTTTATTTACTGTAGTTTGAACTTTTTTTTGTCTAATTCACTTAGTTTTAATGAAGTTTTGAAGTGTATTTACTAGTTTTTGAAAGTTTTTTTCCCTAAATGCTTAGTTTTGGTGTAATTTTTTTTTCTTATCTTTTATCTTCATTGTCGTCATATTAAATTATATCATATATAGTACTCTGCTGCTTTCTCCCAAATTTATTCTCCATGTTGCCAGGTAGAGTGTGAATGAGAAGAGGACTATAAACGGCAAGTGACAGACCGTGAAGGGCCTGTATGGAGCTAAAATTCCTCCAGCAAAATAAATCAATTTCACATAAATCTGACATTGACAAAGATGAAACTGAAGGGAATTTTATCCAGAATTTTTTAATATGATTTTATTAGTTTTGTAAGGGCACAGAATACAGTATCAGTTATGGGTTTGTCTTTTAATTATACTTTTCATTTATTTCTGTTAACGAAAATATTATGTGTTTCAATTCAAGGTTTCATCATTTTGTTCGTTTTCATTCGCAATAATAACCTCGATGTCAGTGAGGGAGTCATTGTTCTAACGCATTAAAAATCAAAAGATCTTTGACCTATTCATCAGAGTGTGATGAATAAAGCATGAGAACGGGGACAGGACACAGCTCTAAATGAAGTTGAAGCCTATAAAGATATAAACCTATTATGTTATTATCTTTGACCTGTGTATCAAACACAATCTGAAACAGTTCTGACTTTGATTAGATGAATCCAAACAGATCTTTAATGCATTGATTGACAAGTCAAACTGAACAGAAGACAGTTATTTTTCTGTATAAAAAAACAGCTAAGCTAACAGAACTATAGTATAAACTACCAGCTAAAACAGCACCTGAACATTTTAAACATTACGTTGACCAACTGTGAGTTGTAGTTTGTAGCAGAAAACATGTCGATATATTGACCACTTTTCAAAACCATCTGAAATTGAATACATTTTTATTATTAGGACATTTAAATCATAAATCAGTTCTTATTTTACCTTCAGCGGCTCTTACTTACTTTTTAACCCTTTAAAATTACACTAAATTTCGCCTACGTTTCTTAAGTAAATTGAATGCTGATCTTGAACCATTTTAATAACATATATTGGTGTTGGCTTATATTATATATGAAAATATTAAGATGAAAACCGGGATATTAGAGGTGGGTCCTGTTAAATGATGCTATAGCCATTCGTGGATATTTATTTTTCGGTAGATTTATTAAATTCTGCATATAGGCCACACAGGCAGGGTCCTAGAGAGAGGATAATAAAGACTTCTAAAGGCTTCAGCAGGAGATAAAAGGTCAGAAAAATTCAGAATTATGAAATAGAAAGTCACAATTTTTCTCCACTGATTTTCCCTCTGAAGCGTTTAGCATTTTTGTTTTAGTGTTCTGTTTAGTTTGAAAAAGTAAGGAGTCTATTCTGAGAATGTAAGGAGTATAAAGTACAGACATTTATGCAAAATATAGGGAGTAAAAGTAAAAAGTTGCCAGAAAAATAAATACTCAAGTAAAGTACAGATATATCAAAAATCTACTCAAGTACAGTAACAAGCACTAACATGTTTACGTGTAAATCAATTACTTGTTGTTATTAGACTGTAATTAACAGTCTCTTCTTGAACAAAAAAATTACATCAAAAAGTTTTATTTCATAATGTTCAGACATTGCACTTTTAATACATGTTTTTGTACCTCCATAAAAAAAATAGGTTAATTAAAAATACTTCAATCACATTACTTTTTTCATGCCTAAAAAGGAATAAAAAAGACTTAGGAAAAAAAAATATTGACTAAGGTTGTCATAATTCATGCATAAAATTAGATTTGACTATTCATAGATGCAGATGTACAACTTCTCCATGCATTAGACAGATGCAAATATCCACACTATATGCACTGCATTATTACACTATGACATAAAACAGCAGCTTAACTCCTTCACCTTTTACCTCTGCAGCGCAACCAAACATGCTGCACTGTGGGGGACTGCGATAATTGAGGCCATTCTCCCCTTAGCTCTAAGGTTAGGGGTGGTCACTGACCCCCTATTACTCAATTTCAAAACTGTCGCAGCTCTTCTCTGTTTAGTGATGATTAGCATTTCCTCTGTAATTAGCAACAGACACGACAAGAATTCCTAATCCTGCCAAAGACGTTCCAGCACTAAATAGTGAAGGGCTTTTTACCATATGTCATAAATCTTGGGATATTAACGAGTCAAAATGAGTCATGATGAAAAGCAGCCAGGCAGGGAGCATGATGTGATATGGTTTGAGGTCAGTGGAAATGAAATGGCGGAAATAACTGAAAAACCTACATTGTTGCAATGTGATTTGCATGAGAACAGAAAAGTAAATTGCTCTCCAAATTTTTATTTGCCTAACAGGGCAAGGACAGCTACCCTTCTGCATATTGCATGTTCCCATTATTCACTCTGTGCAGATTAATGGTAGGTAGGGACAGAGGAAATTTGGACTTTGCGGCACATCCTAAGGGAAGGAGCTGGTGAAGCTTCCTGTACCCAAGTAGCTAAAAGTGTTCTAACCCACTTCATTACCTCTGTTTCTTAAACCCCCCCCCCCCTCCCTCCCTCCCTCCTCCCTCTTTGTTCCAGGCAAGCCTCCAGCCACGTTTTGTATTTATTTCCTCTTTTTATTTATTCATGGCTTGTTCCTACCAGCAGCATTCCTGAGGCAAATACATTCGCCACACAACTTACAGCTCCTTTTGATATACCTCATCCTGTTTCTTCACGGGTCATTATTTAAAGTGGAAGGAAAACTCTTGACATTTAGAAATTTCATCAGGTCCAAAATAAAGTGAGAGCAAAGTAATGAATTCTGCATCATTTATTGTGTTGCAAATGAGAGAATATGTTTGGAGCAGCAATCCGTGAGCAGACTTCTCAGACACTTGGTGATGATTTGGTCAGTGTCAGTTCATCTTATGCCTATACTGCCAAGAGAATGAAAACTCGATATGACTCTCAAAATTTGACAACTCGTCAGATTGAACTCGTATCTCACCCCCCGCCAGTCAATTAGAAGTTGCCGGATCAGGAAAATATGGGATAATTTTCGCATTTCATTTTATGAACCACCTAAACAATCACTTACTGTTACATAAGATCTCACTAAAACACTCACTAACCTTTGGTCTTACTTCATTGTAGGACTCTATATTTGAAGCGTATTGAAAAATGTCAGGTGTAAATATTGATCCATGCCCTTTTATTGGACTTTTTGGTGTAGCCTCAGAAAATCTTTCCCTTCAAAAGCCTCAGTTAAATTGCATTGCTTACTCTTCACTTCCAGCACGATGACTCATTCTTTTCAATTGGAAGAATGACAAGCCTCCATCTTTTGCGAGATGGATTTGTCATGTCATGTTTTTCCTTAAAGGGATAGTTTGATAGTTTTCACATGACTCTGTATGGCAGTGGTCCCCAAACTGCAGCCCTCCTCCACATTTAGTCCGGCCCCCTGAACAATACCAGAGAGCATTTAGATTTTTTTTTTCATATATGTGTATTTGTATTTGATAATAAAGTTGGACTTTTGCAATTAAATGTTCCTCAGTTTTGAACTATTTTCATTATTAACTATTAGTTAGGGCACTTTCACACCACTAGTTCGATTATTTGGTCTGCACTAGCCAAAACTGAAATTGTTACTATGTTTATAAAGATTCCAATGTGGTCCACTTTCACACCAGCAAATGAACCAAAGTTGCTTCGATTGACGTTACATTTATCTTCCGGTAGAAATAAGCACCAATTTTGACCCAAAATGGAGCGACATATTCACACATTGGTACTTGCTCTGATAGTTGCTTATTATATTCTCTGTATTGGACATTTCTGGCAAAATATCCAATTTGCGAGTGAATCAAGGCTGCGTCTGGAGAACAACGTGCTTATGCATTGGAGTCGCCGAAGACACACAGCACGTCATTTCAGGCTGAGGAGACTCGCTATTTACAGGAATGTATAATGTATATCGAACAGGTAGTTTTGACCAAAGGTCTATGGTTTGGACCCGAGTTCGCATTCACACCAAAGGGACCGCACCAAAGCTTGGCATTTGGTGCGGTGTCAAGTGGACCGAGACCACCTCTTTTTGGAGGTCTCGGTCCACTTGATTTAGTGCGCACCCGAGTGCGATTGATGCTTTCACACCAATGAAAACGAACCGAACCAAGAGCTTTTGGTTCGAATGGGTCGTTTCATGTTGGTGTGAAAGTACCCTTAGTGACTAGTTTAACACAAGAACTGTGACAGATGCTCATATGAGTCATTTAAGTCAGATTCTGCTCTGATAACTCAGCTGAACTTGGACCTGTTAAGACAAAGAAGTTTATGTTCAATTGACTTTTTTTTCTGTGAAGAACCCAGAGAGGGTTATTTGATTGTGTCTTTCTGGAAAACAATACATTTTTACATTTAGGCACTCCTGCAATCGTCACACTTTTTCTGTTAGAAAACTGACCCCGACTCCTCATCAGAGAAGGGAAAAGTTATATAGCCCTGACAGGAAAAGGTTTGGGGACCCCTGCTGTATTTGATCACCATCTTTACTCTGGTGCACCCACAATAACTTACCCCCGACAGTGTCCTGTGAACCCAGTTCTGGTCTGGTTTTGGTCAAAACGAAAGGAGTCCCAGCAGGTTTCACGTACGTGTTTGAATGCCTGATTTATTTGCAAAACAAAACCATCACAGAAGAAAAACTCACACCTCGTACTTGCTTGGAGCTACTTTCTCTCAATAGTGATCAATGCACGTTGTCACTGATTGTTTTGAGAAGAAACACGTTTTACTTTGTTGACCGCAGGAAACCTACTGGGACTACTTTTCCTTTGACCAAAACTGGGCTAACAGGACACTGTCGGGGGTAAGTCACTGTGGGTGCACCAGAGTAAAGATGGTGATGCCATACAGATTCATGTGAAAAATACCGAACTATCCCTTTAAGGTAGAAAAGATTAGATACACTTTGAATGGGTCAATAGACAAGTTTCATAATATATGGCAGTCTTTCATTTCCTATGTTGAACAGCTGATAATGCACCTAGATGATACGTAACACATTTACTATACTTATGTACTTCCTCTTTGTATATATATTATTCATGTGAAACAGTGGACAGTTAATCTGGACTCTCTAATTTACTTTTCATGTAAAATAAGGTGTACGCTTTTGTGGGATTTTCTTTTGTTTGGGGTTTTGTTTTGTCTGTTTTTTCTCATCAGTTTTTTATTTAATCCTTCATGTTGATCACTTGCATACTTTAAAAACTCTATAAAGATACATTGACCAAACCCCCCCCCAAAAAAACCACTTCCTAACATCATTTGCAGTTGGCGAAATGCAAAATTCCCAGTTCTGTTACTGTAAAACACCAGTGTTTTGCCAACATTATAATTGTCTTATTCATAGAAGAGATAATGATAATGCAAAGCAGTGTGCTCAGTGGTTCAGTCCTCCTAATGTGCATTCATTTCAGGCTGCGTTCATTTACAGCAGCCCATCTCTATTCGGTCCGAGTTAACCCAGACTCACCTTAGCAGGAGTGTGGATCCAGATGGCAGCGTTGAAAAGGATATGGTCGCAGAGCTGTTTTAGCAAAGGAGCGCCATGTGCCAGACCATCCAGGTATTTTGCAAAGGAGAGGAATTGCTCCAGTACGGCCCTGGTGATGTGTACACGTGATGACTGCAGGAGGAAGCAGGATAAACAATAAAAACATTAAACGTTTTGTGGTTAAAGTTCATATTTTCTATTATTTTTAGTAATGGAAAAAAACCCGTCTATCATTCGTTCATTCGATTTTCAAAATAAAACCAAATATAAGACAATGAAAAAACATCTTTATTCATTATTTGTTTCTGAAACCAAAAGGAAAATATGGATAGTGATGCGTTTTTTTTTCAGTTTTCCCTTTTGTGTTTAGTATAAAAAGGTTTTAGGGACCCTAAAATGTTTAATATAATTAATAACAGAAAAAAACTAAAAACGGCCGTTTCCCGTTTTATCCAATTTTGACCTGAAGCAAATTGAGTAAATCGGAAGTTAATCTTAACAACTGAACAAAACACGTCCACCAGACTTGAAGATCATTATGGTATGATATGACACCAATGTTCTCCATCGTCACATCTTAATTTAGTTTCCCCAAATAGGACGTAGATTTACATCTCTGTCATTGCGGGTCACAGTCATTTCCAGTTTACTCAACTTGCTTCAGGATTTAGCTTCAAGTCAAAATTGAATTTTTTTTTTTTTTTTGCAAAATCCTAGAGGGTCTGTCTATGGGGCATCGCTAGACCAATAATTCAGGCAAAAATATTTTTTGCTCCTAGAGCCAGGCTAGTTTACTAGGCTACATTTCTTATAGATTTCATAACTTTTAGATAGATAGACAGGGCATTTACAGGGACGAAAATCCCACTTTTCATGCAGTAGCCCCTTTACTAACATGTGTTTAACACCCTTGAATGTTCATATCTTTTACACTTTGCAAATTCATCCTGTAGAGCAGATTGTTGTGTTTGGCAGACTTGTTTTTTTGGCCAATTTAGCCACAAAAAAAAAAAAAATTAAAAATAACAACTTAGATACACTTGACTTTGCAGATTTGCACTTTGCCGGGTTATGTCTGGCACCTTTTCTGTGCCTGGGTGGGGACTCAGTTAAGGCAGGCTTGGTTAAGAGAGAGAAGAAAATGATGGCAAAGGGAGACGGTAAGGTAAGGTGTGGCATAAACAGATCATAAACAGATGGTGCGAAACGTGGAAGTGTGAAACCTGGCAGCGGGAAGGAAAAAAAAAAAAAAAAAAAAAGCAGCAGCAGCTCTCAGGTGTCGACTGTGGCTTGGTGTTAGTTAACAGCAGCTGAAGGCAGCAGGCAGGCAAGCTACTGAGTGACAAAGTGGAGTCATTTCTCAGCGCTCCCAAACAGCCAGCACTCAGGGGAGGCCGGCAAGCTGCTAGATCTGCATCACAAAATGGGTAAATAAAGATTGATGCAGAAAGAAAGAGAAATCACAGGGAGAAAGTGGAAGAAAAGTCGCCTTGTGTCATTCTTTCTCTACCTCCGTTCAGTTCAAAGACACTTTCAGGATTCTACAAGTAATGAAGGATTAGAGCGCTGCTTTACAACCGTTTATTGTCTGGCATACATACACAGATGAACTACATTTTTGATTTAACTGACCAAAGAAGCTCTTCTCAGATCAATTATAAAGTGCTTTTATAATATTTGTCATGCATTAAATATTTACGCACATGTTAAGCTCGTCATTTCAATTGGCTTGGCTTAGGTTAGCTAGAATAATCAATTAATTTAACTATTTCCCCCCCCTTTCTCATTATTTAATTTCATATTTTGTAACATTTATGTGTTGCTTTAACTCCTGAGGCTGGATAAATTTTAACCCATGATAATACAATGCCAGTTTCCAAATAAGTTTTTCTCTATTTTTACCTTTTCATTCATGGTTTATCAGTTAATATAATGCTCAGGATTTTTTCATTCTTAATTGAGAATCAGGTACTTTTCTATATTTAATTGACTGATCATCATTGATGTCCACAAGAGCCCAATGTTATTATATTAAAAACAGAAAAAAAAATGGAGGAAAGAGTGACGTTTTACATAAAATATATCATTAACGGTACAGAAAATGTATATAGTATGTATATAGGGTTTAATGGTGAATCAATATTGTAGAAGATGAAGGTGTTTCCATGGTAACCACAGTCTATAAGCATCCAAAAGGGTTGTATCTGATGACCATGAAAACATGACAAACTGTATTTTACATCAGATATTTACATGTATTACTGCGGGGGGTGTAAAACTCATTTTAGTTCAGTTTAATTTGATCAGAATTGGGCCGAACCTCTAAAACAAAAACCTAAAAAGAAAACACACTCACATATTAAAAGAACATAGGAGTAACTGTTTAACACTGATCATCTTTCTGCTGGTAAAGGTAGTAAATAAAACCGCACTACTTTCATTCACTTCTTTACATCTATTAATTATATTTGAATTAATTAGAAGACTTAATTACTAGATTCGTTTTGACAGATCGTCTTGGTCTTTGGCTTTTCGTATGGCGTTGTTGAGGTCAACTTTTACTAATTCAGTCAGAGAACACTCCTTCCCTCCTAATTATCAAAACTGTGACTCAATAAAAAAAACAGATGCTTTGAGCTTAGGTTTGGAAAAAGCACCAACAGAAAAGAAACAACATGCACTTTAACGCAATGAATAGTAATAAAAGATGGCGTGTATTTAAAAACCAAATGAATTTACAAACAATTAAAATGCATGACCATCACTGAGTCATTTTTAATTATTCATATCAATGATAAAAGCACAAGAACATGTTCAAATTCTACTTTTCTACAAACATGTGACAGATATGTTGAAAAATTATATGTTACTACGCAAAAAAAGTGTTGCATATGCAATATTTGACTGCATTAACTTTGGTTTTGATTACAGGAGACATTACTGACGTTCTTCTTTAACCATTAAATGCTTTTGTTGTTCCACAATAAGGTTTGTAATATTTTGTACATCTATAGTTACACTAATTTTTGATTATTATTGATGATGATGATGATGATGATGATGATGATATTGATAATGATATTGATGATGATATTGATAATGATATTGATAATGCTATTGATGATGATATTGATGATGGTGATATTGATGATGATGATGATATTGATAATGATATTAATGATGATATTGATAATAATATTGATGATGATATTGATGATGATGGTGATATTGATGATAATGATGATGATATTGATGATGATGATGATGACGACGATATTGATGATAATGATATTGATAATGATATTAATGATGATATTGATAATGATATTGATGATGATGATATTGATAATGATATTGATGATGATGATAATGATATTGATGATGATGATATTGATATTGATGATGATGATGATGATGATGATGATGATGATGATGATGATGATGATGATAATATTGATGATGATGAAGATCACCTCATCCATTCTTCATTACATCCCAAATTAGAGTGTGGACTGTATCGAGGCTAATCCATGTGTGAACATAATGTCTCCTTCTCCCCGAACCATTAGCCCATTTTACAGAACACTTCTGTTGCTGAAATATTTCATCTTTATTCTGGAGTCTGTGCACTGAAAAAAACCTAAATCTTAACAAGTGTCTCGTCTCATCTCATCATCTGAACCCACTTTATCCTCACTAGGGTCACAGGGGTCACTGGGGGCCTAACCCAGCTACAGTGGGTAAAGGCGGGGTACACCCTGTATGAGTCTCCAGTTCATCTCAGGGCTGAACATATATAGACAAACAATCACTCTCACATTCACACCTATGGGGGATTTAGATTAACCAGTTAACCTATCAGTGCATGTGTTTGGAGTACCTGGAGTAAACCCACGCAGACACGACGAGAACATACAAACTCCACACAGAAAGGTCTGGTGTGGGAATAGAACCAGGGACCTTCTGTCTGTGAGGCACCAGTGTTAAAATGGGGGAAGAAAAGTTACAATTGAGATAAAAACTTATGAGATTTTTAAAAAAATATGACATAAAAATGCATAATTTTAAGATAAAAAGTCAAAATTGTGACATAATAGTCATATACCTATAATATATAAAGTCACAGTATCTCTCCTCCACTGATTTTCTCTTTGAAGCGACTGATCTGTTTAGTCTGTAAAAATAATGAGTCTATTCTGAGAATGTAAAGAGTATAAAGTACAGATATTTATATAAATGTAAAGAGTACAAAGTACAGATATCTTTACAAAATCTTAGGGAGTAAAAGTAAAAAAAATGCCAGAAAAATAAATACTCAAGTAAAGTATAGATACCTAAAAAAATCTACTTAAGTACAGTAATGAAGTACTTTTACTTTGTTACTTTACACCTCTACAAACATGTGACATTTGGGCCTATGTGTGGACCCTTGGAAGTTTAAAGGGTTAACTCTATTAAACGCGACAACCCTAGTTAAAATATAATGGAACAGTAAAATTAATTAACCATCTAAAAGTAAAAAAACAAAAAAAGGCATGACTGTGGTGTAGAAATACAATCAATAAAATTAGTTGTAAAATACTACTTTCATAAAATAGAGATCTTTAGCTTAAAAAAAAAAAAATAATAAAAAAATCAGATCCCACTTGACCAATGATGTGTACAGATGTACTTTTTTCATCTGGATCTGACCCAGCGTACGTCAGAGCAGCAGGTCCCAGCCAGGGTTTGCTGAAGCGTACCTTCTCTAGCAGGTATCCAATCACCAAGAAGCCCTTTCCTCCCAGCATCTGCTCCTGCATGGCCACGGAGCTCTTGAGCAGCTCAACCAGAAAGGCTAAAAGAGTAGCGCTGCAAAAGAAGAAAACAAAATACATCACACAGGGATGAAATACACATCTTCTGCCTTGGCTTCCTGACACACTCATCAGGTGGTGAAGAAGTTACTGTACAAACTACAAACAGCATGAGGAGACGATGATGATGATGATGGAAGGTCATTTTAAAAGGATGTTCACAATCAGCTGGGAACTGCAGACAACGACTGTCATCCTGTTCACTTCAGAAGAATAGAGTGGTTAGCTGAGCAGTACCAGGGACAGTGTACCAGTGTGTGTGTGTGTGTGTGTGTGTGTGCTTGTATTCCTGTCTTTATGGGGACGTTGTTTACACCATGGGGACCTCTGATACTATGGGGAGCATCGTGGTCCCCACAATAGTCAAATATACATAAAGGTCCCTATTTGTAAAATAGAAATTATGTGGATCTATAAATATATGAAGTACATTTTTTCTGGAAGTCCTCATAAAGCATGGGGAGAAAAGGATCAAAGCAAAACATGTTTTTATCAAAGATTTGAAGAGATGTTTACTTAAATATATATATATATATACATTTATTCATTATTTTAAAGTATTATTATAGATTTTATTTATTTGTATTTACTTATTTATTCTAATTATTATTTACAATTTACTCATTACTTCTTATTTATTTTTTATTTAATTTTCTAATTTTTATTACATTTTATTTTATTTAAAAAAAAAAAAAGATTTTTTTATACTCACTACCCAGTGGCTACTTGATTACAAACGTAGTCCTCATGAGACACTATGGGGACCAAAATTCAGGTCCTCACGACGGACATATATAAATAAAAGTCCCCACGAGTAAAATAGAAATGATGTGGCCCTATTTTTTTTTTTCAGTAGTCATAAAGCATGGGTTAAACAGGTGCAAAGTGAAACATGTATTTTTCAAAGGTTTGAAGATGGGGTTAGAAAAAAATAATAATTATATATATATATATATATATATATATATATATATATATATATATACGTATGTATTTTTTTAATTTGTTATTTGTTAATTAATTATTATTACCATTATTGTTATTATTATTATTATTATTATTATTATTATTATTATTATTATTATTATTATTATTATTATTATTATTATTATTATTATTATTTATTCTATTGATGTGTTCTATTTATTTATTTAATTATTTTTTATTAATTTTTTATATAATTAAATTTTTACATTTTGTATTAATTTTCTTGGGGTTTTTTTTATACGTTTTTACACTCACTACCCAATGGTTACTGGATTAAAAACTTGGTCCTCATCAGATGCAGAAACCAGTATATGTGTGTGTGTGTGTGTGTGTATATATAGAGGTTGTAGAGGGCACGGCAGTCCACTGAAGACCATTTCTTTCTTTATTGCTGTGTTTTTCAGTGGAAACCTTTTGGCGGGGGTGACAGTGCTACTCGATGACACTTCTTAATCGGCTTTCCCTCACACATCCTCTTGTGGGCTCCGTTCTAGCGTGACAATCACAAGGACACAATCACTCCTGTTCAGGCTCGGCCATAGATAATGAACCTACTCTGCGCTGCATACAAACACACACATTCTAGTCTTAACTCACTTCTGCTCACACTCTGATTGCCTCGGCTCACCCATCTGCTGTTACTCATTTTTCATTTCGGGTGCAGCTTTACGACAACAAAACCAGGTGACACTCAGCTTTGTCGGATCAGACGCCAAACCTTAACCACCGCCGCTACTTAGGAGAGATCAGTCGAAAAGCCACGACGAATAGGACGAGGCGGTATTGGGCGGCGGGGGTACGAGGGGAAAGGCCCTAAACATGCTAATGAGGGCGAGAGAGAGAGAGGGAGGGAGAGAGAGAGAGCAGAGATGAAAGCACAAAGGCAGAGAGCTTTGACCATGAGGGGTTTGTGGTGCTGTGTGGCCACCCGTCTGCATCTATCTAGTCATACCACTGCCACTGAACTAACACAGGATTAGAGCAAAGCTTTGACTCCATCCAGGGCACAGTGGGAACGCTCACGACCCACGGAGAAGACGAGTCTGAACCAGCAACTGCACCAAAAATGAAAACTGTGACTGTAGCTCAAGCAAGTCTAATAGTATACAGACTGAGGATTTATACAGGTGTGGACGTGTTAAGGAACAGGAGTAATAGTAATAGTAGTAATAATAATAGTAGTAGTAATAGTAATAGTAGTAGTAGTAGTAATAGTAATAGTAGTAATAATAATAGTAGTAGTAGTAATGATAATAGTAGTAGTAATAGTAGTAATAATAGAAGTAATAATAGTAGAGGTAGTAATAGTAGTAGTAGTAATAATAGTAGTATTTTGTCGAACTTTATTTACAATTACCATATTCTAACCCAAAAAAAATCTGTGTAATCATTGGTAAATATACAACAGAAGAAAATATAATTTGGATTTTAATCCAGATAAATCATGTCCTTATGCCAACTACCAATACTGATCAGTTAATCCTGAGCTCTATCATTTTTTATAATAGATGTATTTATTTATTTTGCATGCGTAAAGAAAAAAATAAAACAAAACAAGGCAAAATAAGTTAAGTATGTTAGCGTAGCGTATAAAGAACAACCTCTTCTGGTTTACAGTGTGAAAATAACATGCACAATTATTATTTGTATATATATATATATATATATATGGTATATACCTGTATGTATGTCATACCACGTTATATGATGCAATATGAATTTAAAACTTGATTAAAAAAAGGGGTAGGAAAAAAGCCTTGTTTCTTCCTACATCTTTTTATACATAATATAATATAGAATATAGAATAAATTCATTCATATATAATCTGCTAATAATTTTACATACAAGTCGTGCCGACCAAACTATGACAAAAAACTGCGACTTATATTCCTAAAAATACGCTAATGTCATTTTCACAGTGTAATCATTAGTTCCATAGCTGTATAATTATAAAAGATATAACCTGAGATTTCCAATCTAATGAAACCCTCTTGTATAACACGTTGTGCACTTATGTTCCACTCACCACACAGTGGTTTCCACCTGACTGTCGTTCAGCTGATGATAGTCCAACTGAGCAAAGAGGGGGAAAAGAACTTGGATCCCACCGATGGAGTGGATGGCGCTGTGAATGGAGTGGGTCACTGTGGCTTTCACGTCCTGGGAGGATGATATAAAAACACATTAAACCCACTGCTCATGATTGCTACCTTCAAAATGAAAAACAGACATTTTAAAACCCTCCACCTGTAGCATAAGGGCATGTGGTGAGTGCACGAATATGGAGGCGTTTTCTTTGGGTGACGATTCCAGGCAGAGCTGAGCGTCGGTGGCCTTGGCGTTATAGGTAAAGGCGATGGCGCTGGCCAGTTTTCCGTCATATAACACTTGCTTGTGATGCTCTGCTAAGTGGATATCACTCTCCGACTTGAACTTAAATGTACTCTGGAAAGGACAAAGAACAAAAGAGGGTTGAGGAGAAAGGAGGAGATAAAATAAAAAAAAAAAAAAAGGAATTAAAAGTGAACGTGGGAGATTAAATAGCTCCTTTTCACCCATGCACCCACTAACTGTCCCTCGGGTTTTATCTTTTAATTATGACTTGATTAAAAATATCTATTCAGCAATGACAAGATAAAGGCTTTTTGGTGTTGGCAACCGTGGATTTGCACAAGTCTGGATCGTCTGAATGTATTAGAGAAGTAAGTAGTCGTCACTTTTATTGAAATATTCTTTTTTTTTTTTTTAAATATATCTGAGGGAAGTGCTAAAATGTTTTTCAGTTAGAACAGAGTCATTTGAACCCAGTGTAAGGATACTTCTCCTCTTCATACATCAGTGAAAAAACAAGTACAATAACCAATAGATTTTTGTTGACATTCATTAAGAACATTGAACCATTAACCATCAAAGTGTGAAACTAAAACAGTCAATGACTTTTATTTATTACTAATCTCAGGCATATGCTTTAAAAAAGTGTTTTTTCTCAGACTTTCAGTTGCATTATAAAGGTTTTATTTGGGTTTGCAGTTTTTATTATTATTTGTTATGAATGGGTGAGGTGGAGAGAGGACTCAGATGCTCGGTGTTGAAGGGGAAAGTCATTTAATAACAGACAGAACAAAATGCAGACAGAGACAGAAAATAAACTGGAACAAAAACAAACAAAACTTGAGTATAGATCAGCCAGAGTCTGTGCTGATGTATTGTATTGTATTGTATTGTATGAGGCCAGATCACACCCTAGTGAAGGTAGAGCTATGAAAATTGGTACACATGTTCACCATATGATGATGAATAAAAAATGTTGCAATGGCCACGCCCATAAACCAACAGGAAGTCCACCATCTTGGATTGAAATAAAAAACATAAAAACAATTCTGAGTCATGGTTTTCACGGTCATTGGACCCTTTGATCTAGACAAATGGGACATCAAAAGTAAGCAAATTTTTTTTAAAAAAGTTGCATAATTATTGTGCTACGCTGTCACAAATTTTGTGAAGTTTTCGGGAAAAATTACCGCTACATAAATTGTTTCATCTCGGGCATACAAACACTGATTTGGCTGAAATTTGACACAAACGTCTATCTACTGGGTCTACATCCATTTAGCTAAAGACATTCTGATTTTGTACTATAGCCCCCCTAAAAATTTACTTTTATTAAAATGGCTGTAGTTCGGACAAACAAACACTGATTTGGCTCAAATTTGACTCAGTTGTCAGTCTCACAGTTCTACACCCATTCAACATGCAACATTTCAAATGAGTCACTCTATAGCACCCTCTGCATATTTATACAAAAGTGCATGTTTCTGGCAGAATATAGCGCCCTGCCCACGGTAGGATGACGTCATGATGTTGGCTGCTTGCAGTTTTATTATTATTATTATTATTATTATTATTATTATTATTATTACATTTCCTAAAATGAAAACCATTGAATAATCTAATGGAAGACAAATGGACATAAATCATCAAACAGAGCTGAGCTGTTTTAGTTTTTTCTGACATAAATCGAACAGCACCATGAAAGACTGGTGAGGAATTTGCCAAGAAACATGAGAGCTGTGACTGAAAACCAAGGTTATTCTCCTAAATGCCTCCTGACTTCCTCCTAAATTAAAACATCACATATCTATAAATAGTTAAAGCAGCTAGCTCTTAATTGTCTTCATTCACATGTTTAATTTTTTTTTGCAAACCATCTATGATTAAAACAGAACTTTCTCCTTTTTTTTTTTCTCTCATGAAATCTTGCGTTCTATCTCTTCGTACCCTGATTAGTAGAAACCGAGGATGAAAAAAGATCAAAGTTGCTTTGATACCACAGATAATTGTTTACCTGTGTTAATTTTAAGCCATGTTACTACTTATTCTGCTCTGGAGAAATCTGAAGCTAAGCCCACTCATTTCTGAATTCCTGTGAAGATGCAGTGAAATGCAAACAAGCTGCAGAGACGGCTATGATCGCAGGCTACGACTTACCATATATTATCATTTTTAACAATGCAGAGATTTTTTTTTTTTTTTTTAACCGAGTAATTACATTTCAGCTCAAACACACTCTGGTCTTGTCGAGAATGAACAAATATAAGGAGAGTTTCTACATCATGGTTGGAAACACATTCCATCTGAAAGCACCAGTTGGTAATTACGTCGAGTTACTGTGTCATTTCATATCCAAGTAATCAGACTTTGAGCTGAAACATTGTGCAAATGCATGCTGAGATTGCAATAAAGAGTCAGTATTTATTATGCTCACTTTTATACATGAAAGAAACTTCAATAAAAGATCTATTTAAATACACAGTTTAGACCACAGGTGCAGCTGATTGAGCCAAAACCAGACCTTTAAAGGTTCTAATCTGACCCACAGTACAAAAACCACACTGATACAGTATATACAGTGAAGGGCGTTGAACTCAAATAAAAGAATAGTATAAACAAACTGTGAAGACCCTGAAAATTAAGTACAATTTGAACAATATTCTGGCTCTTACTAAAAAAAATATGCACTTGTTACATAATATTGTAATAATTATTCTCATTTTTAGTTTGAACACGCACAATGTCCTGCTTGTTACCAAAGGTTTGTGTAACCTTGTCCATAATTCACATGTAGAAATGATAAACTGAAGTATTGGTAACTTATAATATTGGCACTTATTTTCAGTTTTTCAGATTTTTATGAAAGGATCGTTTGTAAATGTAAATATTTTCATAATTTAGTCATTTTTTTTGCATTGAAACACAGTGGAAAACTTGAAAGTTGTCTTTATTTCTAATTAGCATGGTATTATTTAAATGTTTTAGCCTGTTTGAGGTCAAATTGGGCTGAATGTGGACTAAAATAAGTTTGACACCCCTGGTTTAGAACAGATTTCCTTTCATTCACATAAAAAAACAACCCCTGTAGGGACTTTGTATCCACACTAATGTGTCATATCTCTTAAAATATCTTCCTAATGCCTTAATTGGCATGTCTTCATATATCCCAGTGCATAGTGATGGCTATATAAAAAAGATTTGGATGTTCCATCATTCAGTGACTCAGTAACATATTCATTATGCGTGGCATAACAAATAGCTAAATCAATAACAGACTAGTCTTAATTTACCAAATCAATTAGCTGTTGACAGATGAGCTGAATTAATCATCCCATACGATGTGAAAGGAAAACGCATAATAAGGAAATCATTCTCCCTAATCTAGAGTTGAATTATTAATTAATTAAAGAAATGTTTTTCCATCCCACTTCCATTCTGCAACAGTAAGAAGATTCTGACAAGATGAGACAAAAAGAGTGAAAAAAAAAACAAAACCCACCAACATGGTCCTGGAAGACCTGTCGATGAATACATTATGTTATGTAACAAAGGCAAACAGGGTTCATGTATGAGTCAAACAGTATCTGTGTTTCAGTGAAGGAGCAAATAAGTCACCTGAATCTATTTTTCCATTAATTTTTGAGCGCTACAGGGAGTATCTTTAGGCTACTTTGCAGAATGCCTGTATATTTACTGCCTGGATTTTACATATTACACTTTATACTGGTCAAAGACATGCACTAATAGGTTGATTTGTTGATTTAAATTCCCCATAAAGAGTGTGATTTGTCATTCGTCTCTTTATGTCCAGGTCAAATCTCAACTAACTTACTGTACCTGGTTAACCCTCTATAGAGCACTCATTGAATTAGACTGAAATTAAACACTTCAATCTTACCGTGTTGCGTGACTTCATCCTCTATCTTCATCATCTAACCATAAAATGTCTAAACACCACTTGTTAAAAAGTAAACACAGGCACTAAATCAACTATTATAATGGATTGGATTTATATAGTGCTTTTTTGGCCATTATTCATTCACTCTCACATGCACGCTCTGGTGGTGGTAAACTACATATGTAGCCACAGTTGCCCTGGGGCAGACTGACATAAGCATGGCAGCCATTTTGCACCTATGGCCCCTCTGACCACCACCGAACATTCATGTACTGGAGGCAAGGAGGGTGAAGTGTCTTGCCCAAGGACACAACGGACCGACTAGGACAGACCGGGAATCGAACCACCAACCCGTCAGTTACTGCAGGACCCGCTCTACTCACTGAGCCATAGTCACCCCATTATAAGGTGATAATCTGTGTCAAAAGTCACTCAGTCACTATGTAGAGCTACAGCATTTCTATAAAATATCTGTATCACTGTACAGTTGACAAATAATTGTGGAAATGACCAAAAATAGTCATTTGCTTGGCAAAGGGCGAAATAATAGCTCCATTAGTGACAGAATAAAACACCCCAAGTGTCTGAAGGAAAGGTATCGCAGGTCCTTCCTTCCTGGAGCTGTCAGGATCCACAACAGAAACACAAACAGAAACAAATAACCTGCAATATGTGCAATAAACAGTACAATTAATCCCATGTGCAATAGTGTAAATAGCGTAAATGGTGTAAATAGTGTAAATAGTGTGGATAGAAATAGAGTTTTTGTCATGATCCAGACTTCTATTGTTTGTTTCTGTTTGTCTTCTATAATAATATACATTACATAGACTAAATGTCACCTACAATTAAAGTTTATTTGTAATATACTGTAGTAGACGAAACTATTACATGCCCAAAAACAAATACATTTTAGCAACGACAAAAAATAGTCTCAGTTTTGAATGTCTGGGTTCGGCAGAAATTTGTGATGTGAAAATGGGGTCACAAGCTAAAAAAAAAAAAAAAAAAAAAAAGCCAGGCATTACGACCTTAGAAGCCAAAACACTTGAGCTGCATTTAATGACACGTCTCCTTTCAGTCAGACGATAAAAAAAACATAAGTGGGTTTCCTGCTCATCTGCTATGATCAAGTCCACAGAACGACCAGCATGGAACTCATCACATAGTCTGTAACATCCTTCAAAAGTTCCCGCTTATGGAACCCAAGTGACAAGAAATAACAAGCTCCAGTGCCCAGCACTTAAGTGTGAGCCGTGCAGCAGTGTGAATATAATGATCTGGTGGTTTGTGGCAAACAAACCCTGTAGTATGACAGCATCATCTCACAACCCAGCCAGTCATATAACAGCCTCTTTTTACTGAATCCTAACGGTGATCGCAGACCAGGAGCATCCCAGTCTACAAAAAACAAGCACAAAAACATAAATAAAGTTACAGCATATTCATTGAATATATGTAAAAATCTGAATTATATGAAAATAAAACAAGTATTACTTCAGTGTTAACAAGAATAAATGACTTATTAGTACCACCAGAGCATTATTTTTTATTGCTTCGTTGCAAATTTCTTGATTAATTTGATGACAACATATAGTCATGGGAAAAAATTATTAGACCACCCCACATTTTCTTCAATTTCTTGGTCATTTTAAAGCCTGGTAACCCATAGCAGCAGCAAATCTAATGTGTTACCGTAGTAGTCTAGTTACGCTCAATGTAACTTTGGCAAGATTTCCCTGAAACTGGTCGACGAATCACGGTGAAGTATAGAGTCAGAGGGCGGGCCTAACAAAGTGACGCTGCAATAATTCAGAGAGAAACAACTGGAAACAACCATAGAAGAAGAACAACAACAGGTGGTGATTCCCTTTTATCATACATGAGTGAAGAATGTGAGAAAACGTCAGCAATCTTTAAATTCTTTTTACAGAAGCAACAACAGTTGTTAAGATCCATAATCCACCATTTTGTTTAGTCATTCCTAACTTTCTCCAGACTCCTCCGTGAACTTTCCGGTGTCTAACTACGTTATCCTACAGATTACGCTGATTGGTTGTAGTATCGTCCTATTGCATACAGAGGATTTGAAAGACAACCTTTTAGCCCAGCCTCCCCTGACTATGAAGCACCACTAGACCTTTACATGGAATAAATAGAGATAATGCAGCAAGGCTAAATGCCTGGTACAACTACCGTATTGTCTGCACTATAAGGCACACTGGACTATAAGGTGCACTGTCACAGAATAGTTTATTTTTTTCTGGTTTTTCATATATAAGGCGCACTGGACTATAAGGTACATTAAGTGAAACCAAAATTATGAGATAAAAAGTCAAAATCATGAGATAACAAGCCAAAATTACAAGATAAAAATGCAAAATTATGTGATAAAAAGCCAAAATGATGAGATAAGAAGTCCAAATTACAAGATAAAAAGTCAAAATTAAAAGATAAAAAGCCAAAATTATGTTTAAAAAGCCAAAATTATGAGCTAAAACGTAAAAATTACAAGATAAAAAGTAAAAATAATGAGATAAAAAGTCAAAATTCTGATAAAAAGACAAAATCACGAGAGAAAAAGTCAAAACTATGACATAAAAATCTAAATTTCCAGTCACTAAACACAAGCAGAAATAATCCATGTATAAGCCGTGATTTTTGGAGAAAAATAAAGTCTTGAGTACGCCTTATAGTCCATAGTATACAATAATTTAGATAAATATCAAGATGGTAACAACAACTGCTTATAGTATTTATTTCCAGATCTGATATACATCCATTTTCATGTTTTCTTGATAATAACGTCTTTTCTGTCTGTTTTAGTCACATGATACACAAAGGAGTTAGTACTTTAAATGTTATAACAGTACTGTTCTGTGACTGTAAGCCATATGTCAGTAAAATGCTTATTGTTTTCAGCCAAATAGTGGAGCTCTTCAGTCTCCTCTACAGTACTCAGTGATGCATACTGTTGAGTAGAGCTGGCATGCGCTCAATGGGCTAATCTGGCCATAAGTAGAACACATATGGTGGTGATGATAGAGGGCAAAGACACAGAGACAGAAATAACTCCTAGTGTGTTATGATAACAGCCTTAATGTCATGGCTTAATTGTTTTGACTAGTGAGTTCACTTACTAATACTGAGGGTTTAATGAAGGTGTCAATGAACATTACTGCAAGGCATGCTTCTATAGCCTAGTCATAAAAAAAACAAAACAAAAAAAAATACATTTGCAGCATTAACCAAACTGTTCCAGAGTTTTTTTTCCTTGGTTTGCAGAAGGTTTCGGAAAGAAATTTTAATGGTCTAAAAAACAATGTAAAAGTAAACTATTGTATGAACTGTATTTTAACCCATAAAAACCCAAACATCCACTGGTGACTAAAAGTATCTACAGTACTGATCTAAAATGTTTAATACTTATTGATCCACTGGCTACACTTCATATTATGGATCGCTAATAATATGGTAATTGTATAGTAATTTTTATGTAATTTCATGGTAATAATGCAGTTTCCACTTATTATAAGCAATTTCCATGAGTTTCCAGTGTAATTACTCTGCGGTAATAACTAATAAGCAGATGTGAAAGTGACAAAGTAAAAGTACTTCTTTACTGTATTGATTTATTTATTTTTCTGGCATTTTTTATTTATTTTTTTTTACACACATGAATATCTGTACTTAATACTCTTTACATTCTCAGAATAGATGTGTTACTTTTTCAAACTAAACAGATGTGACAGCCTGAAAAATAGGAAAGTGTGACTATATATATTATAGTTATATGACTATTATCTCACAATTTTGAGTTTTCATCTCATAATTTTGACTTTTTATCTCATAATTTTTTACTTTTTATCTCACAATTTTGACTTTTCATCACATAATTTTGACTTTTTATCTCACAATTTTTTCTTTTCATCACATAATTTTGACTTTTTATCTCATAATTTTGACTTTTCATCACACAATTTTGACTTTTCATCACACAATTTTTACATTTAATTTCACAATTTTAAAACATTCTCTTAAAATTGTGCATTTTACTCATATTTCTATAATTTTTTTTTAAATCTCAACATGACTTTTTATCTCAATTGTGACTTCTATTTTTTTTTTTTAATTTTTCCAAAATTTTCTGCCCACACCCAAAAAACCTCACTTCTCTTGTTGTTTTCTGTGAATGCAGTATGCAGCCAGTGGAGGTGACAAACCACTTTCCAAAACAACATGTGTTGGTAACTCAGGGTGACCCATCAGATTCCAAAAGGAGCGTGGAAAAGTGGTTTAATTACAGTCTAATAACAACAAGCAGTTGATTTACACGTAAACATCTAAGTGCAGATCAGGTATTAAGAACAACCAAGTTATAGTAATGGTATGAACTGGTAGTACAGAAAAGAAAGTAGTTACTTTTACCTCTGTATGAGAATGACATGGACTCAGTGGCTTCGGGCTAGAATTGTTGAATTCCGTCTGTGGTGGTACAGCTTCAAACTGGTATAAAGTATATTCTACCCAGTAACATACACCCTACCCTCATTTTCCCATAATACCATGAAAATGAGAATCCCTGTGGTTTCCTTAGAATGAGTTATTCATACTACAGAGAGCTTCTACAGTACATGTAGCTCCAGTTTACACTACACTTTGTTAGCGCTGCATCAGCACTGGAGTGAGGTCTGGCACCAATCTACGATCATTCTGGAAATGTTAGAGATGTTTGGCTAGTCCTGGGTTAAATGAATCACCCTCGTCCCGGGCTGCACTACGCACAGGGTGCAGTGACGGTGCATTGGCAAAATATTTTCTGCACAGAAGCAACGTCTGATAGTAAGATGAATGAAGCGGCGTAAAAAAGCCCTGTGTCTTTGTCAAAACTTGCCATTTTCAGCATTTAGTTGCAGCTCAAATGTTGCTGCTTCATGTAGCCAGAGGGATTTTGAAAACACTACATAGCTGGAAGGGACGAAAAATACCAAGTGTAATAGTCAGCGGATGACAGGATTAGAGAACAGCCTGATACCTGCTCTAATCTGTGGTGGTTCAGACAAGTTGTTTTTGTGTAAAGTCAACTAAGTTATGGTAGTTATATCTACTCTCCATTGCTTTTGTTAGCATCCACAAGTGTTGATTCCTAACTAAACTGGTTTATATTTCTACTTTTCTTACATCAAAAATACCTAAAAGTATTGCTATAATGCATAAAATCTTAGTGAAACTAAAATAAATTAATTTATCACCCATTCATTTCCTAAACTATTTGCAAAACAAAGACAAAATGCAACAAGTTATTAAGTAAAAAAAAATCTAGGTTCAGATTAGAGCTGCAATACATTGTTGGAGCATCGACATTGCAATGTATGTGTGACTCACATCACAGGTCCTGCACTTTTTATATATATATATATATATATATATATATATATATATATATATATATATATATATATATATATATATATATATATATATCTCACAGGGTATAAACAGGGGTGTCAAACATGTGGCTGGGGTCCAAATCTGGCCATCCAAAGAGTCCAGTCCGGCCCCTGGGTTAAAAATGATAATGAATATATTGATAAGTTTATTTCAGGTTCCACATACAGATCAAAATGGGTTGGATCAGTAAAATACTATCATAATAATAACCTATAAATACTCACAACACCACATTTTGCTCTTTGTTAATTTAAAAATATTCATGTCATTTTACTGTATTTACAATAAAACAAACTATTATTTCACAAAAAAAAAAACATTTTAAAATGAAGTGTAAATTTAACAATGTTCTGCCTGTTATTAAATGTTTTGTGTATTTGTAGATCCACTAATAAATAATCTGTACATTGTAAGTGATGTGTAAATGATAAACTGAGACATAATCTTGTTAAAATTGCTTTAGTTTTCTGAAGAAGCGCCAGTTTATTCACATTATTCACATTGTTTTAAAGGACAGTTGGTAGATGGTAGTTTTGTTCTAAAACATATAGAGAAAAAATACGGCCAAATTCAGATTAAATTTGGTTTAATGTGGCCCCTGAACTAAAGTCAGTTTGAAAAAATAAAAAATCGCACCGTCAGTTGTTTCTAATATCGTGCAGCCCTACTGTAGTTCAGAGTGCAAACAGTAATATAAGAAGAGCTCCGGGATCAGATTCTACTAACAGGGCCGTCACATTTACAGCCATAAATCATAACATCAGGCAGAAATCGTAACCCGAGGCAGCAATAATCTCTACATTCCAACTAAACATAGTTACATTCAATAGAACAGTGAAAGTAAAGGGGAAACTGTGTCAAACATCAAACATAGATGACGGGATCATGGGTCAGGAAATAAATCATACAACAGTTCAAGCGTGTGTGTATGTTTTTTTTTTCTCCTGCTGTGAAGTCGATCTCAGCTACAGATGTACGATATCATCCGCCGCGCTCTTCCATTTCCCAATAAAAATCCAAACAGACAAATCTCTCATGGTGTAGAAAGCACATCCCATACAAGAGCCAATCAGTGAAGCCTGACAACTCCCTGACCCCCGCACCTCACCTGGCCGTCTCTATCGTAGCCTGCATTGCTAACACCGCTCACAGCTTCATCAATTGTGGGTAATTGTCTCCTTGGGACATGCTCTTCATTATTTCAAGAAACCTGGAGGATTGCTCCGCTGTGTGTTACCTCTCTAATAGAAGGTCTGGAACAACAATTAAGGAGGGAAACAGCAATTCACAAGCCATTAGTGAAAAGACCAAACAATGACTTCTCCTGGGAGTCTGTAGGCATTCATACACCTAATTGAAATCACAAGCATCCATCTTACAATCTTCAATAGTGTAGCTTTAATAACGTATATTTATAATTTAATGACACTGCCTGAACCACATTTGTCAACAGAGCTCATATAATATAAGCAGAGCTTTAGTTAGAGGGGTGAGACTGGAACAGATACAATATAGAGTTAAAGCAATGTCAAAATATGAAGCAATTTAAAAGGATGGACTGTTAACTGTACGAACACACAGTTTTACAGAGTTACAGGGATGAGGGAGGGGTTGGGTATGACTGGGCATTATAGGGATGGAAGAGTATAGGGTTTATATCTATAAGTATATTTAATTGTGTAGAAGTATATGTGTGTGTATGAGTAGGTATCTACACACACACATACATATATATATATATATATATATATATGACATATGTGTGTGTATGCATGTATGTATGTACAGTATATACTGTATGGGTATATATGTATGTATGTATATGTGCGTTTACATATGTATGGACTTGGAAGATGATTATTGTAATTGGTGGGAGTTCATAAACTATGCTTCTTCTCACTCCTTTTTGAATATGTATTATGTGTTGTATGTTTAAGTGTGTGTTTGTATATTTCTTTATTTTGACATTCATATTCGAAATAAATCAATTTAAAAAAAAAAAATAGATATTGCATATTATCCGAGAGACATTGTTTATAGCCGACATCACAGTGCGAGTCGTTCTTCATCATTATTCATTATTCAAGATCAAATTAAACTAAAAAAAAAAAAAAACAGTTTTGTTCATTGAACTGAGTTATGGAGATAAATAGATGTCAAAAAGCAACTGATTTCAGAAAAAGAAAAAGTATTAGAGCCAAATTCTAAATCTTTAAAAAAAAAAAAAAAAATTACTTAATTGTTCTGCAAATTGTTTCATACTATTTATTATTTTGTAAATATTTATTTATTTTGTTTATTTTTCTACATTTTGTTTTTTTATTTTTGTATTTTGCTTCAATTTTAATTCCATTTGTGTGTGTGTGTGTGTGTGTGTGTGTTCATGTTACGTATTATTTTGTTAGTTTGTTAATTTTTTGTACATTTTTATTGGTCACTTTGGCTGTCTTTGTTCATTTTGTTGCTCATTTTATTCTTTTTTTTGTATTCATTTATTTTTACTGTGGACCTGCTAAAGTCTCCGGAGTTAAAGGATTAATGCTACGACGAACTGACAGGAAACTGTGACACTTTGTCAACATCAGGAACCAAACAGTGAGAGAAAAAATGGGGGAAAAAAAACAATGAAACTCATAATAAACTGTTGTCACATCATGTCTTATTCAAGGGGAGCAGGAATCAAATATTGTTTTATGAGAATTTAACATATTTATTGCTATCAAGTTTGAATTCAGTGTACTATCAATACGTTATGGAACATTTGTGAATTTATTTATTTATTTTTTTGTACAATAAAAGTTTTCAGGTCATATTGACACAGTCGTGTGTAACTGCGTAACTGATACTCTTCCCCATAATATTTTTTTTATTTAGTTTTATTTACTTGCACATCATAAACAGCAAAAGAACAATTTAAAAAAACAATTTTCAAACAAGTAACATCATTGTGCAGTAGAGGACGGGAGCCAAAAAAAGGCTTATGTGACTACTTCCTCTGAAACAAACAATACACAAGAAGAAAATAATATGATACGACTGAAATAATCTAAAGTAAAAACAATAGAAGGAATAATCAAAGGATATCCTCCTGACACCTACTGTAGTAATAATGCACTTTTATCTTCTATAGGGGACAAAAGTTTCACAGTTTTACTTAAAAATTCTGTCCATTGTAAATGATATTCCAATTTAAAAAAAATAATATATATATATATATATATATATATATATATATATATATATATATATATATATATATATATTTTTTTTTTTTTTATTTTATTTTATTTTTTTAATATATATACATGTCCAGTTTCCAAACAAAATTAGTGTTTAATGTAAAGAAGATAAACCTGTCATTTATTCAGATATTCAGCCAAAAAAGTACTATCCCCAAAACTCAGTTCAGGTATATAATGAGTAGAGTTACACTGATATATTTTTTTTGTTTTCAATATGGACCATCAGTCTTAATGACTCATATCATTCACTCTCTATTAATAAACATGTAGCCTTAACACTGATCACTGCAGGTCATGGAGCCGCTACATCACCTCCTGTGTTCACGGCGGCCTCGCTACACTGCTGCGTATCGCTCATGATGTCGTATACGGACTCATAGTCATGACCCTTAGTCGTCAATTTTCAGTGAACTCAGGAAGACACCAGGTAGACCAGGGGTGTCAAAGTCATTTTAATTTGGGGACCACATCCAGTTCAATTCAATCTGGAGTAGGTCGAACCATTAAAATAAAATAATAGCATAATAAACTACACTAACAGTCAAAAGTTTTGTTTTTCTTTATTTATTTTCAGCAATATTTACATTATAGATTCTCACTGAAGGCATCAAAACTATGAATGGACACATGAAATGATAAAGTTTAAGAAAATAAAATAAAAAAAGTGTGACATTTTGTATTTTAGATTCTGCCAAATAGCCACATTTTGCTTTTATTACTGCTTTGCATATTCTTGGCAGCTTTAGGAGGTAGACACCTGAAATGTTTTTCGACAGTCTTGAAGGAGTTGCCAGTGATGCCGAGCACTTGTCGACCATCTGCGGTCCATCTCATGCCATTTAAATGAGAAGGTGAGTGCAAACTTTTGACTGGTGGTGTAAAAAAAATAATGACAACTCCAAGTTTGTCCTTCATTTTAGTTGCAATGAAAATATTGAATTCCGAAAATTTTTGGAATAAAAATGTGAATAACATGAAAAAACAAATCTAATTTCTCAACAAAAATAAGCAGAATTTGAACAATATTATGCCTCAACTTATCATGTGTACATGTGCGTGAGACTACACACAAAGTTACACAAACATTTGGAAACATTTAAGTTTGGAATGTGGAACAAAAATGAGAATATTTCCTACATTCCTTATTTTTAACGCAATTTACAGATGGAATCTACAAATGTACAAAACATGTAACTGCCAGAATATTGTTAAAATTGGACTTCTTTTTATTTTTGTTCACATGTTATTGTTAAAGTGCTATTATTTTCTTTTAAATCATATTGGGTTGAATGTCGCCACTGAATTCAAATGAGTTCACCACCCTTGACTGTTTATATATTCAGTGTCATTTTTTGCTTTTCATGAAATCATGCCGTGGGCTGGACTGGAACCTCCACAGAGACGGTTTTGGCCTGTACTGACACCTGCCAAGGCAAGGTTTATTTGTACAACCCAATTCACAGTGCTTTACAAAAATGGAAAAGAGACAAATTAAAAACACACAATTATAGTTAAAACATAACATTCGTCTAAAATGTTGTATCATCTCATGTGTCTCATTTCTTCTCTCTTATTTGTTATCTTTTTAGATTGTATCAATGTTTATTTTTTAGCTTATATATTTCTCATATATTTATTCATGATTTATTTCTTCAGAAAAAGGGTCCGAGAGAAATGCCATTTCAGGTCTCTGTATGGGAACACATGTAGCAGAAGTGAAAATAAAGCAAGAAAGAATCTGCATCAGATATTATTATTGTGCGAAAGTAAATCTTACATAGATTTACTTTACTTCATCTTAAAATTCATCATTTTAAGATGAATCAGAAAACAAATGACAAAAGTGCTGGTTAGTTCATGTTGTTAATCAGAATCAGAATCAATATCAGAATTACTTTATTGATCCCATAGGGAAATATCTTTGATCAACTCATCATAAAGCTCAGGGGAATTGATAATGAAGTGTGATGGAAGAGGGAAATATCTAAAACATGCAGGACACCCCTGGGTCAGATGATAGGTTATAAATAGGAATTGTTTTTGTCATGATAAACTATATTGTTGTTTTTGTGATTTAGGACACAAAAAATTAAGATGTAGAAGCGCCATTTTTTCTACTACTGTTTATTGTAAATTGTATTCTAAAGGTGTCGCTTTTCCACTCTCCTTTTGGAATCTGATGGGTCACCCCGACTTACCAACACATGTTGCCTTTGAAAGTGGTTTGTCACCTCCACTGGCTGCATATTGCATTCACAGAAAACAACAACAGGAACGAAGGACGCAGAAAAAGTCGGTCTGTCTGACATCAGAGGGACTTTAGAGTCACCCACGTGGGGTTAAGCCCGTAACTGGCAGCGAATCTGAAGTAGCATTAGCATTAGCATCAACAACAGAAGACGGAGCCACAGTAGCTGCTGCACAAACCGGGAAAAAATGGCGGATCAAACTGGTTCATGTGCTCTCTGTGGAAATAAAGCCTCTTTTTTTTCTATTCGCGTTTTTAGATCAAGCAAAGGCACGGAACCTAGCTGGATGCTACTTAGCTACAAACACAGCAAGGGGGGAGGGGAGTGTTCTTTCACGCATCCTGAGCCAATCAGAGACGCCTCGTGACCGCGTCATAGACACGTATGAGGAAGTACCTGTAAACTAACTGTTCGACCTCGAATCATTTTTCAACCGTGAAAAACCAGCTTGAAACAAAGCAATCCGGGCATTTAAAAAAAATAGAACAAACACAATGTATTCAATAACAAGTAATATTAATGAAATAACCATGGAATGACAGCTTTAAAATGATTTGTAAAAAATAAAGTGAACTAAAACTAAACAAATGTTTGGAAGCACTTTGGGTCTGCTTTAAAAATAAATATTTACTGACATAAAAGAGAAAATATTTTTCAGATAAAACACATTTCTATATAATTTTTATTCAAAAAGCTGCATGTAATCTGGTAAAAAAAAACCCGAAAAGGACAAGAAAATTACATGGTATTATTTTTTCGAATATATTTTTATTCTCTCAAAGCCACATTTTGGGAATCAAACTAATTATGCAAGGAAAAGTGTTTTAGAAAAATGACTGCCTTTGAAACTCACTCATGATTAATGTGTTTAAATGGTTTCATTTTCCTGTATGTAATGCCAGTGGACACAATGGGTTACATACAAAAGGAATGAGACTGAGATTCATGACAAACCTGCATGTCTGGATTACAAAAAAAACCCACTAGTATTGTCAAATTTAACACAGTGTCTTTATTCATGTTTTTCATTTTAAATGCACTGAAACCTTGGTAGCCTTAGTCCCAATTCTGTTCCTATTTTTGGCCCCAATGTTTTATTAAAACTTAGTTCATTTTTGGATGGCTTAGAGCAGGAGTATATATTTTTTTGCATTTATCTGAGATCATCATTAGGTACACACATCCTGGGGGAGAAATATGTCTAAATTTATTTTTTGTTATTGGGTCTATTGTAAAAAAGCTGGAAAAATGCCAGATACCAAAATAAGCCTAGTTTCATGGAGGCACCCATTTTTAATTGTTAGATAAATTCATTTGCTTTTTAAATGCAGAGCATCGTTCATTACTATTCGTCACTTTAATGTGCATCTTGTTTTTTCCCTATTGGTGCTTTTTTTTTCCAAACCTAAGCTCAAAGGATCTAATTTTATTGAGTCAGAGTTTTTATAATTAGGATGGAAGGAGAGTTTTCTCTGTCTGAATTTATAAAGGTTGACCTCAACTAAGCCATGAGAAATGCAGCAGAGAGGCCTCAGACATAGAGGACATAGCAAGTAGAGCTGCTGTAATGAATGCACTATTGTCATCATTCGTTCAAAAATAATAATTACAATTGCAAATGGATGTTCATCTATAGCCTGTCCGTCCATGGGAATGGATCTGTCCTTCAGTCTGGTTCTCCTCAAGATTTATTCTTTTTTCCAAACGTTTTTTCTTGCAGAGAAGGAGGATGCTTGGGACTTTTCATATATTTCTGTAGTTAATTGTGTTTCTGTAAAGCCCTGTGAGACCACTTTGTTGTGATTTGGGGCTTTATAAATAAAATTGAATTGAATTGAATATTTAACAGATTTGAAGAAGTGAACGAAATGATTAAATGAGGAAATATATCTATACTTGTCTTAGATCATTGGGTCAAAAAAACAGCTAGCAATGTGCCAGGTACCAAAAAGTACCTAGTTTCATAGAAGTATCCAAATACTGACCCACTGAAAATGACAATTAAAACAACAGGTAATGATGGATTCCAATATCAGAGCCCTGTTGGTCAAAATAACAGGAAGAACATCTCACAAAACCTCTGAAATCAACTGATCCAGTCAGAATTGTAATATACCGCATAAAACTTTATCCCCCCCCCCCCAATAAAACAATGAATTTAAAGAGTAAGACAACACTCAAAGTTTGACATATTCCTGCAGGAGAAAATGGACAAACACTTAACATAATCTCTAAATTATCCTCATAAACTGACTTCAAAACACTCCCAAACCTTGAGAAAACAGTGCTCCAAAATGACTGTATTTACCATGCTACTGTACTCTGTCTTTTTTAAATAAATGTGACGGTATGACACAGGAAGTCACAGAGGGAGTCCATGAAAAACAAACACCACAAAACATTCTCATTCTGCTAGCTTAAAAAATAAGTCATGACAATGATCTACAGTATTAGGAACAAGTTTACAGACAGCCTTGAATTTTTAAACAATGTCTATTATCATTAAATATTTACGGAAAATCAGTTCTGTGTATCTACAAACAAATACAAATATTTTTTGTGTTCCTATAGTTCACAGGTAGTAAAAGCTTTTAATTGTTCCTATAGTTCACAGGTAGTAAAATATTTTAGCTGTTCCTATAGTTCACAGGTAGTAAAAGCTTTTAACTGTTCCTATAGTTCACAGGTAGTAAAATATTTTAACTGTTCCTATAGTTCACAGGTAGTAAAATATTTTAACTGTTCCTATAGTTCACAGGTAGTAAAATATTTTAACTGTTCCTATAGTTCACAGGTAGTAAAATATTTAACTGTTCCTATAGTTCACAGGTAGTAAAATATTTTAGCTGTTCCTATAGTTCACAGGTAGTAAAAGCTTTTAACTGTTCCTATAGTTCACAGGTAGTAAAAGCTTTTAACTGTTCCTATAGTTCACAGGTAGTAAAATATTTTAACTGTTCCTATAGTTCACAGGTAGTAAAAGCTTTTAACTGTTCCTATAGTTCACAGGTAGTAAAAGCTTTTAACTGTTCCTATAGTTCACAGGTAGTAAAATATTTTAACTGTTCCTATAGTTCACAGGTAGTAAAAGCTTTTAACTGTTCCTATAGTTCACAGGTAGTAAAAGCTTTTAACTGTTCCTATAGTTCACAGGTAGTAAAAGCTTTTAACTATTCCTATAGTTCACAGGTAGTAAAAGTTCACCGTCATGAGTCATGATATGAAGTGGTGACTTACAGGCCCGAACACAACATTAATGCAATTTATCACATTGACAGTCCAAACCCTTTTTTTCCCACCGCTGTTAAATTGTGATATAGTTATCATCAAAAAACTCCAATAAACTGAGTTTATTCCATAGATGAACCGTCCCTAAAGAGGAGTAAAAAAATTTGGGAATGGAGTAAATAAAATGAATAACTAAAACAGTCATTTAAAATGTAAAAAAAAAAAAAAAAAAAAAAAAAAAAAGTGCAAAGCTAATAATTTGTCAGAGTATGATAAAGTGCCACAGCTGAGTTTCCTTCTGGGTAGGTCAGCATCTTTCTATATTCATAATCTTTGGGGCTTTGTCCACAAGCTCAGGAGTACTACACCTGCTGCAGCTGATATAAGTCAACTCAGGACTCCATCCCCCCTGGACTGCCTGCTGCTTCCCTCCTCGTATTGTGCCATTATTTCCCCAAAGCAGGTAATTTATGCAGCCGTTTATCTAGCAGGAAAGCAGAGCTCCGGGGACAGAAACACAAGGCGGAGGAACGGTGCGAGTGCAGCTCTGGGCATTGATTTCACAGATTGATGGTTGATGCAGATTGCTTGCATGTAATCTCATTTAGTCACCCTCAAGTACATACCTTATAGCCTGGTCCAAGCTGATGAATTGCAAATATCTGAGCAGGATTGAGGGCTTCACTGAACACATAGACGGCTCCTAGCTGCCCGCAAAATACTCTGTTAGCGTCCGCTGTCTCAGAGGAGCCGAGGAAGCACTTATCATAACTCTGCAAGAAGCACATAGAGAGTAAGAGCAGAGGTGGAAGTAACCGAGTACAAATACTTCCTTTACTTAAGTACACTTTTTAGGTATTTCTACTTTTACTCCCTACATTTTTCTATAAATATCTGCACTTTATACTCTTTACATTTATATAAATATCTGTACTTTATACTCTTTACATTTATATAAATATCTGTACTTTATACTCTTTACATTTATATAAATATCTGTACTTTATACTCTTTACATTTATATAAATATCTGTACTTTATACTCTTTACATTTATATAAATATATGTACTTTATACTCTTTACATTTATAGAAATATAAACTAAAGGAATTGAACCAGTACTTCTACTTTTACCAGAGTAGTTTTTCATACCAGGACCTGTACTTCTACTTTTCAGATCATATTGGGCTGAACGTGGAACTGAACTAAAATGAGTTTGACACCCTTGTGACAGATAGTGGATATTTCACACAAACATCATAGATGTAATGTAGAAACTAAATATGGATGCACAGCCAACATGAATAAAAACACAATTTAAAAATAGATTAAATAAACACTAAAAAACTAAATATCATGTGACTATTTATAGGATGTTTATTGGATGCATCTGCTGCTACTCCAGCGTTTTGGGACGTGTCTATTACCTGGCTGGGGATTAAGAGGTAGAGTGAAATAAATGCAAAACGACCTGAGTATAAAGAGTCGCCTTAGGTCTGTTAGATCAGTGTCACTACAAGGGAGGGATGTCGACATGTCAATGTTCAGCGCCACGTCAGAACATATTAAAAGCAGGTCTACAAGAGAAGAAGAAGAAGAAGTAGAGTACTTACATCATTTGTGTTGACGTGCCATGCCATGTCTCCATATGAAACCAGCTGTCCGTTAACGTAGCATCGAATTTCACTGTTCCTCCAACGACTGTAGATTTGAACTATACTGATCATGTACCACTGAGGGGGGAGAAGAGAGTCACATTAGACTTAACTCACTAATTAAACCACAAAGTAAATTATAATAATGATATTATAATATATTAAGTTTCACATGTCACATTATTAATATTATAATGTGACATGTTCATTCCAGTGGACACTTATCCCACAGTTGTTCTCTTCTATTAAAAAAAAAGGTAAAAAAAAAATAAAAATAATAATAATAATATAAAATTGAATTCCCATCTTCTTGCCTTTAGTGCACATGTTAAATGTATTGTAATCTGCTCCTTTAGTTATTAATCACCTTGTGTGTGTGTGTCCACAGAGACATATCATGCTACAACTCAATGAATACTTGAGATATCACCACGAAATCACATGGGCATATAAATATAGATAATGTGCATCAGATGCAATGATGCATTTGAGTAAAGGTCAAAGGTCAAGGTCACAATTAACTAAAAGTTTAAACTAAAATCACATTATCGGTTATAACTCAAGAACGGAAGGTCACATAACTTTCATATTGGTACCAAACGATGCGGAATGAAGATTTCTATAATTCTCATAATTGGTGTTATCACCTACAATCAATAGTTTTTTTAGATCTCAGGAGGTCAAAGGTGACATGTCGCAAAAATTAAAATGTGTAACACTGTTTGTGTCAAGTGTGTTAATATCATAGGTATAAATGTTAATACATAAATGTACTTTTTGGAGCTTAAAGGTGACTGTAGAGGTGATCACAGTGAAGCAATTTACATTCAGGAATACAGGTGACAATTGCGGGGGAAGGGAAAATCCCCACCGCATACCAGCCTCCAGGGGAACCGACACCCTACAACTCTTCAGGAATCTGACCAACGATCCTTCAGGAGCTAAAGACAGATAACATCTGAAGAAGGAGGGGTCAACTAAGGTGTTAAAGCTTTTTCCTCTTTAGTGTTATGTGGTCATATACACTCAACGACCCTTTAGTGTCTCATGGCCCCTCTTGGGTCATGGATGCTCAAAGACTTAGACTGGACTTTTCTGACAAGTGACTTTTTTAATCTTAAAGGTAATCATATGTTGTAATACTGTAACTGATTGTAAACTGATTGTGATATTAAATTAATGAAAAAGACAATGAGAAGACGCTAAGAAGTTTGTCTTAACCAACCGCTTAGGCTATAAATATCATTTGAGTACAGTTAAAGATGCTTACTTAATAATTATATAAAAAGTATCAGTTAATTAATTTTTTCCCAATACACAAGCATAGACATATCACACCATAACTTAACCAATACTGGATATATTATAATATTACTCTCTTTCTTTCTTTCTTTCTTCCCTTCCTTCTTTCCTTCTTTCCTTCAATCCTTCCTTCCTTCTTTCTTTCTTTCCTTCCTTCTTTCCTTTTCTCCTTCCTTCCTTCTTTCTTTCCTTCTTTCCTTCCTTTCTTTCTTTCCTTCTTTCTTTTTTTCCTTCCTTCTTTCCTTTTCTCCTTCCTTCCTTCTTTCTTTCTTTCCTTCTTTCTTTCCTTCCTTCTTTCCTTCTTTCCTTCCTTGCTTTCTCACCATTAGGTCAGAGTTACCATTAGATCAGGTGAACACCTACTGTAAGTTATGAGAGGACAGCTGCTATAAAGGTTTCTACCTAATGCTCTGAGGTCTGCAGTGGAACACTGTGAATAATAGATCAGAGAAAAGGCTAAAAGGCGGCAAGACAACACATTTTTCACTCCCCACAAAGCCATGTCAGACACCAGCTGTAATTATACAGGGATGAAAAGTGCAACTAGGAAGGTGCTTTTAGAAAATGTCATGTCATTTAGGGACGAAACTCACACTAAAGAGACTAGATAAAAACACAAAAAGGACAAAACAACTGAACAGTATTTGTTGGAAGAGGGGAGAGTTATTCTTTACTTTAGTTTTTGCAATTAAGAATAACCACATGCTCTAATTAGAGGGGTGGGATGGAGAGGGGGGGGTTGATTGGTATATGAATGTTAGCGCTGCAGCTGGTTTGTGCAGAGTTGAGTCTCTGTGATATTCTAAAGAACACAAACCTATTATAGTTATTATAACAAAGACATTATGCTTATGCTTACAACATCCATCTGTGCAGAAACATACTGTATTGTCCAAAAGTCTAATTCAGCGGTTGCCAAAGTGGGGTTCGGGACCCATAGGGGTGGTCGCGGAGAGATGAGGCTTTTTTAAAATTGTACTTTATTTAATTTTTTTTTGGAATACATGTGTTTTCATATACGGTAAACCTTTATTCAGAATTAACGTGCCAATGTAAACACGAAGGAAACTGCTTTAATTCTGAATTATTTTAATCCGAATAAATAATTGAGAAGTTTAAAAAAAAAAAACATCATGTAAATGTAGCAATTGCATAGGTTGTATGTTATTTTTTCTGGTGTTTAAAGAAATTAACGACTGAATAAACTACTATGAGTACTAAAAAGTACAAAAAAAATTACTAAATATGAAGAAGTGTGTGTCAGGGGGGTAAGATTTCTTTGTTCCGCAAACTTGAAAGCTGTGGGTTCAAAAGAAAGATGATTCCCACCGCTGTTATATTAAGATACAGTGATGTGTGGCATGAACAAATGTCACATGGGGCGTTTTTTTATCCGACTGTTTATTGGTTTGACTCAACAAGGACGATCGAAGAAGATTACAGCTGTCTACCGGAAGAGGTAACAACACTTAAAAGAGGATTCATGACTGAGGGGAAGAGTGCAAGTGGCCCCGGGATAATTTAGAACAGCAATTATCTACAGATGTCTGAATCTAAAATCGATTAAAATCTTAATTCAACATGTTTTACCTTCCAACAGCCTTTATAGAAGAGCTGCTTCACTAGGACTGGGACGAATACATATTTGTTTCCAGGTGTTCTGTGAAGGCTCTAATTGTTTGACACACGCTTTGGAACTGTTTTTCTTCTCTGCAGGGACAGGTATACCACACTAACATTCCACGCTAAATTAAGTTTCATTTTCTCATCTACATTTACATCCAATTACACCTGTAAGCCTCCTCTGGGAGCCATAAACACTTCAGGCCTATGTATAGACGTGCAACTATGAAATGCCAATACAAGGAGAGGCGGTATCTGGAGAGAATAACCTGCCAGCCAATGCATTCATCTGTTGAGTTTCTAGAAATTACTCATTTAAAGACTGTGACTTCTTTATTTTTCAGTCTAATTACACTGGTCTATACAAGTAAAAAGCTTCTGGAAGATAAAACTAAAGACATTTTTACCACATGTGTGTTACTGATAAAGAAAATTCAAATCTTAAATGATGTTTGGCTCAAGTTTCCAAGATAAATCTGGGGTCAAAATGTAAAATTCTTAAAATTAACAAGAGAATAGGTTTTAGTCCAAAGGAATATTGTTCTCAGATCTACCAGATCTACTTCAAAACACTGTCTGTACATTATGATCCATTCATTTTACAGGTTCTTTCTACTGGAATATTTACTATTGTATACATGTACATAAACCAACATATATGTGGAATAAAGATAAAGATAGTGACAATATCCCTGTGCTCATCCAGACCTCACAGCTGTGATGTCTTACTATCAACAAAAGGGAGTCATTCAATAGATCATAAAATCAATCCCACTGTGTGTTTTTATCAACAAATGCCAATAACAGTGTGAATGGTATAGGAAGCCCCCAAACTCTTCTGGGGTAACATCTGACTGAACAAAACTGGGTAATGACATATTACTGTGGTTAAAGCTACACATGACGTTGTTGGTGAAAACTAATATTGGGATGATTATTTTCTAATGAATCAATCAGAACTGAAATCGGAGGGAAGTGTAGGGATTATAGTGAGTGAGTAATTATCATTTGGTCTTTATTTGTAAAGATGTAACGTCATGCTGTATTGCATGTTTATTTACATTAGTGGCTGCTAGCCGCTGGCAGTAGCGACTAATGTAAACAAACATGCAACGCATCTTGATGAGTCTAGGTAAACCATATTACAACAGTGTAAATAAATATTTAACCACAACCTAATGATATATAACAAATCCACATAAAAAGTTAGCTTTGGAACATACATCTGACCAAGTGGATGCTGCAGACACAGGCATTAGCATTAGCATTAGCAGACTCCTGACCACAAACGCAGATTTAAAATTCACTTTCTACAGAGTTCTTCTTTCTCACCTTTGTGAATGACAATCTTTGGTACACGTTTTTCCGCTCAGAACGATGTAAACTACACAAAACATTGACATTTTCCCAACAGAAAACTCACTTGGCTTCACTTCCTACCCTCCATCTGAAAGTCGAAATAGCAATGTGACGTCACATAGGGTGACTATTCGTCCGGATTTCGTCAGGACAGTCCAGTTTTAGAGCCATCTGTCCAGCCGTCTGTCGAGAGTCCGGCTTTTTTACATTTTGTCTGCCATTAATAGTCATAAATCCCCACCCGCTATGCAATGTAAATATTCATGCTGTGCACGCAGCCGATGCAGCGCACGAAGTGGACACAGTGAAGGCTAAGCTGTACACCCCCCCGGGCCCGTCTGTCCTAACTTTAGGGCTTTTGTCTTCCTTTTTGGACACAAGTGTCCTCCTTTCCTCTTTAATGCCAGTGGTCACCCTAATGTCACATGAAATCAACCCATTCAGATTAACCAATTAACCTATCAGTGCATGTGTTTGGATGGTGGGAGGAAACTGGAGTATCCAGAGAAAACCCACGCAGACACGGGGTGAACATGTAAACTCCACACAGAAAGGTCTGGTGTGGGTATTATATGAAGTACCTTTTTCAAAAAACAAACAAAAATAGAAGTGTTCTTCTTAATGGAACTTTTTAAAGAGTACCAAAGGCTTTCCTGTAAATGAATGTGTGAATCGGATACTGTGTAAAAACTGTAAAGCAGTGTTATCACAGTTAGATCTGGGAATATACAGTGTGCCACAGCTAAACCTGAATGGTATAAAAATGCTACGTACCTTCCTGGGCTGGAAATCGTATTTCACACAATGCTGGAATCCTTTTCCTTTTGACTTTAGTGACGTCACGATCAAGCAGTTACCGACAAAATGTGCAGAGTAGCCAATACCCTTACTGGTGCGAAAGCTGTAAAAACAAAAATAGACGACATATTTCATGAGATAAAATCAAAGTAAATAAGAAGTGCCAGTCACAATAAACCCCGCCCCCCTTGTACATATTTGACCTGATTTGACCTTTCTCTTGAATTTTTCAACTAAATTAATCACTAACTGATCAAAAACCAAGTGTCTCCATTCACTCACGAGTTCTACTGGTGAATCAGACATTAAAATGAATAAGACATTGAAGAAAACAAGGGTGGTGCAATCATTTTCCCCTCCAAGATTGTATATTCTGATATTTCTAACATTGTTTGACAGAAAAAAAAAATAATCCCCCTGGCTCATACATAAAATCTGAGTCAAAAAAGCAGTTTTAGGCAAACAGACTGACTGGCATTTACATCGATATGTGTCTGGAGAACAGATACACAAAACGTAGTGTGTACAGATATTTTCTCGCACCCCTGCTGAATACCAAAAATCATTTAGAAGGATGACAGAGTTCTTTTATAAAACCATCATATTAAGTCTAGACATTCAGCACCAAATGACACTTGACGGGCAAAGGCTACAGATGAGTCTAATTCCTCCACTCTGATCTTCACAGCTCCATAGATGATAGATAAATAGAATGTCAGCGCAGAGAAAATGCCACCTGTCTTACCGAAATGGGACAATCCTATACAGTCCACACCCTCCCCCCCCTCACCCCACCCCACCCCCTTTTTCAAATGAACATCTTTTTCCCTTCTGACGTGTGCTCACTACACTCCTACAGGCTTAAGGGCTACAGCAGTCCATCACCGTCACAGCCCTCCCACTCGGATCATTGAAAACAAACAGAGCTCTTCATCAGGGAAAGATAAGGCGACGGTAGGCCTGTGTGTGGTGGGGGTGGGGACTTATCTGAGACCGAGCCAGCTGAGATGCTCAGGTGGTCAAACCTGCTTGTAATTACACATCAGATGGAAAAGCATCAACCATGGTCGGCTTTTGAAGAGTCTGTTTTTGCTTCTTTTTTTTTTTAATGTAAGTGTTGTCAGATGATTAAAATTTTTAATCAGATTAACACTTTTACACATGAATTAAGCAATTTTCCCCCCAAGTGTTTTGTCTACTTATTACAGTAGGTATGAAAAAAACAAAAATAAGCAATGCTATAAAATACAATTTCACAAAGCTATTACTCATGTCCACTCAGCAGTTACCTGGGAGTTTTTATTCCTGTTTAATTCTGAATAAAAGTTAATTCCACTTTAAGATGACAACTATTCCAGTTGAAAATTAAAATGTAATTCGGCATAAAGTTTATTCCAATTTTAATTCCGAATTCAATTATTGGGAGCTTAAGTCTCCACCCCTTCTGGGAAATTCATGGGGCCTGAAGTCAGAAAATTAATGAATGGTATTCAATGGGAAATAAAACGTTAAAATCTTATCTGGTTTGTCATGTGCCCTGAATCACACGCATGTTGTAACTCTTAATAAATGATAATTATTGATGTGTGTTTCAACTGCTTCTGTTAACCAACGGCTGGCACACATGTGACGTCACCACAGACTCCACACCACAGATGAGCAGAGTGTGACGTCACATACGACGCATTGTAATCTCTTACTAAGTCCACATAAAACCTAATGTCGCGTCATCAAAAACAGGTGGTCTGCCTATGCCACATCAAATATTTCTTATTAAGTATCACTATCATATGTGAATTTCAGAGCACTTGTCAAACTGAATCACAATTTAGCTTGACTCGCTCCATTCACTCCCATTAAAAATTTTTGCGAACTAAGCACCCATGTACTGGAAGTAGAAGGGTGTGACATAGCCTCCCCATTCCTCTGCCATGTAAACAGTTAATCCCACTTTCACATTATTCTCACCGCGATGACGCATATATTTCGTGTTGATGACACACTATATTTCACGCTGCCGGCATGATTCCTATGGTTGATTCGGTCGAGCTACTGCTTCATAATTATCACAAAAATAAAAGCAAAAATCACATGTGGTATCTAGTCTAACATGTTCCTAGTTAAAACGAATGCAAAACAGTTGTTTCTTCGTGTCGTTTCTTTTGGGATATGATATAACCCTTAGCAGAATCACGTTTTTGATTCCATCCGAATGTACAACAACGCTCAGGCATTGTTGGTTTTGTGTTGTTTCTGGAGGAGACTAATGATACTGATGGTTCAGTAGTTAGCATTAGCACCGTCAAAATGGTGGCACTCTATGACGTGACGACAAGTGGGAATCCCTAATAGTTAAAAAAGACTTCTGAGTGGTTTTGTGCTGGAGGGTCACATATGTAAAAAATACAAATATTTATTCAACAGAAACAAAACAAGTGTTCCATTTAATTGTGTTGAAATGTTTTATCAGATTAATCACAGTGATGGAGTTAATGTGTTAACTTTGACAGCCTAAGTTTGTTTGTTTTTTTGTCTACATGCCCCGTCAGTGAGCTGCAAAGCCCTGGGAGTCACACATAAACAGGATTAGCTGGGCATATCTCACCCTTTTTGTGGCTCTGTCAGTAAGAAATCACCGCCACATGAATACCAACAACTTACCAACAAATAACATTTCCTTCTGAGGTGAGCAGACTCTTTTATTGAATCTTCTTGATCCAAACGAGACACGGCAGTCAACGAGTCAACTGTTATCTGGGAGTAATTAGCATCCACTTCTCTCTTTTCATCTTTATTATCCTCTCTTTCTTTGCCATCGACGACTCTTTTATACGTCCCTTTGTATTATATGACTTCTCTCCAAAAAGGCTCATCTCACAAACAGAAAAGGAGTGCATCAGAGCATTACTGCTTTTTTGGGCTTATTGATTTCAGTGCTAATTACCCACAAGCCTCTGCACAAGCCAGTATATGAGCAGTACTTAGAAAATCGAAATCAGTGTTGCAAAAATATATATATATATATATAAATATCACAAGAAGTCGCTATTAGTTCTCTGAAAAGTCAGTAGATTATGTCATGATGTCACCCATGACGTAACCACACCCACATAGCATGTGACATAATCACATGATCAGGCCTAATTGCTGTTTTTTTCATATTTCACCATCAGATGGCGCTGTCGACAAATTTGGAGGAGTTGACAAGTCGTCTGTCTCTCTCTCTCTCTCTCTCTCTGAAGAAGCATCTGCTAGCTAACCTCAGTGTAAGCAGCAGCACAGTCTACACGCATTAAGACAACACACACCTTTTTCTTTTTGCATTCCATATAAAAACTGAGGACAGGTGACAGACGTGTGGACAGTCCGGTTTCACAGCCGTGGGTCCAGACCAAATGTGGACATATGTTCACCCTTACTGATGTTGTGCAGTTACATTCAACTGAAAACTCTTTGCTAACGTTAGCTTCTGTTTTGTTGGGGTTCAAATGCTGATGCGTGTGTCTTATCAGTGGACATTGTTACGTTGCAGTGAACCTTAATACAAGTTACTCATTACTGGACAGGTGTGTGTCCGTGGTTTGTTTTGTTTTTTAGCCGCGTGTCTGTGGTGTTCCTCCGCTGACAATGTGATGATGTTATCACGACTCCTCATCACGAACCATCATCACGACCCATCGACTCGACTTCGACTTAATCGACGGATAAGTCGACTTGGAAAAGAACTGAAGTCGTTAATGCCCTACCGTTAAGTGGATTTTAACTTGTGTGTCATTCCTTGCGTCGCGTCATCAGTCATGACAGACTGATCTCCAGAAAAACTGTCTGCATGTCTTTTGGGGAATACCGAAGCACTTCTCTCACCAGTGAAAACAGCTTATATGCTGCCACAGGGAAATTTATTTGCTACTTATAAGCAAATGCTACATATATACGGAGACAATTAAAACAAAAGTAGCGTCTCGTCTTCAGTTTTTCATCTGCGTTTAGACGAGCGTATACTGGAGGAAATCCTTGTTTATACAAAGACGCAACAGTTGGGGAAATACGACTGGATCTGAACTTTATGTTTACGCTAGTGTAATCTCGATACTCTCGCCTAATTCCTTTGTTCTCTATCATAATTTATGTCGTTATCAGAGAAAAAAAACAACAAAACAAACCAAAAACAGACCCTTTCAGTAAACACACTATACACAGTGTGTGAGAAAAACAACCATGTCTATGAAACTATTTTAACCCTGAAAAACAAGTTCCAGCCATAATCGTCTTAGATGGGAAAATCACTGTACATCACACGCCATATTGCTTTGTCAATAAAGCAGCTGGTAGCTTTACAGGTCTCTGCAGAGCTCCAATGATTTCTAATAGAAAACTAAAGCAATTAGAGGATGAGAGAGAAAGTGACATTTTCTGCTCTGTGGTGTCATAACGGGGACGATACAAAACATTTGACAACCTGCACTGGGACTGGAGCAGAGGCTTTGAAAAATAAACAACAAAGAATAGAATAGAATAGAACAGAGTAGAGTAGAATGGACTAGAGTAGAGTAGAGTAGAGTAGAGTAGAGTAGAGTAGAGTAGAGTAGAGTAGAGTAGAGTAGAGTAGAGTAGAGTAGAGTAGAGTAGAATACTGTGTACAACATAACTCAAAAAGTTATGGACAGATCTCGATAACATTTAGATGAAACTTTCCGGATAATTTGGGAATGACACAAGGACCAATCGATTAGATATTGATGATTAGAATAGAATAGAATAGAATAGAATAGAATAGAATAGAATAGAATAGAATAGAATAGAATGTTGTAGTGTTGTACCATCTTGGTAAAACCATACAACACTACAATAATGATAATATAACAATATTTGTCATTCACATAAATGAATACCAATGTCATCTGTTTAGAAAAATGTTCCTTAACAATATTAAAATGATGTTTGTTTTCTGAGTGAATATTGTACAACAACAATCAATGACATTTTTGTCCAAGAACCTGGTGACACTGTTACTATAGACCTTCAGACACAAACAGTTAAATATTTTGTCATTGTACTCATGTATAATAATGTGGAAATGTCACAGATGTATTTTATAATAACAGAAGTCCTGTCATGTAAGAAGACATTTCATGAAATTATATTCTATTACTTGCCTGGTTTGGTAAATACTGCAGATAAAAATAAAATATTTAAATGTAAGTGTTCAGGCTTTGGTCAAAGTTGTTCTCTGAAAATATTCACATCTTTTTAACATTCGATCAGCAGTAGATGCAGTACTTCCATTTTTTATTTGTATTTTTTGGCAGGAAAACACATCAGATTGGGAAAGAAACCCACCCTGGTACCTCATACTGTGTAATATAGAAAGAGAATGACAAAAAAAGAAGAAAATAAAGTATTACATGTGTCTGAGATGTGAATATAGTACACTCTGCTTTCACGATAATGATGTTTTTTTTCGATATATTGTGCAGCCCAAGGCTTTATTTTCATTGTACAGATTGTGAAATGAAATTGCATGTGGTCTCTGCGATGAACAGTGTGTACTCACCAGTAGAGATATGGTTTATCCTTGTCAACATTGATGTTATTTAGGGGATCCATTCTGAACCAGGAGTTGAATGTAAAGCCGTTCTGATAAGGCCACTTGGCAATAGGAGGTAAAGCAATAGCCTGGGGACAGAAAAAAAATAAAAAAATAAAAATAAAAAACCCAAATGTAATCTGAAAATACTGCAGTTGTATCAAACTAATTTGAAATTAAACTTGTGGAAATTAACTTGAGTCACAGTTTATAAAATAAAACACCAATTAAATACTGACAGTTTGCCTTTTGAGAATGAATAATGAAAAACCGACTCCACAGTGACTAATTATCCTGTAATTGATATGATTGATTGTAACAGATACTTTTCATGGATTATTTTTTTTAATGATGTCCTAATATTACGGTTATATTATTGGTATATATATAAAACCTTAATATTGTGATGTTTTAGAAATGTATATTATCAGATGACCTATTCTTAAATCTAAATATCGGCAAATGTATATGTAATATATATATATGGCTATGTGCACATGTGTGTATATATATAGTGTTAAGTAATGTAATATGATATACATTAGACATTTGATATTATACATAATTATGGGTGTATATTATTAGATAATCTATATTATTATTGTATGCATATATACATATAAACCTTGATATTGTGATGTTGTTATAGTCATATTTCTTTTCTTGGTATGTAAAATTAAATTTGTATGAATGTGTCTGTCTTTTTATTTTATTTTCATTTATTTATTTTTTTTAGGAGAAGAGGTGGGATTAAATAAGTTTTGTTTCTTTCCACTCCTTTTCGAATATGCAAACAAAGCAATGTTTTGTTATGTGTTGTTTCTGTTTTTCATTTATATGTTTTTATATTAGTTGAGTGCAATTATTTAAGCTGTTGCATATTTGAAATTAATTAACTACTAGTACTACACATTATCATGAAATTACATCAAAATAACCATAGAATTAACATCTTATTAGTGATCTGTAATGTAAATTGTTACCTTTTATTGGAATAAAACAAATACAATTAACATTAGTTAAAAGGTTCACATTTTTATTAGTTCTCATTTATTTGTGTATTCGGTCTCTAATAGTTCATAACGTTTGAATTTCAACCCTCCAGCAACTGCAAAGTTATCTTTATATTCATTTAGGCAAAAATCAAGTGGATTTCAATGCCATATTGTTATTAATTTTTGTTCTTTTTTATTTGATCACTTTGACTATTTTGGTTCATTTTATTCTTTTTTTTTGTTTGGGCCGTGGAACTAGTAAAGTCTCAGGAGTTAAAGAGTTAAACATTTACATCAGTAGTTTGGCTTTTTATGGGTTAAAATTTACTATGACATGAGGAGAAAAAAAAAAAGTGAGTCCTTACTGCTGCAGTGCGACCAGAGAAGTTGAAGAAGGCGTCTGGACCGTGTCTCTGGGGCATCTGATTCAGCACCGACAACATTTTGATGGCGTGCTTCGGCTGCACAGGTGGTAAAAAAAAAAAAAAAAGGAGTCATAACAAGAGAGTGTTTCAGAAAGTCAATACCATGTCAATTGTCTCATTCTGCAGATGAGTGGAATATAGAACAAGCATGGAACAGATGAGTGCAGCTCTAGGGAGGGACAGTCACAGTCATACACCTCAGCTCTATCCACACCCTGCAGTCACTCACCCAAAGGCCTCCCTCCCCCTGGAGCATACTGAAGAGGAACTTCAGCTCCTTCACTGTGATGCTGTAGCTGGCCAACACTCCTAACATGTCCACCAGCAAATCTGTCAAAGACAACAAACACACAGAAACAATAGTTCTTTATTAAGACTTTATTAAAGGTGTCATTACAGTAAAAACCCTGAGGTACCAACACATGCTGCGTTTGAAAAGGGGTGTGTCACCTCCACTGGATGGATTTCTAGAACATTCTTATTCTCAGCTCATCACAATCTGACACAGACGCACTGAGTCAGTTTCTGATGCACATGGTGTCCCCCTCAGCGTCTAACTGAGACGCAGTGGGTTTGTAACACACACTCAGAACCATAACCCTCACCCTCAGCCTCACCCTCAGTCTGACCCTCACTCTAATCCTGACCCTAACCCTAACCCTCACCCTAACCTCACCCTGACTCTCACCCTAACCCTGATGCTGTCCCTGTCCCTCACCCTAACCCTGAACCTCACCCTCCCGCTGTCCTTCACCCTGACCCTAACCCTCACCCTGTCCCTCACACTAAGCCTGAATCTAACCCTCACCCTCATTCTCACCTTGACCCTGACCCTAACCCTCACACTGTCCCTCACCCTGACCCTCACCCTAGACCTCACATTGTCCCTCACCCTAACTCTAAACCTCATCCTGACCCAAACCCTAATCCTTACCCTAACCTCACCCTGACTCTCACCCTAACCCTGATGCTGTCCCTGTCCTTCACCCTAACCCTAACCCTCACCCTCACCCTCACCCTAACCCTAAACGTCACATTGTCCCTCACCCTAACTCTAAACCTCATCCTGACCCAAACCCTAACCCTCACCCTAACCTCACCCTGACTCTCACCCTAACCCTGATGCTGTCCCTGTCCCTCACCCTCCCCCTGTCCTTCACCCTAACCCTAACCCTCACCCTGTCCCTCTCACTAAGCCTGAATCTAACCCTCACCCTCATTCTCACCCTGACCCTCACCCTAACCCTCACACTGTCCCTCACCCTGACCCTCACCCTAGACCTCACATTGTCCCTCACCCTAACTCTAAACCTCATCCTGACCCAAACCCTAACCCTCACCCTAACCTCACCCTGACTCTCACCCTAACCCTGATGCTGTCCCTGTCCCTCACCCTAACCCTCACCCTGTCCCTCACACTAAGCCTGAATCTAACCCTCACCCTCATTCTCACCCTGACCCTCACCCTAACCCTCACACTGTCCCTCACCCTGACCCTCACCCTAGACCTCACATTGTCCCTCACCCTAACTCTAAACCTCATCCTGACCCAAACCCTAACCCTCACCCTAACCTCACCCTGACTCTCACCCTAACCCTGATGCTGTCCCTGTCCCTCACCCTAACCCTGAACCTCACCCTCCCCCTGTCCTTCACCCTAACCCTAACCCTAACCCTCACCCTGTCCCTCTCACTAAGCCTGAATCTAACCCTCACCCTCATTCTCACCCTGACCCTCACCCTAACCCTCACACTGTCCCTCACCCTGACCCTCACCCTAGACCTCACATTGTCCCTCACCCTAACTCTAAACCTCATCCTGACCCAAACCCTAACCCTCACCCTAACCTCACCCTGACTCTCACCCTAACCCTGATGCTGTCCCTGTCCCTCACCCTAACCCTGAACCTCGCCCTCCCCCCGTCCTTCACCCTAACCCTAACCCTCACCCTGTCCCTCACACTAAGCCTGAATCTAACCCTCACCCTCATTCTCACCCTGACCCTCACCCTAACCCTCACACTGTCCCTCACCCTGACCCTCACCCTAGACCTCACATTGTCCCTCACCCTAACTCTAAACCTCATCCTGACCCAAACCCTAACCCTCACCCTAACCTCACCCTGACCCTCACCCTAGACCTCACATTGTCCCTCACCCTAACTCTAAACCTCATCCTGACCCAAACCCTAATCCTTACCCTAACCTCACCCTGACTCTCACCCTAACCCTGATGCTGTCCCTGTCCTTCACCCTAACCCTAACCCTCACCCTCACCCTAACCCTCACACTCACCCTCACCCTAACCCTAAACGTCACATTGTCCCTCACCCTAACTCTAAACCTCACCCTCACCCTCACCCTAAACCCGAGCAAAAAAGCATTTTAAACCCCAGCTTCTCATATTGCTGTATCTGAATTAGCCGGTGAGCGACACCTTGTGCGTCAGAAAACGACGCTAAGACAGCACCTCGGAGCGCATCGCATTTTTCGCTGGGAGTCAGAGAGTGTTGGTATTTCACATTCATAAAAAAACAACACAGAGAAACAAGTGCCTCAGAAAAAGCCTGTCCACATTATGTCATGTGGGTATCAGCATCACCCATGTGGGGTTAAGCCCACATGCAGGTGGCACTCCCCCCAGCCCGTCCCCCATTGGAGCGAATCCGAAGTAGCTTTCTGGAAATTTCAAAGTGGACGTGATAAAAATCGCTGTGTAAAGAACCTATGACCTGGTCCTTCCTGTTATCCTAAATCTGTGACTTTTTTCTTGAAAATTTTGACTTTTTTTTTCTCAGAAATTAAGAAAATAAAATGTTTCTAAGTGGCCCTAATGCTCTTCCATACATTTGTATAATCGACTATGAAGTATATTTAGATTCACTTTAAATTTACTACAAAAATTTTATTTAATAGATATAATAATATCTCCTAATCAGGATAGTCTGGATTAATTTATGGCAGTAATAACTTATTTTGTACATTCTTCTACATTATAACTACATTTTCACATAATGTCCTGTATTTTGTGATGATACTATATTTACACGTCCTTTTAAAGCTCACATACAGTTGCATTTTAAACACGTCGGTTCATTCACACTGAACACGAGTGGTCTTCATGAGCAGAGAGTGTTCTCATGCATCACTTGGAGATAATAAAAAATAAATAACAGTTTCACTTTAGTTTAGCTTTATTTTCACTGAGATCATTGTCTGTGAAATCCCATTATATTTATCACAAAAACACTTCCATTGCAATTACATGGAAACTGACTTGTAAATCAAAGTGATGTCTAAATGGAAAAGTGTTTAACTTAGAGGCAAGTAGCGCTGCAGGGGAAATACATTTAGATTTCATCACTGGAAACATAATTTAGTAGTTACACAAGGTATGGATGTGATTTGTGCAGTGCAAAAAATAATACGTTGACATCGATTTCCATAGACAAGAGAAAAAAACTGACCTGAATACTGATGTGAGGAGTTTGTAACTGGAAACTCTTTTTATATTAAAAATGGTTTCAATATTGTGGCTGAAATGTAAACAACTTTCCTCTTATATAAATGTTAGCTTCACAGAGGAATTAATATTTACATATACACCACTTCAATAATAAAAAAAAAAAAGTCAGCTATATGGAAATGAATAGAAGGTTTATGGACATAGATGTGGTTCTAGAGAAGGTTTAATAACACAATACAGCAGCACGTCCAGTGTCCTACATGTTTTAGAAATTTCATTCTTGTTCTTTAAAAAATAAAATATAGACATAAATAAATAAAAAAATTAAAACATAATAGTAATATTAAAATTTAATTAAAAAAAATAAATGAATTTAAAATACATTAAAAGTAATTGTATTAAAAATAGCATTTTTAATAAAAAAAAATTCAATTGTAAACATAGGGGAAAAAAACTAAAAATGTAATTAAAAAAATAATTAATACAAATTATAAAAAAAAGTTTAAAAAAATACTAAAATAAAAACTTGAAAAAATAAAACACTTAAAAAATGAAATAAAATAAAAACACAGAAACAAATGGAAGGTTTTATGAACATATAGATGTGACGCTGGAGAAAATGTAATAACACAAAACAGCAAGTGTCACAGGCCAAGTGTCCTGCATGTTTTACATATCTAATAATAATAAAAAAATTAAATAAACAAATATTTTTTTAAATAATAAAAAAATTAAATAAACCAAAAAAATCATTAAAAAAACTATAAAAACGAATTATTCTTATTAGTTTGTAAGTTTTACTTCTTCTCACTCCTGTTTTGTCGACCACTGTGATTGATATTTTGATAATTTTGTGTGCTCAAAATAAACTGAATTGAACTGATCTGATACTAATACTCACCTTGATACTGACACGATCAATATTTAGATTGATACGTCCTGCTTTACAATACAGCAGTGGATCAAAAATCATAACATGGTAATAATATTTGACTTTTTTTTTCTCCTAAGAACAGAATGAAAGGCAGTCTCTGTGATTTAAATCTAGATTAAATTCATCATAGAATAAACTGAAAATTAATCAAAAAGAACAGATTTGTTTTTGGACCCAGTGTTTCTTTCATTGCTTCAAGATTTTTACAAGTAGCAGGAAATGCTCTGCTGCCTTCCAACACTGAATTATTACAGTGTATTTTTTATTACAACACAGACGATATAGCGAGGGAATGAAATTGTTTTCCTTTTTTTTTTTTTTAAAAGAACATTTCCACTCAACTTGTTTTTTGTACCTCTAGTGCATGGATGCGAATGGAAATGGAGTTTCCCATCTAAAATAGCATTCATGTGCATACACATGTCTTAAAGTTGCATTTTATTGGAGAGTACCGTATAGAAACTGTGCCATTGTTTTAAAATTCCACAAGCAGATCTATTAAAAGATATGGAGAGAAAGTTGGGTTCCCTGATGTAAAGTCTGTACGGTACGATCCATGCATACTTGATGGGCATGCCCCACTCCTAACGCTCCTGTGGAGGGGGAAAAAACAAGGCCAGTCAAAACTAATATATACCTGCAATCATGTCTTCCACTGAGCTCATTTTGAGCAGCAGCTGCTGGATGAGGCCCACTTCAGTGCTCGTCTGAAGGTTGTGAACACTTTTGCGAAGGATGGCTGTGAACATGCTCCAGATTTCAGCCTGACAGGTGACGTTGCAGTGCTCCAGCAGCTCCACCATGCAGCTGATGCTCTCCACATCCTGGATAATGAAGTTTGTTTCCAGATCAAATTCACCACCCACCAACTGCAGAGAAAAGAAAATATGGAAATTAAGTTTTATTCTCTGCTCATTTTTTTCTCCCAGTCTTATTTATTTATATAATCAATGCAATAGTCAAAGTGTAGAACTGGAAATCATTGGATTTTTTTTTTGCATTAATCACAGGTGGAAAATGTACTTAAGTAGAAGTACAGCTACTTGTGTGAAAAAAAAATGACTGATTTAACTCCTTTACTTACATAAAGGTAAAAAAGTATGACTTCTGAGTTGTAATAAAGTACAAAAGTAATAAGTAAAACTGTATTTTTTGCCATGAATGATACAATAGTCATTCAACTGGGTATATTTATAAAAGTTTCCATTTTCTAATTCTACACTGAATGGACCAGAGTTCTGCACCAGGTCTGGTACCAACATGTAACCCACGAAAACATGTACAAGTACAAGTTAAAGAAAAAACAAAAAACAAACAAACATATATATATATATATATATATATATATATATATATATATATATATACACACACATAAAAATAATAATAATAATAAGGCCTAAAATAAATAAAATAATGTCACTTTTCATTTTTGTCAACAAAAACTAAGAGAACTTTTAGCAACATTTTAATTTCTTATGCCACATTTCATCTAGTTTTTATTTGTGATCTATATTGCATTATATATTTAATTAGTTTTCGTCATAAGACCAACATTTATGTCTAGTCTCGTCTGGTTTTTGTCACATGATAAAGGTTTGTTGATGTTTTCGCTGATGAAAGCAACACAAATGTATATATATATATATATATATATATATATATATATATATATATATATATACACACTTGTTTTATTTTTTTTTTACAGGTAAAACTAAACAAAATGTAGGTGGGTAGCCGGCAAAGATGCAGGGAAAAAAAGATAAAAAGATTAGAAAAAGTGGAGCCATGTAAGTGCTCTTTCTCTTTTCCACTCATTTTCTCCCTGAAAGCAACATATTTAATGTAGCGTTACATCCACTTAGCCTGAAAAAGTAACACATTTGTTCTGAGAATATAAGGGGTATGAAAAAGTACAGATGTTTATGTAGGGAGTAGAAAAATAAATATTCAAGTCAAGTGCAGATACCTAGAAAATATACTGAAGTACAGCAGCAAAGTACTCATCTGTCATTCCATCACACCTCTGGCATTAATGCAGTTCAAAAATCCTCTGTTTTTCCACGAGTTGGTGAGTGAGGCAATAATAACCGAAGAGGATCCTATTTTCTAGGTCACTACTTTGACAGAAAAGGTCTGACCAACACTAGAAGAAGTCTGTGGAGATCTCCCTTGTTCGAAAAGGTTCTTATCAGTATTTAAGTGCCCATGAAAATACAATAGCTTGGCATTTAATGTAAGGGTCCCTTTAGCCCTATTGTCCCTTTTCGGATCACAAAAGCTAATCACTATTAATAAAGTAGAAAACAATCAATAATGCAGCTCTTCAAGCTCAACAGCCATGAAATGAGTCCTCTAAAGAAGTGTGCATGGGGTATATGGAGAATACTGACAACAACTGGTGGTGGGCATCAAAGCAAGCAGGTGGAAAATGAGCCTAGATACCCACTGCACATTACTGTGATTGACAGGTAATAGCTAGGTGAGATCAAAAGTAGTCTAAAGTAGTGGAAAGAGACTTGTCCATGGAGTTATATATTAAACCTCACCTCAATCATCATCAGGTTCTTGGTGCAATTACATTACGGTGATGCATGTCACTGGTGGAGAGATAATCTGGCTTCAGAGTGCAGTTGTTGAGAAGCTAAAAATAAAACATGGCCTCATGAATGTCTACTGTGATCCTATGGGCTGGGGATCCCCAATGATTTCCCAAGGTCCCCATTTGATTGAACATTCCAATACAGTTTGATTTGATCCAACATCAGTTCAGTGAGTGATACTGTACGTACTTCAGTTAGAAAAAAAACAATCTGACCTGAATATGACGGAGAAATGACAAGTTATGCTCCAAAGTATCTGCAATAGTGTGTTGATATTCTAAACCAGAGGTGTCAAACATGTGGCTGGAGGGGTCAAAATTGGCCCACCAAATTGGGTCCAATTGTTTAAATATCCATAATCTTAATTTTCTTTTAAAGCTGTCATTCCATGGTTATGTCATTAATATTACTGTGTTCTCCGTTGTTATTGTATACATTGTGTGTTGGTTCTATTTAAAAAAAAAAAAAAAAAATGTTTTCAGCTGTTTTTTTACCGTAGAAAAATGACTTAAAATACCGGTACTTCCTCATACGCGGTCACGAGGCGTCTCTGATTGGCTCAGAATGCATGAAGGAACACTCCCCCTCCCCTTTCCATGTGTATGTTTTTAGCTTTTTTCGTGCCGTTGCTTGTTCTGAAAACGTTCTCTGATCCACCATTTTTTTTCCCAGTTTGTGCAGCAGCTACTGTGGTGAAGTCTTCTCATGTAGATGCTAATGCTAATGCTACTTCAGATTCACTGCAATAGGGAATGGGTTTAACCCCACGTTTTATGTAAAGTACCTTTAATTGTCTTGTACATGAAATGTACTACACAAATAAATGTGTCTTGGCTAGAGTTCGGAGTTAACCCTTTAACTCCTGATACGTTTGGAAAGGACAGTTTGGTTTCAATATTTAGAAAAAAATTCTGTGATTTTACGAATTTCTGATCATGGATCTGATATATGGGGAAACAAAACGGTTTAAAAAAGCAGAGAAAAAGTCAAAACTAAAACTACTGGAACCAAATTACAATATTATTTATTTGTTTATTTATACTTCATTTTACTTTATTTTAATTAAGTCAAGTTATTATTTTGTAAATATTTATTACTTTTTGTTAATTTTGTTCCTTATTTTGTTTTATATTTCTACATTTAATATTGTATTTTTTAAAAACATTTTTTCACTTTTTATTTTATTCATTTTACTTATTATTTTCTTGGTTTATTAAACATTTTTTGGCTTTTATTGTTCATTCTGTTGCTTATTTTATTAATTTTAACTAGAACTGTAAAAGTATCAGTAGTTAAAGGGTTAAAGGATATTTCTAATGGAAAAAAAATACTGCAAACTTTCATGTTTTGAAAGTCACCGCCAATACATACGCAGCCTGAAAACTAGATATCTTCATCGATGAGAACAAAGAGTAGAAACCATGTTCTCTGAGTTAAGTAACAATAACAAGAATGTACAGTCTGAAATCCCTCTGGGTGATGATAATAGGAAGTCTGAGTCAGCAGCTCGGTGACAAAAATGTGCAAACAACTCCCCTTCAAAGGCCCACCAAGTCCAGCTCTTAAATATAATCACGACACATATTAAGTGTTGTGGAAAATTAAGAAACTATTCATCAGGGGCGTCACAGCAGTTTAAAATGTGGGGGTGTTCGACAGTAGGTTGTGGAACATGAGCAAAATGTTCTGAATGGTAAATGTTCTGCACTTCTATAGTTCTTTTCCACCTTCATGGTTCTCGAAGCGCTTTACATTAGCCTCACATTCACCCATTCACACACACTCATACACCTGTAGGTTTCTAAGCTTCTGTCAGTCCTAAGTTAGGGTTCAGTGTCTTTGCCCAAGGACACTTTGACATGTGGACAGCCAGACCAGGGACACAAAATGCCAACCTCTCGGACATTGGGCGACCCACTCTACCAACCGCCCCAAATCTATCATTTATCATCAGGAAAATTAATAAACAATTATCCATTAGTGGTTTTATTTTTATATTAAAAAAGGCATGTATGGCCAAAAATAAAAACAAAAATGTAGTTTTCCTCAATGAAACTTTTATTCCAAGGACAAAACTTTTGACAGAAATACGATAAGAATCAAAACCCCAAATATGCTCCTCCTACTGTCAGCAATTTAGTTTAGGGCAGGGGTGTCAAACTGCGGTCCTCGAGGGCCGGGGTCCTGCATGTTTTAGATGTTTCCCTCTTCCATTCCACCTGGAGGCCATTGCATCATTATCAGTCTGATGAGGAGCTGATTATTAACTCTTTAAGTGTCGGCGCTGATGCATTCTGAATGGATGATTTTGTTGAAATATTCAGAAAAATTCAACAGTTTTACTTTATTTTATGCATGGAAAAGGTGCCAAAAAGCAAGAGGTGTTTTTTTTTTTAAATATATTTTATTTCACCATTTTTTTTAATTGCTGTCACCAAATGTCAATACTAGTTTTCTTCTTTAGTATTTTTTTCCCCAAGATTTTCCACATTATTTGTCATTTTGTAAATATTTATTAGTTTTTGTTCATTTTGTTTATTTTTCTACATTATGGTTCTTTAAAATTTGTTTTTAATTTTTCTTTGATTTTCTACCATTTGTGTCTTACTTTGCTCATGTTACCAGTTACTTTGCTAGTTCTCAGGAGTTAAAGGGTTAAACTGAATCACATGGGAAAGGGAAATATCTAAAACATTCAGGACACCGGCCCTTGAGGACTGGAGTTTGACACCTGTGGTTTAGGGTATATGTCACAGAACAAGACATAGTTTAATTAACTTAGTTTAACAACAGCAACATTTGTCATTACTTACTGGTTGATGACTGTTTGCTAACACCGAAAAGAAGAGCTGTTTACATTTGGCCCTGGAACTGAGGGGCGCTTCATTTCCTTATGCTGGTGTACCGCCAGGGCAGGTAAACACTTTAAACCATAGATATTGTAACGACCCCGCAATGTTATTGATGTTTGTTTGGTGTGATTGTGAACGACAGTAACTGTTTATCCTGTAATAAAATGTAGATGAAACCAACTCTCCGTCCCTTTCCTGGATCCAGTGAAAAATAAATAAAATCTGGCATAATGCACGGGTGTGGTGGATCAAAAACTAATAAATTTCTTCTAATCATGATATGAATCCAAATGGGGACAAAGGGGAAATCAGGACAACTACATCAGAAGTTCTCAAGTTTCCTACTGCGTTTAAGATCACTGAAAATGTCAGAGTTTTTGAAAAGATGAATGAGTTCATCTGCTAAATGTGCAAAACTTTGATGTGCAGAAGAAGAAAGAGATTTAAGAGTTTAATGTCACAACAAAGACATCCTGCTCTAGAGGCACCGAGGAGAAAACAGGTACTTTGGCATCTTAACAGTCAGTGGATCCTAAAGTGGAACTTCCTATAAATTCTGCATTAATTATAAAGAATATACTGAAAAGAATGAAGTAATTAAATCACCTTCATGTAGCATATGGGGTTTCTGAGAGATAAAAGGCTGTCAAATTGGTTGCTGGTTCATGAGTAATATGGCTGCATGATATTAGAAAGAACTTTTTTAAACCCTGCAATATACTGTATGTATTTTGGCGTAAATAACAGCTGCATGGTTAAACAGATTAGTGGTCGACACAGAGCATACGTTTCAGTGTCATCCTTCCTGCCAAATTAATTAAATATAATTAATAAAATTACATTTAAAAAAAAAAAGACAAATAAATTAATAAAAAATAAAATAAAGAAAGAAAAAAAGACAAATAAATAAATTAAAAATAAAATGAACAAATAAATAAAATAAAATAAAACAATTAATAAATAAAATAAAAATATATACAAATAAATAAAAAATACAAAATAATAAAAAATAAAATAAAAAATAATTATTGCAGGACCTATCATACACGCGTACACTGCAATGTCGATGATCGAAAAATGTATTTATTTATTTATTGTACAGTACATTGCACATACATACACACACACACACACACACACACACACACACACACACACACACACACACACACACACACATGCAAATATACCAGATTACAGCACAATGGCTAATTTTTATCCGGTGTCCAAATAGGGCATAAAGTATACGCATTTATACAAAACTATGGCTTAAAAAAATGAATGTACAAATACAAAATTATTCTGTTATTAAATAAATAATACATAATATAATAAATAATAATACAGTGCAGCTCTAATGAGTATGTTATTATTATTATTATCAGAACAGGCTCCTCCTGGTGCAGACACCCTGATGCTTATCACTGAACACTGAAAGCAAATAGGGAGAAAGAGCCATGAGGTCTAGACTAAACCTCATCACTCTGCACTGCTGCTGACATTAATCACACCATTCACACACACACCAGTCCTGAGAAGTGGTGTAATTGCAGATTTAGATCCCCAGAATAATTTTCCCCCATTATGCTGGAAGAGGTAAATAAAGACATGAAATCACTGATTACACACTTAACAAATGGAGAGCACAGGTTTTCTGAGTCGCACAAAAATGCTTCGTCGCAAATCAATGCAGTTTGAATACCACTTAATTTCTGTGATGTAAACCCTATAATCAACGATGAACAGTAAAAGACCAAATCATTTGTAAACAAGAGGAAAGTACAGTGGTCTAATATGGTAAAAACAGAACTGCTACAGTGGATAGAGTTTCCAGCAAACACTGAAATTCATCATCCTAAAGTGTTTAAAAACAACAACAGTATAGTAATTACAGTTTGCAAAAAGACCAATACTAAAAAATGGTGCAGGTCAGAACCAACTACAGTCAATGATAGAAAATGGAGAGTTTGACTAAGATTAAGGATTTAAGAACAAAGCTGGAGGAATGGAGCGTCTTCACTTCAACACTAGACCCTTGAATGATTAAAAGGAAAAACTGTATGTTTTTGTATGTGTGTATGTATATGTCTAAGAATATGTGTATGCATAAATTAGGGCTGTCACAATTAACTATTTATTTTTTAATCACGATTTTTTTTTTTAGTGATTAAAGTTCACAAGCATTTTGTCATTTTATAAATAATATTATTTTACACCACATTATCACTTTATGTTAAAGAAGGCAAAAAATACAATAAAAATTATATATATATATATATATATATATATATATATATATATATCTTATTTTCAGAGGCTGCTTTTGAGCCTTCATTATTATTATGATTATTATGATTATTATTATTATTATTATTATTGTTATTATTATTATTATTATTATTATTATTTTCCCCCTTTTTGTCATATCTTATTATGTCAGATGTTAGTGTCTGGAACACTACTGTTTAATTTTTAGTAATAAAAAATAAACATTTGCAGAAACCAAGCCAATTAGTTCTTCTATATTGATAAGTGTATTACAATGAATTTCACATATACATATATATATATATATATATATATATATATATATATATATATATATATATATATATATATATATATATATACATATATATATATATATAGTCTGTTTTTGTATTTAGTTGAAAACAACAATGAAAATAAAGTGAAAAAAAATAAGCACAGAGTGTCCAGCTGGAAAACAGGAAAGAGGTGCAACACTCCACCACATTGCTAATCGACTGGTGCATTACACTGCAGGAAAGAAGAACCTGAGAGAAAAACAACAACCCTTTAATTAGATATTATTGGTAGAAGAGTCAGATAGATTTCACTCAGTAAAATCAAAGCATATGGAAGCCTTCCCTTCTAAAGACACTGACAAGAAAAGAGTCTGGTGTTAAAAGACAGAAATACAGAATACAACATGACAGCATCAATATCACTGCCAGGAGTCAGAGAACAATAAATAAAGACAGAAGCGGTGAGGTCACTGTAGGCAACATGGTGACGACCTGAGGATGAGGTGAGACGCAGAAAAACAAATGTCATGACAACGCTGCAGGAGTCTGAATGTCTAGAGGGAAGAAGCCGCTTTCAGTCCAGACGATATATATATATATATATATATATATATATATATATATATATATATATATATATATATATATATATAATTCTTAACCATTTCCACCTCAAGGTCCCCAATCACAGGAACACATCTCACTTCACTTGCTCCTTCTAACCCTAAACCCCAGTGTGAAATGTTGTTTAATATTCATATATTATATATCATTGGAAAGATGAGACTTTAGGCTACAATGTCATACACAGTTATAATGCGGAGTATGTAAATAAGAATGTAAAAAAATATGTATGACAGCATACTCTGTACATAGTAATCTAGTATCGCATGGTATTTATACTGTGTACTATAAAGAAATCCAATACTTCAGGAATTGGATGAATATTTACAGAGTTATGACAAAAATACTTCATTAGTTTTGCAAAAGAGTGCATTATTTTTGCATCATTGAAATTCTTTTTTTTTTTTTTTCACTTCCTGAAACAATGTATGAGCTCACAAATAACAGGACAAGTTAGTCTATGGATGCAATATGATAGTTTTACACAAAACAATTACTGCTTTCTACAATAATGTCCAGTGTAAAATAATAAAAAAAAAAAAATAGTCATAGACTAGAGAAGCAGGTGAGTCAGTTAATTTTTCCTCTTTCCAAAGTCCACCTACAGAATTGAATGTTTCATTTTCTTCCTGAATCCCTGCTGATTCGTCAGGACTTATCTAAAATGCTACAACAGCAGGGAACACTCGTGAAGGAACAATCATTTATTTTGCAGCTATGTCTGACTTGTGCTACTGATGAGCTTTGATGATAGAACACTGGTAGCCTTGGTGTGTTTTCAACCTGCAGCAGCTTACTGTGCTGGTGAGACTGAGCTGATAGTGGTATCAGTATTCTGCACAATAAAACCGCAGCCCTGGGAAAGACAAAAAAATGTCATCAATTCAGATACTAGTGAGTCAGGGCATTCAAACAAACAAATGGTTCATTTTACAATATCACAATGTACCATTTATGGCAGAGTAATTTGTACAGATTTATAGGTATAGCTCTTATTTTCTTCCCTGTAACATTTATCAAACTGCACATTTTTAAAAGAAAGTGAATCTAGGAATTGATGAACACTTTTGCTATTCCTTTTTTGACCTTTAAAACATTTCTATCAATTATTATTAAAGCACAAATACCCAAATATCCACTATCGACCAAAGCCATGTACTGATATAAACTGTTTAATACCTGTTGATCCACTAATCCTCTGAATCCATGTAAATAATTGGTGTGAAATACAGTTTGTCACCTGCTGCGTTTTTACATTACCCTTGGAAATTCGCAAAATGCAAAATGATTTTTGAATATTCGTTCGAGTATAGAATACTAATTTCAAGTGATGCATTACTTGTATTGCGTTTCACTTGGAAAGAATGTAGTATTGACTTGCATTGTACGGTGGCCAACAGTGGCAAATGCACCGAATCGACAAAACGCTACAAACACAACAAAGATACACAACCAAACAAAATATCCCCAGATTGTGAATAAACTGCGCACACGCCTTCACCCCGAACATGTGGACATGTTATTTTTTTTTTTTTTTGTAAATAAAAACCTGGCATAGATTTATGTGACTAGTGTTCGACATTATAGCAATTCTGAGAAGCAAATATAATGCTTTTTAAGACCATTTTAACACCTTTGAATATGAAAAATAAGACACTACCACGGAACAAATACATAAGATAAATAATGTATTATTAAATAAATAATATTTTAAAAAGTATAAGCATAAATAATTTTAAAAAAGAAGAAAAAAAGCACACTAGGTTAAGGTCTGTTGAACCCACAGTATTTCTACCTTTAGCATAGCAGTTGAACCCACAGTATTTTTACCTTTAGCATAGTGGTTGAACCCACAGTATTTCTACCTTTAACATAACGGTTGAACCCACAGTATTTCTACCTTTAGCATAACGGTTGAACCCACAGTATTTCTGCCTTTAGCATAGCAGTTGAACCCACAGTATTTCTACCTTTAGCATAATGGTTGAACCCACAGTATTTCTGCCTTTAGCATAGCAGTTGAACCCACAGTATTTTTACCTTTAGCATAGTGGTTGAACCCACAGTATTTCTGCCTTTAGCATAGCAGTTGAACCCACAGTATTTTTACCTTTAGCATAGTGGTTGAACCCACAGTATTTCTGCCTTTAGCATAGCGGTTGAACCCACAGTATTTCTACCTTTAGCAAAGCGGTGAACCCACAGTATTTCTACCTTTAGCATAACGGCTGAACCCACAGTATTTCTGCCTTTAGCATAGCAGTTGAACCCACAGTATTTCTACCTTTAGCATAGCGGTTGAACCCACAGTATTTCTGCCTTTAGCATAGCAGTTGAACCCACAGTATTTCTACCTTTAGCATAGCGGTTGAACCCACGGTATTTCTGCCTTTAGCATAGCGGTTGAACCCACAGTATTTCTGCCTTTAGCATAGCGGTTGAACCCACAGTATTTCTGCCTTTAGCATAGCGGTTGAACCCACAGTATTTCTACCTTTAGCATAGCGCTTGAACCCACAGTATTTTTCCCCTGTCTACTGTCCTTATTCACTGTCTAAAAAAACAACAACATACTTTTATCATTTTACTTCCATTCTAGACTGAAGGTTCAATTACTTTACTGTTGATCATTGTTAGCATTCTCCTCTCATTACCCAAAAATACTGTGTCCAGCACAGCTTTGTCAATGAAAGGATGCCCAGAAAAACACAAGAAGGAGAAATGACTTTAAAAATTGGGACCATACTTTGAATGCACACAGCTAGAAACTGCTAATAATCAAAATCAAAAACACTTGTCACAGTGTTGTCACTGCACTTTAAAATAATATGACTGCAGACAGATAAGATACCAGCGGCTGAACTTGTTATTTTAACGATAATGTGGTCACAAGTGAAAAGGTACAAGAGTTTACAGTGGCTGTTGAAAAAATTCCCAAGATCAGTTTAGTACAGGGGTGTCAAACATGCGACCCAGGGGCCAAAACCGGCCCGCCACCAGGTCCAATTTGGCCACTGGAATATATTTGTTAAATGCAAAAAATTACACAGAAGATATTAATAATTAAGGAAGTTAAAATATGGATCAGACCATAATCATAATAAATAAATTATGAAAAATGCTCATTTTCATCCTTGGTTTAGGGTAAAAACTATAAAAAACACTGTTATCTTTAAGTTGTGATGCAAATGTATATACATGATAAACTAATATTAATAATATTGCACTTATTTTTCTTAAGAATTCTCAGTTTGTTCATGTTATGTTCAAGTACAGGTCGTAAATATTAACATTTTCATTATGGAATTTTGCCATTTCTGCTCAAAAACAGAGAAAACTATGGAGTCGACAACATTTATACATTTTTATCCTATTATTTCTATTATTTTACTGGTCCGGCCCACTTTATGCCATATTAGACTGAATGTGACCCCTGAACTAAAAGGAGTTTGACACCCCTGGTTTAGTAGATGTTAATGGAATCACTGTAAAAAAAAAAACTGGTTGTGGAAAAACCTGCCATTTTAAATCATTCTAAGTTGGTGATACAGTTACAACATGTAGGTGTTAGAGGTGTCATTCTGCTGAAAACCACTTTTCCACGCTCCTTTTGGAATATGATGGGTCACCCCGAGTTACCAACACATGCTGTGTTTGCTGTGCGGTGTTTTCCCTCCACTGGCTGGATTTACTGTTCATAGAAAACAACACAGAGAAACCAGCCACTCAGACAAAAACCTGTCCTTATGATGTCATAGGGACATTGGCGTCACCCACGTTTATATTTACTTGAAAACAACAATGAAAATAAAGTAAAAAAGCCAAAAATAATAAGTGTAGTAGAGCTGGGCAAAAAATCGATTTAGATTTAAAATCGAGTTTTATGACAAAATCGATTCATATTTAAGGAAAATCGTTCCCCTCCACACGCACTTTTTTTCCTCGCAAAAAGAAAACTATGAACCAGGCTGCTTTCCGTAGTTGCACATCTGAAGTGAAAGCAGAGACTAGCGCTGCCAGCACTTCTTCAAAATGTTCAACAAACACTGACTGAAAGCTTTTCTCGCGGCACAACTTATGATAAACATGGAGCCAGAGTCCTGCACGGTTCTGATTTTGACATAGCGCAACCGCCCGTACCCGTCATGTTTAAACTCCGACTCGTTTTCCGACGAAAAATAAAAATCCGCACCCGAACGACCCGCTATAAATGAACTGAACCGAACCCGTATCTGACACAGCACAACATTTTTCACCCATTTCGTGAAAATTTGCGGTTCACCCACGGGTCACCCACGGGTACCCGAACCCGTGCAGGACTCTGCACCTTATGATAAACATGGAGCACGATGGGGAGCGATAACAGACACAATAACATCATATATCCAAAATATTGGTAACATGTTCAGGTTTATTGAATTGATAATTGATAATAAGGTTTTGTTTTATTTTGTCCTTACAAAGTAAAAATGTTACTAGTTTTCTTTTTATCTTACTTTTGCACTACTACGTTTTTTGCAATGTTTTTCATATGAGTATTAATGTATATTGTTTTAGTTGTTAAAATATTTTAAGCTTTCTTTTTTCCAACAAAATGTATCTTTTGCACTATTTTTTTGCACTGTTTTTCCTGTAACAGTGGTGGATATGTCTGGACTTACTACAGTTCATGTAGGTAAAGTCTCAGGTTGCAGTTGCACCTTTTGCACAACTGATTTATTATTTACAGTTATTTGTAGAAGTATTTTTGTTTTACATGTTATTTAATTAAAAAAGAAGACGAAAGAAACCATGTTTCTAGTGTTTTCATTTTCATTTAGCCCACGTGGGAAAAAATCGTATCGTGAATCGAGTTTTTTGGGAAAAAATCTGAGATTTTTTTAAAAGAGAAAATCGCCCAGCCCTAAAGTGTAATATGTATATTTATCTCATAATTTTGACTTATGAATTGAATAAATGTTTAATTGAGGAAAAACAAAATTTTAATATAAAAAATTTAATCATTAATGGATAATTGTTTGTTAATTTTCCAATGATACACTCAGAAAATTTTGCTCAAGTGCCACAACCTAGAACACCCCCACATTCTAAATAGCTGTGACGCCCCTTGCCATCATATCACATGTGAATAAAAAAATCAAGCCTTGGTGGAGGTCTGCCATCTCTGACTGCCTTATTTGCAGACAGATAAACTGTATAATAGTAATAATAGTGGTGGGCCTCTGTATGTGGACACCCAGTACAGTTAAAAACCTTCGACTTCTGGCATTGTCTACTTTGGGATTTAACAAAACAAGACCTTAGAGGTGCAGTTTAGTCCGGCCTGAACTGCACATTTCTGTGGAGTGTAAAAAAAAAAAAAGAGCAAGTTCAATGCAGTGTTACCTTTGACAAGAGAGAGCTGAGATCAATGTGCAAAAAAACTCAATGTACAAACCCACTACAGAGTTCAAACGGCTGTGATCGACAACACGCCTGCAGTAATTACAAGCACATTTAAAGATCACAGAACACTAATGTTTGCTGGATTCTGGGTTAAATTTTCATACAGTGGCGGAAAAAAAATGATTAGACCACCCTTGTTTTCTTCATTTTAATGCCTGGTACAATTTGTTTGGACAAATATAGCTCATAAGAGTTTCATTTCTGAGCTGATATCTTGACACTTTTCATGATTTTCTTGATTTTTCGAGGGGTAAAAATATTTTCAATCTAGTATTTTAAACCAAAAATGATATGAATCAACTTCATGCATTCATGCAGCTGTGGCTTAAGAGGTAGAGCGGAACGTCCAATAACACTGGTCTACAGGTCAAATGTTTCTGGAATAAAACTAATGAAATGTTACCACATGTGTGTTACTGATAAAGAAAACTCAAGTCTTAAATGCTGTTTGGCTCAAGTTTCCAAGATAAGTCTGTGGTCGAAATGTGAAATTCTTAGAATTAAAAAGAGAATAGGGTTTAGTCCAGAGGAATATTGGTGTCCAGGGGCGTCACAGCCATTTAAAATATGGGGGTGTTCTAGGTATCATTGGAAAATTAACAACCAATTATCCATTAATGATTACATTTTTATATTAAAAAAGTAATATATGGCCAAAAAAAAAAAAAAAAAAAAAATCTGTTTCCTCAATTAAACATTTATTCAATTCATGAGTAAAAATTATTACATAAAAAGTCAAAATTATGAGATAAAAAGGATTAAAAAAATCGGACACTGATTTTACAGACACTGTTCCTCTTTTTTCTTACATAAATGTTTTGTCCATGTCAGGGAAGACGACTAAAAATATGTTCCTCAGGGGGAACATCAGTGAAAAAAGTTCTAGAACCACTGTCTTAGGGTAAATGTCTCAGAACAAGACATAGTTTATTAACTTAGTTTAACAACAGTAACATTTCTCATTACTTACTGGTTAATAACTGTTTGTTAACACCACGAAGAAGAGCTGTTTACATTACCAGTGAACTGAGGTGCGCTTCATTTACATATGCTGTTGTGCCGCCCCGGCGGGTAAACACTTTAAACCATAGATATTGTAACAGCCCCGAAATGTTATTGATGTTTGTTTGGTGTGATTGTGACGACAGTAACTGTTTATCCTGAAATAAAAAGTAGGTGAGACCAACTCTGTCTGTTTCCTGGATCCAGTAACGATACAATATATAAACTCAGGAAAAAGTGGAGGCTATGAAATCATCTGGATGGAGAAGTGGGGGCGTCACAACACCCCATCCCCCATGGATGCGACGCCCATGTTGGTGTCAGATCTACTTCTAAACACTGTCTGCACATTATGATCCATTCATTTTACAGTAGAGCTGCACAGTGTTTATTTTTTTGACACTTTTATCCAAAGCGACTTATAGGGGAAAGTGAGTCATCAGGTTTTATAACAAAGTTAGAATCATAGAAAAAACAAACACTCACAGAAACAGATAATGTCCCACAATATATTGTCTGAGCATCAACATCACAATGTACATCTGGACAATAGTCACATCATAGGTTTATATATACATATACAAATACATTTTATTCATTCATTTCTTAACTATTTTTTTTTTACATTTATTTGTCTTTTTAAATGTATTTAATTACAATTTTTATTCATTTATTTATTTAATTTTATTGTTTCAGCTACAAGAAGGATGATACTGAAACGTATGTTCTGTGTCGACCACTAATCTTTGTTTGCGTTGGCACCACACAGCTGTTATATACTCCTGAGGATTTTTTTCATATAACATTATATATCGTAGGGCTAAAAAAAAAATTGCAATGTCAGTTTTTTTCTAATATCATGCAGCCCTAGTTTACAGGTTCTTTCTAATGGAATATTTACAAATCCATTGTATACATGTACATAAACCACCATTTATGTGGAATAACACACCATCATATATATCTATATCTATATATATATATATATATATATATATATATATATATATATATATATATATATATATATATATATATATGGTTAGCTCATTTAAAATATGAGCTAACCAGCATGTTTGTTTTCTGATTCATCTTATTATAGTATGTCAGATTTAGCACATTTAATGTCTGAAGCAGATACTTTCTTAAAAATAACACAGCAGTGTAACCAAATGGATGATGTTTCAATGTGTTCTTGGGTAAAACACTTCAACCACCTCACCTTCAATATCACTCACATTGTGTGATTGAATGTGGCAGCGATACTTCCAGAGCATCTGTGTCTAAAATCAGAGTTCACCACCACCAGAGTGACATTATAAGAGTGAATGAATAATGAATGGGTGCCTTGAACAGCGCTATCGGAATGTCATCCATCATATTATATCATTATTCAAATCATTGCACAGACATAGATCTATCCTCATAAGTTATTTCCACATATACAGAAACTCAAATACAGTTAAACCTTCTGTATTTTTTTACCCCCCCCCCCCACACACACACACCATAATACAACATCAAAGGTTCGTAGAAGTTCAGTTTTATGTAAAAAGCAACGAGCTGAAGAGGCGCACATGCAAAACCAAGCACACAAACATCCTAAAATAATTTATGTGGAAGTGCAGTGTAATGGAGAGAAGCAAAATTCAACAGCCAACAATTTGCACTGTATGATGCAAGTACCTATGAGCTGGTTCAAATCAGGCTTTTGCAGACAGAGGGAAAGATAACCCATTTCCCTGTTCCCAGGAGATGAGCCTGCGGAAAGAGGAAACCTGCCTCCTGCAGCTACGGCTAATCACACTGTTTCAATTAAGAATATCGGCTGTGGATTATTAAGAGGCTCTGGAGCTCAGTGAAGCTGTGGTGGATGATTTTCAAACCAGAAGAACAGCACTACGCTATTAGGTAGGAGAGCAGCACCACTTTAATTATGCTTTAACTACTTACTATCGTCACAGCTCACACTGGCAAAGCTGTCAGAGTGAACAGAGTGAGTGACAGCTCCCTGGAAACGTCCACTCACACACTGAGGTGAAAGTACATTAGCAACAACTGCCTTTATTCACCTGGTACCCAGAACTGAGGGTTGTTTTTTTTTTTACTTTTGTAATATTCTATAAAGAAAGGTAAGTCACTTTCACCTGTCTGACCTCCAAAGAACAATATCCTGTGATTTGCAGATAACCCCACAGAGCCTGTTGCACCCGAGGAAATTAAAGAAGCAAAGCCATTACAGCGATCCTCCACAACTCCACTGAGTAGGCCTTTAGTAACGTATAATGGAATAAGTTAAATGGAATAAAAGTTTATAATGGAATAAGTTAAATGGAATAAAAGTTTATAATGGAATAAGTTAAATGGAATAAAAGTTTATAATGGAATAAGTTAAATGGAATAAAAGTTTATAACGGAATAAGTTAAATGGAATAAAAGTTTATAATGGAATAAGTTAAATGGAATAAAAGTTTATAATAGAATAAGTTAAATGGACTAAAAGTTTATAATGGAATAAGTTAAATGGAATAAAAGTTTATAATGGAATAAGTTAAATGGAATAAAAGTTTATAATAGAATAAGTTAAATGGACTAAAAGTTCATAATGGAATAAGCTAAATGGAATAAAAGGTCATAATGTAATAACTTATATGTAATAAAAGTTCATAACTTAAATATAAATAAAAGTTCATAATGTAATAACTTATATGTAATTACAGTTTATAATCTAATAATCATTTATCCTATGTCGTGGAAGTTTTTCCAATCGCATCAAGGAGAGAAATCTTCAATGTATTGATCAGACAAACAATCAGTTTGTCACCTGCATGCAAATAAGAACATAAACAGAACAAGCTGTTGTCACATGTTCTGCCATAGAGTGAAAGACAATCATTTTATAGTGAACTGAAAACCTTCTGCTTAATTACAAACGCTCACATGTAGAATTTAAAACGTCTGTGGAGTCCTAATGTTTACACAAACATCTACTTCACTTCTACCACGTTTCTATTAAGATAATATATTGTTAATAACAGTTAATAACACACAATAAACGTTATGGTTCATGGTGATCAGTCCCATTAATGACCCAGTCAAGGTACATTTCTGTGAGAAAAAAAGCATTATCACTATTTTTTTTTTTACCTTTGCCATTGCTGCAAGGTCAAAGGTTAACGATGGTAAAGTCATGCTTTTGAAAACAAAAAGTCAAAAGTTACTTAAGATACTAAATGATTATTGATTACACATCTGGTCAAAATTTACACCATTAGGAAATACTAAGTAGATCTATTAGAAAGTGTTTACTTAATGATAATTACATCCAAATAAACGCCATTAATAAATTATGATTAGAGACATTACTCATGTCTAATTATGTATGAGTTGCGATGTAACTGAGTGCATAATGTAATAAGTTATGACATTATTATATTATGCTCAAAAATGTTATTACTTTATGAGTCGATTATTACATTATGAACTTTTATTACATTTAAGTTATTACATTATGATATTTATTTGACCAAAAAAACTGAACGGAAATGAAATATTTTAAGATAGTTCCTCACGACTGTTGCTTCTTTCTTTTAGTGAAGGGTGGGGGGTGGGGGGGTGGGGATGGGGGGGGGTTAAGAGACTCAATCAAGTCCCCCTTCCTTTTTGCATATTATTCTTCATTCATATGAGACGTTGAATTAAAAGAGTTACATCTGAGCCCTTAAGAATCCCTCCACTTCCATCAGCCTCTGATTAGACCGGGGCTGAAAGCTCGCCGTCGCCATGGTGACAGGCAGCAAAGATTGGACTTGAGACAGTTTCCAAGGGAAGCCTACAGTGGCCACTAAATTGGGTGAAAATAAATAGAACTGATGTCCTATTTACGAGGGACTGCTGGTGGAGTGCAAGCTGTAAAGGAGACCCCAGGGAGCAGATGTGGAGAGCAGGAGTGCCCCTCTCATTTCTGAATGAATAAAATTAGACTTCTTTCAGGTTCAAACATAATTTCATCAAGGCTTGCCAGATGTGGACAGTAACATATGAGAAAGGAGGAGGGTCCACTTCATTATAACGAATAAAGACTTACAATATTCTGCTTTTACTGGATTGTCCAAGTCTAAAAATGCAGCAAAAGCCCATACACTGTATATACTAATACAGTGGAAAACACTTGTTGGTCCAGAGCCAATTTCAACACTAAAACAGGTTGATTAATAAAACACAATTTACAGGTATTTCACTTTTTTTTTTTTTATTCAGAATATGATCTAAATGCTATTTATATTGTTTTTCAATGAGAAAAATTAAATGAAACGGATGCTTCAGCATTTAGTGAATTTTATTACAGTATTATCATCCCAGTTTAATTACAGTGTGTGCAGACATAACTCAAATAGTAACTTATTCTGTGCGTGGGCTCTGCTGAGCCCCCGGTGCATTTTTTAACATGTTTGAAAATAATAATGGATTTTCAAAGGCGCCCAAAGTGTTTTACATTATTGATCCAGTACTCATTCACTCTCACATGCTCGCTCTGGTAGTGGTAAACTACATATGTAGCCACAGTTGCCCTGGGGCAGACTGTTCAAATAACCTTTGAAACAAACTGTTTAATAGAACATAGAAAATAACAGCATCAAGAAAATTAAAGCTACCTCTGTTTTGTGTTGCGGCTCTGCGCATGAAGAAAATTACTTCCTTTTTCCAAGCATGATTTGCGAGCGTAATTGCTGCCAGTTGGTGTCGACTCATTACGTTAGCTAGCTAGCTAGCTAGCCAGGCAGAAGCAGGCGTCCAGAAAGGAATCATGGGAGTAAAAACTAAAGTAGCTACGCCTAATTTTACAATTATTTTTGCATGTTTACGTTCATAAAATGGCCAAAAATTAACATTATAAGCAGATTCCTTAATTACTATAAACAAATTATTTAAACAGCATTTGTATAGAAATTATTCTGTCCTAAGCCTTTTGATCTATACGGGCGGTTCATTATTTATCTGTGACCACTATAAGCAGTTTCCATAGTAACAGGTTTTTCCATTAAATCCTTTGAATCCCGGCAAAATGCTAAAAGATAAACACATATAAACATATGTATTTCTAACAGCAGAGTATGCAGTTGTATTCATAACTGTATATACCCTGGCAGAATTTGTGATTCTTTGGTCATTTTTCAGAGAATGTGAATGAAAATACATCTATGGCTCGTGGTTCAGTGAAGCCATTTATCATCAAATAAATGTGTTTGCTCTTTCTGTTGTTGGTCCCATATGAAGCACCTCAGACACTGGGAACCTCAGGGACTGCTCTTTTATTGGTGCCCACAGTCTGGACTAAACACAGTGAAGCTGCATTTCAGTTCCCTGCAGCGAAACTCTGGAACAGTCTCTCTAATGACGTCAGACAAACCTGTACTCTGACAGCTCTGTTCAGTTCTGCAACAACTGAAAGGGTTCCATCTGCACTTTACCTCTTTGACTTTATTTTAATATTCATGTTTTGTTGATTGTGTTTTTAAGCTCAATAATTTTGTATTTTTAACCTGTCTCTTTTCCATTTTTGTAATTATGCCATATATATTAACCTTGTCTTTTCTTTTTTTCAACCATACCGACAATAAAAATGACCCTGATCATAAGTTTACATACACCACCTCTTCATCCTCTGTATTGGCCCCGCCCCTTTTACATCAATAGCTGCGTTTCCATTACCCTTGTAAATTCATAAAATTTAAATAGCGCGACAAAAACTGGTAATGGAAACACCTGAATTTTAGAAAAACAAAAACCAAAACACTCAAATATTGAAAAAATTATTTTACATTTTCATGAGGTGGCTTTTCATACATTTCGATATTCTAATATATCGCAAAAGCCATATATATATATATATATATATATATATATATATATATATATATATATAGAGAGAGAGAGAGAGAGAGAGAGAGAGAGAGAGAGAGAGAGAGAGAGAGAGACAGAGAGAGAGACAGAGAGAGAGAGAGAGAGAGAGAGAGAGCGCATTGCTAGGAACAGCTAAGATCCTGCACAGAACCCTCATGCTCCCAGGACCCGAGTCTGAAGGAGACACCGCCCAGGTGGGGCGAGAGGAACATTTTTTTTTTTTTTTAATATAGAAAATGTTTTGTCATTTATTTAATTTGTTTTATTTTGTTTATTATTATTATTATTATTATTATTATTATTATTATTATTATTATTATTATTATTATTATTATTATTATTATTATTATTATTATTATTATTATTATTATTATTATTATTTTAAAAATAAAGAGATATGAAGAGTTCATTTACAAAAACAGATAACTCCATTTTTCACTTTTCTATCAGAAAATTGCATTTTTTACTCTACATTCCAGGTAATACTCTTTGATTTGATATATTATTTATTCAATTTAGTGGCTCTTACCAAATGAAATAAATAATATATCAAATAAATCAGTATTATCTGTGGAATGTAGAGTAAAAAAATGACATTTTGTGAAAAAAAAAAGAAAAATGGAGTTATCTGTTTTTGCAAATGAACTCTTCATATCTAAAACATGCAGGACACTGGGCCATGAGGACTGGATTAAAGAATCACTGCTGTTGACGCTCTGTCGCTTTCACTTATTTTTTGCTGTAGCCAATGACAGGTTGACTTGTGCCTCATGTTGTGGGTCATTGTCATGTTGAAACATCCAAGACTGTCCCATGTGCATTCAGTCAGAGTATGTACATTTATGAGCACAACAGTACAGACAGAAGACAAAAGCCTATAAGCAATCATTAATCAAAAGCATATTATAATTCGATGACATGCTCTAGTAAACATCACCGTCAACACTTGGAAGATGAAATTTCTAACAAACACAATGATATTAACACAGCACAAACTAACAGCATTCAATTACAGAGTCTGAAAAGCCCACAGTGTGCATCTGGACCACAAAGCATTCAAAGGGATTGAAAGTGATGCAAAAATATAGAATTCACAAGTAAAGAGGGGGGAAAAAAATGAATTGGCCGTTCTGCAGCACCAGAGGGAGTTTACCACAAAACACAATGCGCTTGGATTATTAAACAATTCTGCTCACTTCACAGTCCCATAGAGACAACCTTATTCTACAGTGACGCTGAAGCAGATTGAGTGCTTTGAATTCTTTTAAGAAAGTAAACGGCAGGAGACGAAGCTATGTGATTATAATATAGACGTATGTGCAAAGAATGCAAATTAGTTAAAGCTGAGATTATAGTTTGATCTAAAGAAAAGGTTAGAGTAGAACATGTAATACATTTAAATATTCAAATATGGAAAATCATGTAATGTATTTTGTTGATTTGTGCACTTCTACATTACACATAATTACAGTCAGACAGTAAAAATACCTGAAGCATCAGTATTTCAGTCATAATTTACTGTGATTGTGAGTTGCATGCTGTTCACATTAGTTCTTATTACAGACAAAACTATTAATGCTGATCACGTCTGTCCAGGTCAGATGACTTGTGATCACTTGATGATTTTTAATCACTAGAATTAGACCACACAGGGGAAAAATTTATTTATTTTCAATGTTTTTTTTTTTTTTTTTTTAATTTTACTAATTATTTTTCCAGGTGAAGCCAGGACAAAACATAATTCAACAACAACTGGTTCCAGGCACAACAAACTCCTGTCACAACTGAACGAGGCTTTGAACTCACAGGCACGACTCAAAGAAGGTGGGTTCAAAAGTAGAACAATATTTATGGATAAAGTAATAACGAAAAGCGCTAATACAGAGGATAATAAACAACAGTATCAAATAAAAATCACTTTTAAAGAGGAAAAATTATTACTTGAAAAAGGGAAAGAACTAAAGGCAAATGACAAATAAAAATCAACTTTCTTGTTCTTGTTGATAAAGTTATTACTGGCTTGGTTTTCTGAACTAATAAGACAAACTAGCAACAAAAGGGAACACACACTATATATATATATATATATATATATATATATGAGGGTAGGGTGACACAGGTAAAACACATCAGGACAATCAGGACAAGGAGCAATCGGACATGTTCAACTAGACACAAAAGGAAATTTACCAAAATAAAACAGGAAGTAACAAACATGGAAATAAAATGATAAATACAGCTTTGCAATTTCTTAGACACGGTAATTCCACTCCTCGCATTTATTGTGGGTGGGATGGGACAGAGACAGACAGAGACAGACAGAGACAGAGAGACAGAGATGGAGACAGACAGAGACAGACAGCGACAGAGACAGACAGACACAGACAGAGAGAGACAGACAGAGACAGAGAGAGGCAGACACAGAGACAGACAGACACAGACAGACAGAGACAGACAGACAGACAGACCGACAGACACAGAGACAGACACAGACAGACAGACAGACAGACAGACAGACAGACAGACAGACAGACAGAGACAGACAGACACAGACAGACAGACAGACCAACAGGCACAGAGACAGACAGACAGAGACAGACAGACAGATTTACATTATGAGGTATCTAATTCTAGGTAATTAGTGAATTAAGACATGTCCTTCCCTGGGTCTGTGGAGGTTCATTAGTGCAGCAGCCACCACTCAAAAGCTAAATCTGTCCAGTTAAATGAAAACATGTCACATAGGAAACATAAACATTCTCCAGTCAGTCGGTCTTGCTCATGAGTCTCTGTCAGACTTTTATTAAAGCTTTGTTTGATAAAACACCACATGGGTGTCGAAGCATCAGCCATTACTCAGAACCCAACTCTTCTCATCTCATTACAGGCAGTAAAGCAGATGTGTACATCATGATCTAGGGCACGGTGCATGATTGGGTAGCTCTGCCATGACAACTGAAGTGACACCGACTGCATAAACCCCACTGCATTATGTCCACTACCGTCTGTGAGACACCTGGGGAGGCTCCTCACCTTCACTTAAAATTAAACTCAGACTCACAGCGATCAGACAGCAACCAGCTGCTACGTTTGAATTTGTCACTATATAAGATGCCATGTACATTCAAAGGGCTGTGACATCCATATGTCTGATAGCGGTAAAGACATATAATACACACAGACTTGCATTTAACATAAAATGTAGAAGTTGCTGAAAAAAATTCTAAAAAAAACTTTGCAGAAACGATAGTTGTCGATTTTTGTAAATATAAGAGTTTATATCAAAAAGATGAGATCCTGGTTCAAATTTTTAATTTATAAATGCCAAGGTCAAGTTTACTTCTATAGCACATTAAAAAAATACAATACAAGATATGATAAAACTGCTAAAATATGGTAGGTAGGTACATAAGATAAGATATACTAAAACTGAGAAAAGCAGATATGATCCCTTTTCCAGGATGTTTAAAGGGTAAATGAACTGGACTGAGACAATCTATGATCTTATCCATATGGGGTGGGACGGCCTGAACTGTTGTGTTTATTGTTGCAGCCCCTGTATTAGAAGCCTCCTCCTCTGTTAATGAGACTTCCTAGTTAAATAAAGGAAAATTAAAATAAACATGTGGTACCAGACACAACAAACCTCCATTTTGTAGCTTATTTTAGCATCGATCCAGCAGATGTTATCATGTCTATGCATGTGCTGATACCAACATGTCAACTGTCTCTACATATGTGGCAAGTTTAAAGCAAATTGATGTTTTTATTGACCTTTGAAATCTCACCTTTGCAAAATGGTAGACAAAAAAAAAAAAAAAATTCAAATATTTTGTCAAAATATCATGAAATCACTGATAATGTTATCCACCTAATTTGGTATGAATTCAAGAACTAGTTTTGCTGTTACAGATATTTAAATTTTTACCCATTATAAGTAAATGGGGGGAAAAAAGATTTACAAAATTAATTTAAAAAAATTACCTACTATTCCCAAAATGTAACCATATCTAGTTTGGATCAATATGAATCTATAAACTTAATTTGGTGTAAATTAAACCAATAGTTTTGCTGCTAGAATGTTAAACAAACAAACAAATATGCAACATTATCAATTACAATAAACGCTGTGAAGGCTCAGAAGTTTGGAGGTAAAGTTGCACCTGGACTCAAGACTATAAAAGCTGGACTTCCTGTCTTCTCCATGTGTCGTCCCTGTGCTTCCCTGGCCTGTGGAGATCACCACTGGCAGCCATGCATTATTCAGAAATAAAAGAAAAATAACTAGATTCTTTTGAAGATAAAAAGAATTGTGTGGTCTTCCATTATTTTTTGTTGTGGCCTAAAAAAACTGGCCATAACAATAGTATATGTTGACATGTTTTATTTGTTTTTCTTTTACTCATATTTTGAATCTGTATTGATGATAGTGTCTAAGTAGTAGGTGGAGGCTTTGAAATCATATCCAGGTTTTCTGCCACTCCCTGCACCTTTACCTTTACTGTTTTTATGACCTTAATCATTGTTATTATACTGTATGTGCAAAATCTCAATAAATAAATATTTTTAAAAAATCTACATGGCCCAGAGAACAGCACTGGCACCACATTAGAACCTGTAATAACCTTGCTGGAGCTAAACCATGTAAATGAAGTATGAAGTCACATGGGTCAAACAGAGGACAATGTTCATTCTGTTGTTTTGGGTCAGAGCAGAACAGTTAAATGAAATGATTATGTAGAAAATAAGGCAAGAATAATAAAGATTAGGACTTCAGGACCATATTTCAATGCAATCAGATTTTTGTGCAGAAGTAGTTTAACATCCATGGAAGTGTAGTTAATGCAGCCATTGGCCCCAGATGGAACAGAAGGACAGCAAGGACAGGAAGAACTGAAAACAATCAAGGTTTGTTCCCATATAAAAGCTACATCTGGTTCTGATCTAACATCCATCATTATTGATCGTACCGGGCTCCACGGACCCAAAGGAACTGCCTTTTGAATGAAGTAAATACTAAAACCAGACCAGACTCTGGTTAAATACTGATCGACTGTCCTTTGGAAGGACGAGTCTAAAGTGGAACTATCTGGGAAGTTTTGTCACTTTAATAGGCACAGGTCCAAAAGAGGTCCAAAGTTTCCATAGAAGCCAACAGTGTATTACAGTTAACAGGAGGAAGGTGCAGTTATGTTTCAGTTACTTTAATGTCCAGGGCATATATATATATATATATATATATATATATATATATATATATATTTACGTTGATATTGCGATGTTCAGAGGTGGAAGTAACTAAGTAGAAGTACTTCCTTTACTGTACTTTATCACAGATTTTAGGGATTGGTACTTGAGTATGTATTTTTCTTGCAACTTTTTACTTTTATTTCCTACATTTTTGTAGAAATATTTGTACTTTAGACTTTACATTCTCAGAATAGACTCATTACTTTTTCACACTATAGACAAATGTGACATTATGAAAAATTAGAAATTACTGTATCATAATTTTGACTTTTTATCTCACACTTTACATAAACCAGCATATATGTGGAATAACAAACCATCATATATATTAAAAACATGAACTAACCAGCACTAAAATCATTTATTTTCTGATTCATCTTATTAAAGTTTGACATCTTTTCATGGTCATCAGATATGACCCCTCCCTGGCATCTTCTACAACACAGAATGACAAGTAAGTTTGATCAATGACAGTAAATGGAAATGCTCTTCAATTAAATAGTTCTCTTTGTTTCTGATCAAATAAAACAGAACGTTAATCTGTGTAAAAAAAATTAAAAATCTTTCATTTACTTATCAATCCTTTGTGGATCATTATTATCAATGTTTTGTTTCTTGATTTGTATTAATTTTATTTCCTCCGTGTTCGAAATATAGATTAAAACAAACAAAACAAAAATGTGGCATTACTTTAAATATATTCCAGAGTGACACCACGTGGATGGAAAATATCTGCCTTTACCCAGTTCCAATCATGTCTCTGTCAAATCGTGTCACTATCTGACATCATTACTAGACATGCTGAGGAATTTATAAAATACCAGCGAGATGAGGGAAAGAACCAGGTCACCAATCTTAAAAAAAAGGTCTAAAATAGCAAAAAAATATTCATTCAAGGAAGCAAATAAAGAGACTGAAGCAACAGTCAAAGCTAGCTACGAGGTACTGCATGATTGTTCGTTACGGAAAAAAAAAATTCAAAGAAAGTGAATTTATCAAAGAGAGCATGTTATTAACCATGAGTAAAATAAAGAAATACTTTTTTTGTGGAATATTTAATGTGGCCCAGCTTCACCTCCAGCAGCCCCCATGTAATTTGAGTTTAAGAACTTTGAAATACATGGTCAGGAAACTAAAAACTGCAAGGAGCCGCAAAGGCCTTCGGCACCCTTCGCGACCGCCGACGACAGCAGCCAGCGAGATGACATCGTACTGTGGGCAGGATGCGATATTCGGCCAGAAACGCACAGTTATGTAAAAATATGTAGGGGATGCTAAATAGTGACGTATTTAAAATGTTGAATGGGTGTAGAACTGTGATCGTATGTCTGTGTTCGTATGTCTGAGCTGAAGCAATTCATGTAGTGGTAAGTTTTCCTGAAAATTTTGCGACGTTGTAGCACAAAAACTATGTAACTTTTCTAAAGAATTTGGATAACTTTCGATGTCCCACTTGTCTAAGTCGTTTTCACCAATTTTGAGCTCATTGGACCCAACGGCAAACGAGGACTTTGTTAAATTCCGAAGACAGCGGAAAACCATGACTCAACATGTTCGAAATTTCAATCCAAGATGGTGGACTTCCTGTTCATTTATGGGCGTGGCCATCATAAGTTTTTTTTGTTCGTCATCATGTTGAACATGTGTCCCGATTTTCATAGCTCTAACTTCACTAGGGCTTAATATAGCCTAATGCTAACTATTTTCACTTTTCTAGAGGATGCTGTTGACACATTACTTAACTGACTTTTACGAAACTATATATACTTGCAATGTTTCACACCTCTGAAGTGTGTGCAAAATTTTGTGAGTTTTCGTGCATGTTCAGGGGGTCAAATGGATGCGTCCCTTGCAATCACAGCGGTCTCAATAGGCCTTGCAGTGGACATATAGGAAAATACATGATTTATACAAAAAAAGGCACAAAATACAGTGTATAGTATTATAGTAAATGGAGATAATTCAATTAAAAATGAATAAATAATCTGTTCATACCACAGAAGAAGAACTGGGTTAAATATGACCAACGTGCCATGAAATCTACAGACTATTCTACAGATAATCTGGGGTCCAACAACTGGAAAACAACTACAAACCACACCATCAAACACACACACAGTGTACAAACCGACTATGCATGGATGAGAACAAAACATGTGATTATTATTCCAGATCAAATATCTATAAAGATCTGAAACTGACTGAAACTGTCTCCCATCAAAGGTGAGACAGCTGGAATGGGCTGTTCTACCATCACTGTGGAAGATTTAGGAAGGTCTAAGTGCAGAAATGGGATGTAATAAGCATAATTACATTTTCATTAATGTGTAATCACCTGAAATAGAATTAGCTGTGCATATCAACAGAGGTCCCCCCACCCCCCAAGAGTCCAAAATGATCAGCTACAATGTTTCTAGATGAGAAAAAGCTGCTTCTTCTTCTTCAGATTTGACTTTATGACAGGTGAAATGAAGCTTTAATATCTGCTGTGCATCAGCGTGGAGCAAAGTTAACACACTCTGAAGTAGAAATCTTAAATCATGCACAAAAAAAAAAAAAGACACGGCCTGAAATGAGGTGAAAGGTGTTCAATTAGTTGGGATTTTTTACCTGGAGATGCCTCAACACATTACACACCAGCAAAAGGCTCAGTTAGAGCGAGAATAACATTAAAATGCACCGATTGCCTCTAAAAGTTGAAGAAAATACTCCATTAACGGTGCCATCATCGTCATTTTTTAGTCCATTTTAATTTGATTATTTAAAATATGCGGAATAAAAAACAATGGAAGCACAGCTGTTAAATAAGGAAGAAACACTGGTAGGTGGTACTTACTTATTTGTTTGAGGAGAAGTAGAAAACACAACATTTTAGCAAACGTGTAAATGCGTAAATTGGAAATACAGATGCATTCAAAGAAAAATAAAAGCAGTAATCACCCTCTAAATTCAACTACAACTTTTGAGGCATAAATTATAGTTATATGTTGTTGCTGAAGGTCTGAAACCTGGTGACAAAAGTAGTTAATATTCAAGAAACTAGAAAAATTACGTATATTCATCATAAATGAATGGAGTCACGAGCTGTATTCATCACTTTTCATTGGTTAATTATTTGTAAAACACTCACCAATAGATCTGTTTTATGACAAAAATGACCAACAAATGGTGTCCGGCACAATAAACCCCACCCCCCTCACACATTTTACATGATATGCCCCATCTCTTATCATAGCAAAACACGTTTTTGGTGACTGTGGCCTTGACCTTTGACCTACATTCACCAAAATGTTAAGGGCTCTCTTCTGGACCCACTTGAACCTTTACAAACCGACAGACAAACCGACGTAAACACAATACCCCTCTCCCTTTCGGGGAGGGGGGGGGGGTACTTCAGAGGATTCTTCCCCACAGTGACAATTTAGTTCTCAAAATCCCATTTATTAGGGCTATTGTTTTTGAGTCACTTTTCTGTCTGATTTAAAGCAGCTTGACACAAAAACTACTCGACCAATTTTTTTGGACATTTTCAGGAAAAGTGGGAGGTGGTCCAGAATAGGTCCCATTAAATTCTGGTGAATACAGGTCTAAGGCCAATGTTAAGAGACAGGGCACCTGCACCTGTTGGTTAAAAAAATAACAACAAATGTAGCCTAGCTGCACTAGACGCCCCCTAGGAGACAGTCTAGTTACACTTAATGTAACTTTTGGCTGGTTTTCCCTGAAACTGGCCGACCAATCACATTAAAGTATCGAGTCAGAGGGCGGGGGAAGTGACGATAGAGCTACAACGATATGGAGAGAAACAACCAGAAACAACCATAGAAGAAGAACGACAACGATGATAGATGGGTGGTGACTGGGTGGTGATTTCCTTTTATCAAAGATGAGTGAAGAATGTGAGAAAACATCAGCAATCTTTATATTATTTTTTACAGAAACAACAACAGTTGTTATTAAGATCCATAATCCCCAATTTTGTTTAATCATTCGTAATTTCTCTTTCCAGCGTTTAACTATGTCATCCTAAAGATTACACTGATTAGTTGTAGTACCATCCTATTGCATACAGAGGGATTTGAAAGAATGTTTTAGCCCCGCCCCCCCCTGACTATGAAGCATGACTAGACCTATACAGGAAATAAATAGTGATAGCACAGCTGGGCTAAAACAAAAGGTTTCTTTATCATAAATTGTGTATAAACAACATGTTAACAAACCATTTACAAATAGGTAACACATAGTAAATTGTGTGTGGGTATTTTAAAGTGTTATTTTCTCTAGTAATACACTGAGGTTGAATTTGAGGACATTCCTATAAGTGCTCTTTAAAGGATTAGAATCAGTGAGCACTAGCACAACTCTAAAAAAAAAAAAAAAAAAGAAAAGAAAAAAGAATTGATTCAACGATTAACTCTGTGTGCTACGAGGCTGTGACTGATACATCAGCAGGGTTGATGGTGTTTGTGGAAACACGGACATAAAGATTACAGTGCTCATGCTTCAGCGATCAACGATGCTTGAAGCATACGGATGTGGCCTCAAGGAAACTGAAAAGCAAAGGTGTTTCATTCATCTCCAGTCCTCCAGGGAGGGACATCAGCGCCTATTTCCAGAAATCTGTAGTTAAAGTTAATGGAGTCGTGCTGTGTTTCTTCTCTGTGCCTAATTTCATTGAGAATCACACCGGTTTATAAACATCTGTTTGTCAGTGTGGTGATGACTGTGTTTTCCCACCTGCTGGCTATAAACTGTGTGTGAACAGTAAACTGACACATGGGCTTTACTCATTGTTAAACGTTATTAGAGTCAACAGTAAAGAGTAAAGGAGGACTAGTATCTAAACAGCTAGCCTAGCTGCGCTATCCCCATTCATTACATGTATAGGTGTAACCGGTGGTGTCTGACTCTGCGTTGTGTGTATTAATATTAAATAAGACCCGCACGTAACCACTTGGAGACAGTCTTTATTTTGGGCTGCTGACAGAAAACACATGAATCCCTCGGTCAGTGAATCCACGAAACACACGCCCCTAAACAGACCAAATTATACATTAATATGAATTGATAAAGTTTGAAATAGCCAATTAACCCAAAATAGTATGTTAGAAGGCGAAACAGGAATTTAGGAAATTACATGGCCGCTTACCTCCTCCACACACATCCAGAACAAAACGAAGGAGGTAAGGGCGCGAAAATACCTAATATATTGGGCGGTGTCGCACCATAAAGTGCACGGTGGAAACACACAAACACAAAGAGGTTCCACATCTTAACACTTGTCTTTTAGCTCTGTCAGCGTAAACTAAAAACAAACAAAGAATTTTGTGTAATTATAACCATGACATACCCCCGTTGCTGCAACATAATTGACCCTGTTACATAGGTCTAGTCGTGCTTCATAGTCAGGGGAGGCGGGGCTAAAAGGTTGTCTTTCAAGTCCTCTGTATGTAATAGGACGGTGCTATAACCAATCAGCGCAATCTTTAGGATGACGTAGTTAGACAGTGGAAAGTTTACGGAGGAGTCCCGAGAAAGTTAGAAATGACTAAACAAAATACTGTACTGTATCTACTTCCTGTATGAACATAAGAACCTTCTGTTCTGTGTTTTAAATTGAAAACTGCTCTTTATATGTACAAAATAAAAGTAAAAATAAAATTACAAAATAAAATAAAAAAATAAAGCATCATCTTCTACAACACTGATTCACCAATGTGCAGTGTTTGTACAGTAGATGCTTATTTTTCTGTTATTTGAATGACATGCTTTTCTGAAATATAACCTTTTCTCTATTTTTTCCCTGTTTTGATCTAATAACATTTGAATGTGCTCTTATCTTTTATCAGCATTTACATGATCACTAAAGAAAATGTATTAAATGTTATTTTCACCAAAAATAACCCAAAACAGAATCCAAAATCCAGAAGCTGACATTATAATAAATGGTGATTTCTCTGTATATTTCAATTTTCCTTTGTGATTTACTAAGGACAGGTTAGAAAAACAGAGAAATTGGAATTCATCACAAAAATATCCCTGGGTATTTCAGATTTAACTCGTTTTCTGTTGTCTGTACTACGTCACAATACAATTCAAACAACAGATCATCTGTGCAACATGATATCATGAACAAATATGCATGCCACTTTTAATTGGTGTGTTCTACATATGCATTATAAGTGTTCTGCAGGTATACCATGTGGTTAGGGTTAGAGTGTTGCAGATATGTAAACTAGAAATCTTGGCATAAATTGACACTCGATCAAATGGTGTTGAATTTCATGCACAAGGATAAAAATGCATATGTATAGCATGGGAAATGACATAGTAACTGGTGTGAAATACAACACAATTTCATGACATCTCTCCACTCTGTGCGAATTAATGGACTGTTATGAAACTGTATTTTCATTTTCAGTAAGTTTTTGTGTTTTTTTCTGTTAATTACTGCCTATTTCTAAATGAAAAAAGTAGAAAAAAACATTCCTCTCATAAGGAGAATAAGCAGTTAATAAAGCTACTCCTTCATCATTAACAGAAATAAGAAGCATATTTCAGAACTGACCCAGAGGAATTAAATGGGGTTTTCATTAAATACCAAGAGTACAATTGCTATTCAATTAAATTCAAGAGATATTCACCAGTAACGTCTGTATCTTGGACTTTTGTTCACTGAAACATTTTGTGATAAGCTGTAACACAATACAGATAATGTGATTTGGAACTTTCTGCTAAACTTGACCTTGACCTTTGACCTTTTGCAATATTGATAATTTTGTTACATGTATAAATGTGTTTAATATTATGATAATCTATTCAGTAGTGATGAAATTATAGGGTGATATGTCAGATATGTCAGAAGTTAATTTTGTGACATGTCACCTTTGACCTCCAGAGATCTAAAAAACTATTGGTCATAGGTGATAACACCAAATAACAGTCTTCTAGAAATCTTCATTGTGCATGGTTTGGTACCTATCTGAATGTTCTGTGACCCTCCGTTCTTGAGTTATAACTGAAAATGTGAATTTGACCTTTTAGTTAATCGTGACCTTGACCTTTGACCTTTACTCATCATCATTGCATCCGATGTGCATCAGCTATATGTATATGTCCATGTAATTTCATGATGATATCTCAAGTATTCATTGAGTTATAGCATGATATGTCTCTGCAGACACACACACAGATACGCAATTATAATTATTATATATTATATTATTAATTATAAGAATACAACCAATCCTTAACCAGACAGATATGATGTCATGACATGAGGCATCCCCAGGTCATGACCTTTCATTTGTTGTTGATTTAAAGTCAATCAGACAAATAGTTTCAGGGATATGAACAAGAGTGTTTAGTGATTTTAAACTTTTGAGCGTCCCCTTGTGGGCAATCTAGAAATGGTAAATCACTCAAAATGGAATCAGTAATTAATACATGGAACAGTTTTGTTGAAACTGCTGATGGTGTTGAATAAATAAATACATTATATTAATATTGTCTCGTGTCGTCATCTGAACCAGCTTTATCCTCACTAGGGTCACTGGGGTCACTGGGGTCAGTAGGGTCACTGGGGTCACTGGGGTCAGTGGGGGCCTAATCCAGCTACAATCAGTGAAGGTGGGGTACACCCTGTATGAGTCACCAGGGCTGAACATATATAGACAAACAATCACTTTCACATCTATGGGTGATTTAGATAAACCAATTAACCTATTATTATTAACTATTCTTATTTTTTGTATATATTTTGGATATTTATCAATATTTTTGGGTGTTTTTTTCTGAATTTTATGAGACTTTTTGAATAGGTTTTGGATTTTTCCATTGCTTTTTATCCAGGTTTTTTTTGTGTGTGAATTTTAGTTTGTTTTTGTTTTGTTTTTTTTCCTCTACATTTTTTGTGTATTTTGTGGGAAACAGGGGAAAAACCCCAACACAGAACAGTCGAGTCCAATAACATTAAGAATCCAAAGCCGCCCTATGGTTACCAGAGGAGAACCCACAGGAACATGTTAACTCCACACAGAAAGGTCCCACTGACCTTCTTACTGTGAGGTAACCACTGCACCACCGTGTCGTCCCTATTAAATAAACCATTAAAATAAAAAGAAATAAATAATTCCACCGTTCACAGTAGGTGTGTTAAAGGACTAGCATATTGTCTGAATCTGAGTGATTCTGGAATTTCCTGAAGCACTTCCTGCTGAGAACTGCTGAGGGCAAAGAAGAAGATACTAAATAAGACATTTGGGAAACCTATGGAAACTCAGCTAAAAGTTCAACTTTACTTTTTTCATTTATTTTCCTTACTTGACAAAAAAGATTAGCATTGAAGTGCTGGTTTTAATTAGCTATTGGGTGTGTTTTGCACCCCGCTGTGTACTGCAGTATTTTAGAAAAATGCACCAGTTTCTAGACAAGTGTGTTCCATTAATAACGACCACTGTCTTCCTACACATAGATGGGATGTAATCACAAACACAACTGTGGCCTTAGCTAATAATTAAGAGGCAGAAGATAGCTACAGTGTGTGTGTGTTTGTATTCCTATCTTTATGGGGACATTGATATGTTTACACAATCTACACAATCACACCATGGGGACCAAATTTCAGGTCCCCACGAGGCTTAAATATAAAGGTCCCCACTAGTAAAATAGAAATGATGTGGTCATATAAATACACTAATTCGTTTTTTCCGGAAGTCCCCATAAAGCACAGGTGAAACAGGTGCAAAATGAAACATATATTTTGAAAAGCTTTGAAGATGTGTTAACTTAAAAAACATATATATAATTAAAAAAATATATAAATAAATAATGTATATATATATATATATATATATATATATATATATATATATATATATATATATATATATATATATATATATATACATTTTAATGTTTTTCAAAATACTATTACTATTATTTCATTGATTTATTTATTTTTTAATTATTTTTTCATTCACTTTAATTTCATTTATCACATTTTTATTATTTGTTTTTCTTATATATATATGTATATATATATAAAATGTCTTTACACTCACGACACAATGTCTACTGGATTATAAACTTTGTCCTCATGAGACATGAAAACGAGGATGTGTGTGTGTGTGTGTGTGTGTGTGTGTGTGTGTGTGTGTGTGAAATGTCAAGCTGGCATTGAGCAGTGTGAGCAGATATGTTTAGGTTGTGTATTGGGGTTATCATTAAAAGTGTAGCTGAGGGCAGACACAGCAGATAAACAGCAGTCAGACTGAGGCGACTGTTGTTGAGGCTTGGAACTCCTCAGCCCAGCAGGCTCAGCCTCCAGCTGCATCCAGACAAAGGCACAGAGACGGAGAGATGATGAGGGAGAAAGCAAATGAAAGAAGTGACAATGCTACAGTGAGAATACCAAAGACAATAGAGCGCAAGACGGAACGAGTGAAAAACAGGTCATTGTGTTTGTACCGCAGGCATTCTGCGCTGATTCAGTTTTTGTAGTTGCTTGTTTTGATGATAAAAGCAGAGAACTAGACTAGATTAAACAAGAACAACACAAAGGACCAGAGTAGAGGACTGAATAAAAATCCTTTCTACAAGACCAAGCCTCTAAATACACTCCTGCTGTCCTAATAGAAAAGGGATGTCAGTAGAGTACAATACCACCAGGCGAAAATAAAAGTTAAAGGAAACAAGGTAAAGAGTAGAAGCGTAACCAGGAAAAGGAATTATAGTGGTGCCTCTACTTACGAAATTAATTTGTTCCAGAAGTGTTTTCGTCCCGTGAATTTTTCGGAATTGGAGTTGCATGTTACATGTTAAAGGCCTAATTCGTTAATACAACCGCTCAAACACTTTAAAAATTAGCTAAAAATTGCAGATTTTGTATGAAATATGTTCAAAGAAAATGTAGATTTAGATTTTAGCGCGTCCAGGCTAACACCAGCTGTTGTTAGTGTAGATATAAACACCACGCCCTGGGTTTGACCTGTGAGAGCGTGGCTTCTGTTGGACTTGAGTATTGTTAGCCAGCTTCAGGTCGTCCAGTTTGTTTTCCAGCGAACGTACGTTGGCGAGTAGTACGTTCGCTCAGGTTAGCCCTTAGCTTAGCTCTAAGCTTAGCCCTTAGCTTAGCTGTAAATCCACCGTGCCTTCCCCCGCACCCGTCTGTGGTAGGGAGACTACTACTACTCTGGTACTACTGCTACTGTACTACTGGTACTACTACTACTACTGCTACTACTACTACTACTACTACTGTACTACTGGTACTACTACTACTACTACTGCTACTACTACTACTACTACTGTGGTACTACTACTACTGTACTACTGGTACTACTACTACTACTGCTACTACTACTACTCTGGTACTACTACTACTACTGTACTACTGGTACTACTACTACTACTGCTACTACTACTACTACTACTGGTACTACTACTACTCTGGTACTACTATTACTCCTGCTAATACTACTGTGTAAATGAATGTATTCAGCATAAATTCAAATTGTACATATCAATGTGTAAATAAATATATCCCAAATATATGCCTGCGTTTAATTATATTTTGAATATTCTTCATTATTTTGTTAAAACAGCAGAAAGATATTGGAATGAAATATATGTGGCTAAAGACTGATCATCATCATCATCATCATCATATTATTATTATTATTATTATTATTATTATTATTCAGATGCATCACACTCAACAAACGCCACATGGTTACTTTTTAAATGTTTATTCTCCTTCTGTTGCCATGAATGAACGTCATTAATTAAACTAAAATAAGAATGACGTCAGTTTAATTTTTGGATATAATGTATTCTCATATAAAGAAAAGTGTTCTATATTTCACTTTCTGGCATTTTTTCCCAACCTTTTAGACCTGCTGTATATTCTTCCTCACTCACTTACTTTGCCAATGATGATAAATTCATGTTTTTATTAAATATTTGGTTATTATTCCTTAATGGCATGTTAAAGTACTGGCTTAGACCTACACTTTGAGCTATTATGGTTGCTGCTACATGTAAATCAATTTGTAAAAACAGATATGGACTGATTAGTATTGCTGCAATGCTTCCTCACTCCATTAGTCACTTGGTCAAAGCCATATTTAATATTAACATTCACAAATATCAAAGGACACACACTTCTACCACAGTTACTAATGAAATATTGCTAAATCTGAGGTTGTAATTAAAAGGATTATTCAGAGTAAAAATACATTTGGCTCATTTTTTATATAATTGGGAATACATACATATAGTTAACATCAAAATCACAACATTTGGATGAACATTAAATGCTGTTTTTGTTATTTTAATAATTCTACGTGCACATCTTGGGTTATCTGTGTTATGTTTTATTCTGCATATACACATTATTGATATCAAATTAAACTTGTTTTAATGTACAATTATATTAAATACATAAATGATAGTCATCAGCCACAGTATAAGTGAACAATATGAAGAAAACGTTTCACAAATGTGTTTGTATGTAATTGTTCTTTGTAGATGTTGGGGTATTCATATTAAAACAGTTATAAAATTATTATTTTGCCTTCTACAAATCTACGATCAATTTGAGTTGATAGAGAATATTCAGAGCTTTCATTCGGTATATGACAAGATATAATTTGAACTTTCTGACTTGACATATTAGCTGAAAAAAACACAGATCAGTGAAAAACAGCATTTAGTTTTTGGGTCATAACATGGATTTCATCCCTAAAGTTTCAGTGTTAACATTGATATTTATGTTCATTAGATCCAGACCTTTCAGAAAAACCTAATTTGGTTGAATTGTGGGGGGGTACATGGTAACCCCTACAGGCCTGCGGCCTAATTAGGACAGGGGTTTCAAACTTATTTTAGTTCAGGGGCCAATATGATCTAAACTGGGCCGGACCAGTCAAATAATATAAATGATTCTATGCTTCATGCTTCTATGATTCACTTTGAATGGACGTTCCCAGCCTTCTGCGGGTGGATTTTTTTCGATAACTGCCCGCTGCGCCATTAACGCCCGCTGCCAGTGGACACGAGTTTTGTCACTTCAGATTCATGGTACCATATCACTCCACACTTTTAAAGTAAATATTCGCTACATTGTAACGGCTATTTTATCTAATCTGGTAGAGTAGTAGCAGTAATAAGCAGTAATAAGCAGTAATAAGTAGTAATAAGCAGTAATAAGCAGTAATAAGCAGTAATAAGAAGTAATAAGAAGTAATAAGCAGTAATAAGCAGTAATAAGTAGTAATAAGCAGTAATAAGTAGTAATAAGTAGTAATAAGCAGTATTAAGCAGTAATAAGTAGTAATAAGTAGTAATAAGCAGTAATAAGTAGTAATAAGTAGTAATAAGCAGTATTAAGCAGTAATAAGCAGTAATAAGCAGTAATAAGTAGTAATAAGTAGTAATAAGTAGTAATAAGCAGTAATAAGTAGTAATAAGTAGTAATAAGCAGTATTAAGCAGTAATAAGTAGTAATAAGTAGTAATAAGCAGTAATAAGCAGTAATAAGTAGTAATAAGCAGTAATAAGTAGTAATAAGCAGTAATAAGCAGTAATAAGCAGTAATAAGCTGTAATAAGCTGTAATAACTGTAGAATAAGCAGGATAATGTAATGTCCAAGCATTACAATCAGAAAAATAAGAAAAAACAAGACACTGAAGCCAAAATAACTGTATTTCATACGAGTTATTTACATGAATTAAGAGGATTAGTGGATCAACAGGTATTAAACATTTTAAATCAGTGTTGGTTTTGGTCATAGGTGGATGTTTTTTTTAGTCTTTCTGGGCCAGCGTGTCATAGTTTCAATTGTAGGAAAGACTTCCACATGAAATTGTCCAATACCAAGTCATCTCTGTACTCTGAGGGGAATTAAACCATCAGTCCAGATGATACACAGATCAGTTTCTGGGTCAGAATAGAACGTCAAGAAGCTCAGGAGCAGAGGAGCAGAGGAGCAGAGGAGGTTCATGTCTCTGTCATAACATTTTCTATATGTCAGAACTCTTCTTACCTGAGTAATAGTGTTCAGGATAATACTTCAAAGCACAAGTACTACATATACAACTGCAAAGTTTTAGCATTTATAGGCAGAATAGAGTATTTGTAGAACATAACAACATGGTAACCCCCCCCCCCCCCCCCAAAAAAAAAAAGATAAATGACACACTGATAAATGTCACCTTGTTCCTTATAGGTTAAATAAGACATTTTATTCAGTAGAATAAGGCGTGCTTGTGTTAGATTTAAACAGAAACAAATGCACACATGCTGATTTCAAAGGAAATTGCAGCGTCCTCTTAATTTTTTTCCACAGCTGTAGTTGAAAATCTACCTGTGTGTATGTGCAGTGATACAGAAAACTGAAAATACAATGCATTGAGACATACAGAATCTACATTTGAGATGTATTAAGTGGCGACTCGACTCCACTCAAGGTCAATGAAGATTCCAACGTCTAGATTAAAAAGCTACAAAATATAATGTCTTTCATTCTTGGCTCATGACCTTCCCGTCCACCATCATAAAATCAATGCAGTGGTTTTTGTGTAAATCCTACTGAGGCAGTTACAAAATAAGAGTAAAGGGTTTAGAGCAGGGGTCTCAAACATGTGACCTGGGGGCCAAATGCGGCCCACTAAAGGTTCCAATGCCATTTTAGTTCAGGTTCACATACAGACCAATATTATCTAAAGTCACATTTTAGCAGAATAACCTATAAAAAACAATGAGTCTATATTTTCTGAAAATAATTGACATTATCACCATAAATAATGACAACTTCAAATGACTGTCTTTGTTTTAGTGCAAAAAAAAAAAACAGCATTAAATTAGGAAAATATTTATACTTACAAAAATATCCTGTCACAAGAAAATGTGGAAAAACTTAAACAAATATGAACATCCTTGAATTTCTTAAGAAAATGAAGCAAAATGTTAACAATTTAGTGTCTTTGTAGTAGATCATTAATGCATGTGAGTAAGCGATAAATTGAAGCATAATATTGTTAGAATTGCATGTATTTTTCTTGAGATATTCAATTTTTTCCAGGTTATTCACACCTTTCTTGTTTGTTTTTTTTAGGTAAGTATTTTCATAAGGTAATGGGGTTTGTTTGCACGAAAAACAAAAACAAAAAAATTGGAATTGTCATTTTTTTCTCTAGGTTATTATGCTATTATTTTACTGGTCCGGCCCACTTCAGATCAAATTGGGCTGAATGTGACCCCTAAAAGTAATGAGTTTAAGACCCCTGGTTTAGAGTGTAAAAAAAAAAGGGGGGGAAGAAAAATCATGGGCACAATTGAAGAGAACAGATTTGATCTGCTCTGCTCAGTAGAGTGAACATATCCCACAATGCATCAAGCTACCTGGTATATCTAATCTCATCATGATCCTGGCTCTGTGCTGCTGTACTACATGTCCTGTTCTCTGCTTCCCGCCACATTAGTGACATGTGTCATTTCTTTTCGGAGATGGAATTACACCCTTATCCTAATAGTCAATTTATCCACCCAGGCCTGACGAGGGGATAAAAACTACACAGCATTAAAAGACCATCAGCTGAAAAAGTGGACAGAATTATTGGTACATGACAGATATGGCATGTTTCTTCACCTGCCATCCTGTAAATAGAACATGCCACATTTATCCAGCAACATCTTGGATGAAATGAACCATCTTATTTTTCTAGAGACCTCCACTTCACCTCAGACCACAATAAAACGATTTCCTGAACTAACATGGCAGCGACAATTATTTCAATCACAGATGAAATTATATAAACACCTGTGCAATCACAGACAAGATATATGATTTATTTAAGACGAGAGGAAAAGGTGATCGCACAGAAGCACAGGAACATGACCTGAATGCTGAAAGAATCCTGTTAAAAGGACTCTACGCTCTGGTTTCATCTTCTCTACCGATAAATTAAACCAAAAATTAAATGGATCTATAAAAAAAGAAGAAGAAGAAGCACAGAAAATTGCCTGAACTTAAAATAAAATGGTCAGGATGTTTGCTTGGTATGAACATCACTTCAAATATAGTCTGCAAGGCAATGGAAAAAGAGCAAATGTATGTTAATAATGTAGTAAAGTACTTGAGTCCTATGTCCCACCTCATTATATTTAATGTACATCAATTTGGATTTGAAACTTCAGCACAAATGGCCATAGAGGTCCAGCTGTTTGTATGTGTGAGGCTGCATTATTTTTCTAAATGGATAAAAACAACTAAACCTGTCTGGTACTGTGTATTTCATTGGCTTGTGTAATTAATTTAAATACCTCAATGTTTAAATTCATATGTACAGTAGGTAATGTGTTTTATACTAAATTATGCCACATCCCATTTACAGAGAAATGAATGTTTTACTGATACGGTTAATAAATAATGTATTGGTCGTGTTCACAATTAACATAAGAACATTAATGGCAAGCTTTTCATAAAAATGAAATGTCATCTATAATTTCACTTACTGGCACATAGATTTTTAACAGCACTGGTTATGAAATGTACACGTAGCCATAATACACAGTAAATCTACTAGTGTAAAAAAAGTAGTATTTTAACTGTAGCATATTTTTGTTTAAGGTAGGTTACATAAATGTATTTGCCCCTCACTCACCCAGCCTCCAGAGCACTCCATTACTTTAATTTTACTTTATTTTGAATATTTTAGTTCATTAGCCTTTCTTTTATCATGTTTATTATTTTGTTTATTAGCTCTCCAGTCTCTAGGGGCCTATGTTTATGTAGGCCTATCTAATTTCTATTAATAACAAACTCTAATTTATATTGCTTTTTTCAGTCAGGAAGTGTTAATATAAATATATAATATAAATAGGACTCATAAATAAAAATCAAATAAAGCCATTCATTCATTTTAAGTTAGGCCTAGCAGTTAGAAGAAATAGACATAATAGCTACTAACTAGCCTACAAAAAACTTCTAAAATTCCTCTATCAATTTCATGAAAAAAATTATATTTGTAGGCACTAAAATAGTCGTATAGCTAGACCTACCACTGACAAAATGTTCCGAGCAAACATAGATCTACTTTGATTTCAGACTCCAGGGCTTGGCATCATCCGGCGATATTCTTCTAAGCGCCTGAAGCCATGCTGCACGTTTTCACCGTTTTCTGTCAGTACACGGAAAAAAGACAGTTCCTCTTCCATCCAAGCATGGTTATTGCATTTTACACAAAGTTTTAAAGGTGTCACTCTATGGTTATTTCATTAATATTACTGTGTACTCTATTGTTATTGAATACATTGTGTGTTGGTTCTATTTAAAAAAAAATGTCCAGATTGTTTTGTTTCTAGTTGTTTTTTCACGGTAGAAAAATGACTTGAGGTCAAACAACAGAGTTTACCGGTACTTCCTCATACATGTCTATGACGCGGTGATGAGGCATCTCTGATTGGCTCAGAATGCGTGAAGGAACACTCCCCCCTTCCCTCTCGCTCTGTGTGTGTTTACCTTTACCCAAGTAGCATCCCGCTAGGTTTCGCGCAATTGCTTGTTCTGAAAACGTGCAGGGAAAAAACAAATCTTTATTTCCACAGAGAGCACATGAACCAGTTTGATCCAACATTTTTATCAAATTTGTCCAGCAGCTACTGTGGGGACGTCTTCTCTCGTAGATGCTAATGCTAATGCTACTTCAGATTCACTGCCGGGGATGGGGTTAACCCCACGTGGGTGACGCTAAAGTCCATCTGATGTCAGATGGACTAGCTTTTTCTGGGTTCCTCATTCCTCTCGTTGTTTTCTGTGAATGCAGTATGGAGCCAGTGGAGGCGACAAACCACTGTCAAAGGCAGCACGTGTTGTTAACTCAGGGTGACCCATCAGATTCCAAAAGGAGCGTGGAAAAGTGGTTTTCAGCAGAATGACACCTTTAAGCGTGCAGGACGGTGCAGTGCAGTTCATGCAGTGATTGCTACGCTGTTGTTTTCCCCTCTCAAAATGGCGGCGCACAGTACAAGGTGAAGTGACATCACCGCGAAGCTCTGTATATGAGCCAATACGGTCAGGACATAAACACAACTGAATGGAGATATTGTGGCTGTAGTGTAATCAGACAGAGAACTCCAACAATAGCAGATAAACATCAGCTACAGTCATCAGTGAATGTCACCTCATTTGCCAAAATCCCACCAGCAGTGAAAAGGCGTGACATCTAAGCATCTGTATTCTTAAATCAGGGAAATATCAAAACCAAAATAATGGAGACAGAAAAGACAGCAAAGGAAGAGGAGGTAACACATTCTGCTAGAAGTACCAATTATTCACAAAAATAGCCTCGGTCTCGCAGCAAATTATAGGATTCAAATCCAAAAGCCAGGAAAGTGAACAGTTTGAAAGATGTGAAGGTGAGACGACTAAATACAAAGTCAATAACTTTTAACCTATCCTGGAATCAGCTTGAAGGGAAAAAGCTTTTTTTTTTTTTTTTTACAAAAAAATAAGAAATAAAATAACAGAAGAATGGAGTTTAACGTCAGAGAAGGGAAGTGAGCGCTTCAGCCCATCTGGGAGGATGTGAAGTGTCTGATTACTGCAATGATAAAAAGGCAGTTAAACAGCGGCGTCCCTCAGCTCTGTCTCTACTACAGACACCAGCTGCCTGTCTTGATTTCAGCACCGAGGACAGCTCCCTTCTGGTGAAACCCGGTGGAGAACAAGCGCTAGACTTCTGACACGTCAAACTGAGGGGTCTGACAAGTTCAGCTTCATAAATGGAGTGCTCACTTTCTATGGGGTTCATGAATGAGTAAAATGCTTTTATTCGCCGTGTGTGTCGTCTCACTGAGCTCAGCACTTCCATTCCAAACCAAATTGTGAGGGGGAGCCAATAGATATACAAGCGAGGGCTTTCATCTGAGGCAAAAGTCCAAACGGCAGACTGATAACACAACTTAAAGTGGGGATCAAAGCCTAATGAGGACCGTCTTATGTTGAAGGAAATAGTGTGTGAGCATTTTGTCCCACACTTCTAATTAATCTCACCTTTTAGCAGGCCACACTGAGTGAGCTTGTTAGTGGGAAAGTGGCCTAGCTCAAAGGGGTATAATAAATAAATAAATAAATAAACCACCCAAAGCCTCCTCCTATCTCATATGCACAGTTTACTGTGTGGCAACACAAGCCTGTTTACTATTCTGGTGGTTTGTATCATGTGGTCGTTGCTCTAATCCCTTGAAATGCTTGGAATTGTCAAACAGGAGAAGTGCTCACCTCTCTAGAGGAGGAGAGGAAGAAAATTAAAAGGCAATCTTGCAGGAAATATATCTGGCAAAAGGAAGACGCTGTATGTTACAGTTTGAAAGCAATAACTAACCAGGAATGACACTGCACGTCACACAACAACGCATCTGATTGACACAAGAATGAAGAAAAGATATACTGCAGGGTTTTAAAAAAATAAATAAATAAAAGAAATCTAAAGCCAGTCTAATAGGGTGGATAACACATGTATAAAACTGCAAAATTATATATTAACCCTTTGATGCATACTGGTCACTACAGTGGACAGTTGTTCTTCAGTTGTTCTCTTGTATATTCATGGGTTTTATTGTTTTAGTTCCATATCAGTCAGTTCATATCATTACTGTAACTGGTCTGTTCTTAATACATGATCTGCACTAACATGTTTATGTGTAAATCAATTACTTTTTTATTATTAGACTGTAATTAACAGTCTCTTTTTCAACAAAAATTGTATTCAAATGTTTTATTTCATAATGAATATTGCATTTTAAATACACGTTTCTTTGGGTCAAAAGCTTGTGGGTATTTTTTCTAACTCCATTAAAAAAAATAGGTTCATTAAAAATATTTCCATCACATTTTCACACTTTTTTTTCATGCCTAAAGATGAATAAAAACACTTAGGAAAAACAAAAACCTTGACTAAGGTTCTCATAATTTATGCATAAAAGGGTTAATATACCACCTCATTTATCACATTTATCTCTAAGGTTGGCAGAGACATGAATCTAGATTGTTATAATCCAACATTTATTATAAATTTGACCCAAGATAGAAAGTCACCTTGAATGTATCCTGCATTGCAGTATTCTGCTCTGTTCACCTTTGTTGATGCAGTTAATCCCATAAAACAGGACGAGTGAAACAAAAAGTCATTTCTACAGCGGCTCTCTCTAATTCCCAGCTAATTAACCACAATAGATATGGAGCAACAGTTGTGACCTGGTATTAATCCTTGTGACATTGAGATGTAATTTGGTTGAAATTGAGCTCATATTTCAAACTCTCTGTTCTACAGCGACAGTGGATGAAGCATAGAGATGGAAACAACCCCAACAGTCACAGGCTTTCATGATTAGTGTTCACAATTTGGTCCTGCTGAAGACTGCTGTCAAAAAACATATGGGCTCCTTATGATGTCTTATATACAGTAGTGAGAGGAGGGGGGGAGGGGTAGGACGAGGAAGAGAGGAGAGGAGGGGGAGAGGGTGGAGGAGAGGTTGAAGAGAGGAAGAGCAGAAATGAGGAGAAAGGAAGAGGAGGAAGAGAGGAGAGAACAGGAGCGGACAAGGAAGAGAAGGAGGAGAGGAAGAGAAGGAGAGGAGAAACAAGAAGAGAAGAGAGGAAGCAAGGAAAGGAGAAGAGAGGAAGGAGAGAGGAGAGAACAGGAGCAGACAGGGAAGAGAGGGAGGAGGAGGGTTTGAAGAGAAGAAGAGGAGAAACAAGGAGAGGAGAAGAGACAAGGAGGAACGACGAGGAAGAGACAAGAGGAGAGGAGAGGAGAGGAGAGGGGGGTTGAAGAGAGGAAGAGGAGAAATGGAGAGGAGAAGAGAAGAGAAGAGACGAGGAGGACGAGGAGGACGAGGAAGAGAGGAGAGGGAGATGGAGAGGAGAGGAGAGGGGGCGTTGAAGAGGAAGAGAGGAGAGGAGAAACAAGGAGAGAAGAGAGGAAACTAGGAAAGGAGAAGAGAGGAAGATGAGAAGAGAGGAAGGAGAGAGGAGAGAACAAGAGCAGACAAGGAAGAGAAGGAGGAGGAGAAATGAAGAGAAAAACAAGGAGAGGAGAAGAGATGAGGAGGAGGACAAGGAAGAGAGGAGAGGAGAGGAGAGGAGAGGAGAGGAGAGGAGAGGAGAGGAGAGGAGAGGAGAGGAGAGGAGAGGAGAGGAGAGGAGAGGAGAGGAGAGGAGAGGAGAGGAGAGGAGAGGAGAGGAGAGCAATTTCTCCTCCTCTACTTGATGGACAACAGAAGTCAGACTGCATTGCAGACACCAGTCGAGGTGGAAGAAAGAAGGAAAACAGAGATAGAGTTTTAAGAGGCAGAAGATGAAAAGGCGGGTGACAGTGGAGAGCTCTTGACTGAGTCCTCTTCAGATCATCAAAGTGTCACTTTCCTTCGCAGGCTAGGACAGGGACAAGATGTACTCCAGGTTGAAAACAGGGATCAGTATGCAGGTCACAAAGCCCAGAGGAGGAAAGTGGTGGAGACCGTCCACAGTGTTTACTGCAGCAATTCCCCACTTCCTCTGTTTGACCACAACGCTCTGATGACACCATTTCCTCTCAGATCATTTATCAACACTGTGACAGCCGCTCACCAGTTTCCTTCGCTGAGGGATTATGTTATTCTAATACTTTGACATGAACGGCAAAAGATGTGCTATCCACACACAAAGAGTGTTAGAAATATTTAGAAAAGGAGTCAAGCACGTCCTAATCTGGCCTTATTTTACCTTTCAATTTTCACCGTATGAGCTGAAAAAATATGTACATTTTGATGGAGTGATGACCTTAACCCTTAAGAATCTGAGTATATTTGTGCCGTTTTTAAATACTTTTGATTTTACCTTCATGTCTCTCATCAAAAAAGGTGTTTATATATTGTTTCTTTGTTTGTTTGTGGAGCAGGTTTACACAAAAACTACTGGACTGATTTCCATGAAATGTTCAGTAGAGGTACAAGGTGGTTCAGAATAGATTCTGTTATATTTTAGTGAATGTAGGTCAAAGGTCAAGGTCACAGCCACTAAAAATGTATTTTAAGACACAGGGCAAATCAGGTAAAAATGTGTGTGAGGGGGTGGGGTTTGTTAGGCCAGGCACCACTTGTTTGTTTTTATAATAATAATAATGGATTAGATTTCTATAGCGCTTTTCAAGGCACCCAAAGCACTTTACATTATTGATCCATTATTCATTCACTCTCACATGTTCCCTCTGGTGGTGGTAAACTACATATGTAGTCACAGTTGCCCTGGGGCAGACTGACAGAAGCGTGGCTGCCATTTCGCAGCCTCTGACCACCACCCAACATTCATACGCATTTATACACCAGTGTGAGTGACACTGGAGGCAAGGAGGGTAAAGTGTCTTGCCCAAGGACACAACGGACTGACTAGGACAGAGCGGGAATCGAACTGCCAACCCTTCGGTCAATGGACGACCCACTCTCCCAACTGAGCCATGGCCGTCCCAAAGCACTTAAGCAGTTTTGCGCAAAAATTTGTTCCATAAAATTTCCTGAAAAAAGTGCGAGATGGTCCAGAATAGATCCCATTACATTTTGGTGAATGTAGGTTAAAGGTGACAGTCACCAAAAAATGTGTTTCCGCAATGATAAGAGATAGGGAAAATCAGTTAAAATGTGTGCAAGGGGGCAGGTATTTTTGTGTTGGACACCAATTATTAGTTTTAAAGTCAATTTTGCTTTAGTTGGACCATGAGAAATGATCCAAAACAAGAAGATCTAACATTGATGAAGATTGACAAACATTTGGTCTGGACCCACGGCTCTAAACCTGGACTGTCCACACGTCTGTCACATGTCCTCACTTTTTATATTACATGTAAAAAGTTTAAGGTGAACAAAAGATGAACACAACACAGGTTAGCTAGCTAATGCTGCTAATATCATTCACATTAGCCGATACCTCTTCACATGCCGTTTTTTTTTTTTTTATCTTAAGTGAAGTATTTCCACACATGCGATGTGTGTGTGTCACTATTGTTTTGTTAGCCCACCACAACTGTCTTACCTGCAGGTGTCTTGTTTAAATCTGGTCTGTGTTTACAGGCTGAGAGAGAGGGGGGGTGGGTGAGAGAGAGAGAGAGAGAGAGAGAGAGAGAGAGAGAGAGAGAGAGAGAGAGAGAGAGAGAGAGAGAGAGAGAGAGAGAGAGAGAGAGAGAGAAAGAATAACATGTGACTTGTCCAAATTTAAGTCGACATGTGCTACGGAAGTCAACATGTCAACTAATCGACATTTGAGTTAATGCCCTAATTTACCGTGTATGTATGTTAACTGTTTTCAGTCGTAACCTCGTGCTGCAGACTCTATTTACTGACCGTAGTTCAGTTCAAGACCGATACACATTCAGTTTCATGCTTAATATTTTATGACACTAAGGAATCTCTTCCATATCGTGTGTTATTTCTGATCCATCCATAAGCTGTCTTTCCAATCTGCTCTGACAGCAGGGGTTTACTGTCCAGGTGTTGCTTGTCTCCATCCTCACTGTTTGTTACAAGCCCCAGCTGCCCTCTCAATACTATGACACCTTCACAAGGACAGGCCCAGACATTTCGCCAATCTCGACATTGAAACCCCTGTCCTGCTGTGTAATTACTTGACGGCTTACCGCCTGCCCCACCCGACTGGCCTGTCACTCCTGGAAAATTCATGGTCATTAACCAGAGACAGAAGGACAAACCTCATCTCCTGCAGGACCACGATGCTCTATTAACACCGTATCACCCTGTTTAGTATTCTAGAAAAGTCCTGGGAAATCAGATAAAGTGTACACATTTACAAAATCAACAACTTGAATGTGTTTAAATGTAATATTCAGTAGAAATACTCCAGCAGTGAGCAGTAAATCACAAAGAGCCAGAGGAAAAATAGACCTTCATGAGTGGAAAGTCTTTGAAAAAGTATACTAGTAGTAGATATATTTTTCATTGCATAGTATGCTAAGATGCGGTTGCTGCTGCTTCAAGTGTGAAAGAATGGACGTTAAATGTTCAAGAGGAAAAAAAATGTTGAGTGAGTCATGGGAAAAATACACAGAATGGACAAAGATATTGTAAAGTGAAGTGAATCATTTGGTTTTCAAACATATTCCCCCTTTTTATTCCTGTTTCCACACATCACTAACTGCTTTTAACTTGGTACAATGGTCACATAAACCATCCAAAATACATATTATCATAATTATTTCATGAGAAAAGGAAAAAATAAATAGTTCAGCTTTATGAGCAAGAAATGAACATTTAAACTTTACAAATATGGAAAAACAATTAAATAATTATGTTTCTAGTTATATTAAAGTGTCAATATGGAAAATACATCTGGTCTGTGAGGTTTTTAGGTGAAGTTTGTGTTATATTTTATCACGCTTGAAGGGAGTCAAAGGTCAAGGTGACAGTGAAGGTCAACAGCTAAAACATAAGTGGCGATATCTCAAAATCCAGACAAGATGGTATCACATGTTTTTTGTATTTACTTCGTTTTACCTTCACACATCAGATGAGATGACACTGATAAGATCAATGACGTCACGTTTTGACGTCATACGACGTCAAGCAAATGGTATATTTGCAAAATTCATTAACTCATTGACTGCCATTGACGTACTTTGGCGTCAATTTAAATCCAAATGAACAGTCTACACTTTATTTTGATGGGTGCCTGCATTACTGTCAAACTTAAAGTGATATTTCACAGTAAACAAGGATCACACATTCAGATTTTTAAAGTCATACAATCAAACTTAAATCATGTAGTACATTTTAATTTATTTTGTAATTACATATGAAATCCAGATTAACAGTGCATTGATTTTTATCAGCGTGGTGGTCTAATATATTTTTTCTACAATTGTAGAGCTATATACGTCTGTGTTACTTGTAGTAAATTGCACATAAAATGTAAAAGAAAAGATAAAATAAAGAGCTTGGATAATATCTGAAGGTCTGTAGTCTACAGTTCACTCAACTTACAATTTGATTTTGTAGCTCCACAATTTTGTCATCTACTGACCAGATCGCAAAATCCCAAAACAGGGCGTTTAAGTTTGGAATATAAATCACTGTGTTTGTTACTGGGTTGGGTTGTGAACTCTCTACCATTATTAGCATCAACCTGTTTTTGGATTCACTGCAGCTTGACCTACAGTTCATTGTAAGCCACGCAGAGTAACACTGTGTGACTCCTGGTCATTATGCACTGAACACAATACAGCAACAAAAACCCACACAAGACTGTCAGCTCCAACCGTGCAGTACAATACAGTCTTAATTAGATGGATACTTAGTGTAATACATTTAGAATATTCATTGAAAGCTTCAATATGTAGATAAATGATTAAGCTTAGAATATACAAAGCATCTGTACAAACACCAGTAGAGAACAGAAGTAGAACAGAAATATAAAAATGTAAATGTATGTTGCCGTATAAGCTTTATTATAATATGTACAAATAACTCATACTATTCAAGGCATTGATAGAAATTTGTTGTGTTGATGCTGAGACTGAATCAAAAATGTGTGACCGTGTATAACATACGCTCAACTCCCGAAACACAGAGTGAAATCCTCTCATTATTATGGGTGTGGAGAATGAGCTGAGCTGACGGCACAAACAAACAGCAGGCTAACACTTTCACAAATACATGTTGAATTGTTTTTTTTTTTTATTTATTTATTTTTATTTAATTAAACTGAACCCTTTTTAGTCATTATATAATTACAGGGACTGACAAAGCAATCACAATTAGATTAATTGTGCGGAACTAAAGCCAACTTAAAGTTTTGCTTCACAAATATGACAGTTGCTTAGAGACTGATTAGTAGGTTTTCTACTGTGTAATATAAAACTGCAATACAGACGGCGTGTTCTCATAGGTTCAAGGTTTCTACAGGTATTAACAAATCTAATTTAATGGTTGTGTGTGTGTGTGTGGGGGGGGGTTGTAGTATTTAAAAAAACTGTTTTAATATAAGACACAAAACAATACAAAAATGGTCACATTCATACATTTTTTAATACTTTTTTTTTTTAGTTTTCAACATAAGGCTCAGATATAAATACCATGCAATAATCACAAACAAAACATTAGCCTAAACATGTCAAACAAAAACAAAGACAAAACAAACAAACACTCAAATAATGTCAGTTCAATGAATCGTAAAATAAAATCCTTTAGATCACAGGTACAGTCAATACAATTAAATGAGGTCAGACGTCCCAGGATTTCTTGTTTTATATCCGCCATGTTTGCCAGTTTGTCTGTCTGTCTGTCAAGATAACTCAAAAAGTTATGGGTGGGAAATCCATCCATAACTCTGGCAAAAACATAACCTCCTTGGCGGAGGTAATAAACACTGTACATACATCAATTTGATCATATCTCCCCAAAAGCAAACTAATTTACTGCTTTTTAATGCCCTTTCTAATGCCACTTTGAACAAATATAATACAGTTACAGTTTTCTCTATAGTTTTATGACAGTGATAATGAACAGGTTCTGAAAAGTTACGACTAAAATATTTTTTCGACATTTGCCAATGTTCCTTCTGCTTTTTCGCCACAGCATACATTACATTCCAAGCATCTGTTGTTGTGACTGCATCTATCATCCACAAACAATAGCCAATGAAAGGGTTCCACCTGCCAATCATCACACTATAAGTGTTTCTATAATAAAAAAATAAACCATGAGTAACAACACATTTTTCCATTAAGTGTATTTAATTTTTTTATTTTTAGTTTTAAATATATTTATGCCTCTGGGCATCAAATTAAATGCTTTTAAATGCCATTCAAGGCTTAATTTTTTACAAAATTGATTAATGACTTTTCGTGTTCCCAGAAACCATGTTATCAGAAGATTTGACTTTTTATTCATGGCCTTTAAGTACAGCTTTGGCTGAAAAACATTCTGCTTTTACACATTTTCTATATTTTTTTTAACTGAAATTGGAAAAGGCAAAAACAAGGCTTTAACTAATGAAAAATCATATTCACAGTCACACTTTTCTTTCCGTCACTGTCATAATTTCACATCCAGTTACAACAAAGAGGTATTTTTGTCCCAGTATTTATAGAGACTGATCTAGAGACAAAACTGTTCCATTCATATGAATGAAGGGAATCAAAAATGTACAAAACAAGCAGCCAGGACTCAGGACAAGGGGTGAGTCTCTCCCTTACAACTCCTACTTCAACCCACACTGTCATGTTCACGCTGGGAGTAAATGAAAAGAGGATGAATAATTCAGTCTTCGCCTGGGTGTTCTGTGGAGAGGGTGAGGTAGGGGTACACACATTCTACATTAATGCCTGTAAATAAACAACCAAGCAAACAAAGATTCTGTCTGACACTGTATCCAGATCCACCAGAAAGCAACATATTCTGTGATACTATACATACCCTTAAATGCACTGTTGTGACAGAGTGGGAGGCTCCTCTGCAGCAGTGACTTTTACAAGCACTGAAAGCTGCTCTGAACTAAAACCACAGCAACATAAAAACAACACAGCCGAGTGTCACGCTCACTTTATACCAAGAAGGACATTTTTTTCTCTCCTGCTGAATGTCAAACAGGTCATCAAACACCCTCAAAATTAAATAAAGGGCGGTAAAACAAGGTGGTATCATTTGCATGGAAAGCTGTTATTGACTGTTTCAAGGCGCCGTAGTGCAAGAGTAACAACTTGAGAAAATCAATCAAAAGGAAAAAACAACAACCATCAATGAGAGTAAACAGATTTTTGGTGGAATAATAATGACATGTGTTTCACAAGTACTCTTTGTTTCTCGAAGGTCGTCGAAGAAAATGCCTGAAGTCATTTCATTTTCTATACAGTATTTAGGAGTGTTGAACCTCATTTTGTAATAAACATCCAAAATGTAAGAACTTTTTCATTTCATTTTGTAATAAAGCCACATTTTTTAATACATTTTGCCGCATTATGTAATAAGTTTTTACATTTTGCTGCAGTAGGGCGCTTTGGTGGTGTGGCATTAAAACTCAAAGTGGTTTATGTCTTGGCTGGTAATTAGACATATTAGACATGGACAATTTGAAATATATAAAAAAACACTAAAATATTTGGAAATAGAAATGCGGCAAAATGTATTAGAAAATGCGTTGTGGCAGTTTATTACAAAATTAAAAGAAAAAGTTATTACATTTTAGACGTTTGTTATAAAATGCACCGTTAAATGCGGCTCAACAAGGCGTACGTGGGTACACGTGTGATCATGGGTATTGTATGGAAGCGGTGACTGATGGCTCTATTATTGTCTTATTTGACTCACTCGTGCATGTAGGGCAGCAACAAAGGTATTCCACCCCTGTCTGTTCTGGGTCAACTTCTGAACAGTCCCCCAGGTATGACAGAGGGTCTTGAGTTCCCCTTCTTCAGTTCGACGCCAGAGGTGTTTTTCCCTCCTGTGTCCAATGAAGGGCTGTGCGGGCGATGTTGCTTGGCTCTTTTCTTATCACGTGTCTGATCCATCTCCATCTCCATCGCATGGTGATGGTACCCATGCTGTATTGGTTCCAGCCGGCGAGAAGATGTTGGTTGGAGATGGTCTCGGGCCAGAATATTCGCAGTATTCTTCTAAGGGTCTTGGTATGGAAGGTGGACAGTTGGTTGAGGTAGTTTGCGGTCAAAGTACGCAACTCTGATACGGTCTTAGCTTGGTTTTGGTGCCGTACTGGGATGATTTCAACACGTTGTTCAGCATTCTGAAGGGGTTTCTGGCTTTGTTGAGGTGATTCCTGTTTACTGTACAGTGCTACCGAGGCAGGTGAATTCTTCAGTTGTTGGAAGATCTTCTCTGTTCACTTTAACTGGTGTGGAGTTTGAGACATATAGCATCATCACCTCTGTCTTCTTCTGGTTGATCTTTAGGCCTACTTGTTGTGGAAGTTTTTTTTTCTTACACTTTATACCAAGAAAGACAGAGTGCATTTCATTTTTCTCTCTTTTTGAATGTCAAACAGGTCATCAAACACCCTCAAAAATAAATAAAGGGCGGTAAAACAAGGTGGTATCATTTGCATTGAAAGCTGTTATTGACTGTTAGAAGGTGCCGTAGTGCAGGAGTAACAACTTGAGAAAATCAATCAAAAGAAAAAAAAAACAACAAACATTACTGAGAGTGAACAGATTTTTGGTGGAATAATAATGACATATGTTTCACAAGTACTCTGTGTTTCTCAAAGGTCGTCTAAGAAAAGCCTGAAGTCATTTCATTCCCTATATTTAGGCGTACGTGGGTACACGTGTGATCATGGGTATTGTATGGCCTCTGTGATTGATGGCTCTATTATCGTCTTATTTGATCTACTGTGTAATTACTTGCATCAACACAACCTGTCAGACCCAATCTGCCGAACATCATGAGGCTGCCGAGCAGACTGCCGCTCACAGAAAACGTGAGGAATGTCAACCAACACATCACCCTCCCTTTTTTTTTCCCCCATGCATTGATCAATTTCTGACAGTGATCACTATAGGCTACAGCTTCTGTTTGATACACGCATATTTACCTTTCCATTTATGTGCTCAAATGTCCAAAATTCAAGGTGTGTTTGTTAATTCATGGTCGCTGCACAATGATTACACCACGCATGACAGACTGTTTCATTATGTTGCTTTAGCTGAAGGGATTTAAACTTTGTGAGACTTGAAATTTATTTTTAATCTATAGTAGATTTCACAATTTCATTTGCTCTCAATATATTTCAAAACGAGCTATTTCAACCAGAAAAAAATTTAATAAAATACAGAGAAATGTGCCAAAGCTCCATTAAGTGTCCAACATGAGTTATGAAACACAGGCTGTCGATGATTCATATAAAACAATCATTTGTCATTTCTCTGCACAAACAAAGCCCCCAAAAAATAATGACAATAAAAACATTCATGATTATCAGATTCCAAAAGGAGCGTGTAAAGTGGTTTTCAGGGGAATGACACCTTTAATGGATGTCATAGAAAAAAAGAACTGATATGATTTTAGACAATTTACCACCCACCTGGGTGGAAAAGTAGAAAATCACTAAACACTCTTTTTTCCCCCATTTGTCTAATTGACTTAAAATGAAGTGCAAACTAGAAAAGCACTCAGGTTGATCAGCCCCCACCCTCCTTCTTAAATGACCAAAATGAGGTTTCACTTTCACTTCCACAAGTAAGGAGTAAGATAACTGTCAATATATTTTTAAATTGTGGGGCCCATCAAAGCTAAAGGTTGTGGAGCCTTTCATAAAATTCTGAATTTGTCAATCTGTCAGAACATGGCGTGGGGGGTGGGGGGTATGTGTGACATAACATCAATTATCACGGGATTGCTAATTGGGATTGTATTACCCACGTGTTGCTATCTAAAAAATATTTCCCGACGGGGCCAAACACCCCGATGCCGAAGGCGGAGGGTGTGTTGTTCCGCCCCAAAGGGAACAACACCCCTACGCATGGATAATACATTATTCTGCTTATTCTATGGGTTATTACAGCTTATTATTGTTACTACTCTTAACACACTGGATGAAATAGCTGTTACAACGTAGCAAATATTTACTTTCAAAGTGGCCGAACTACCTGTGGAGTGATATGGTACCATGAATCTGAAGTGACAAAATCGTTGCCATTGGTAGTGGGCGTTAATGGTGCAGCAGGCGATTATCGAAAGAATCGGCCCGCAGAATGCTGGGAACGTCCATTCAAAGTGAATGGGAGCTGTTCCAACATTCTAGAGGGCCGTAGAATAATGTGTGAAAATGAACTGAAATTCAACATGCTTTCAATAGCTGCGTTTTCATTACAGTTTTTCGCAAAACAATAGCAATATTCCTAAAATTTCTACAAAGTATATTTGCACTTTGAATGTGTTTCCATTGACGGTTGATTTAGGCAGGAGTGTTGTAACTCTTGTAAAATATCCTGCGATATTTCCGTGTCTTGATATCACGCTGCATTTCTCAGCTGTTTGCTGTCTCTAAAATGAGTTATATTTTTCTTGTGATTTCAAGAAAAGTCTCAGTCTCCTCCTCTGTCCATGTGTATCGCACCATTTTCACTAGGACGTATAATTCCAAAAAGTGTTTCCATTGGGCTTTTGTGATATGAATCAATCAATCAAATTTTATTTATATAGCACCTTACAGCACCAAAAATGTACCAAGGTGCTTTCCAAAATTAGATAAAAATAATAAAACAAGTAACAATTATAAAAACCAAGATAAAAACAAGAATAAAACAAGTTATAAAACAAAAACAACAACATAAAAGAGACACAGACAGTCGGTTACATGTCAAACGCTCGCCTAAATAAATAGATCTTTAACTGAGATTTAAAAACCGCTAGCTCAGTTGTTGATTGTAATTGTGCTAGAAGCAGATTCCACAGCCTTGGGCCAAAAACTGTAAAAGATTGATCACTATATTTTTTGTATTTGGATTTAGGGACAAACAAAGAGGTGTGATCAGAAGAGCACAGAGTCTGGACTGGTTTATGGATTTTAATAAGTATGGTATTAGAATACCAAAATGTCTGAAAAACTACCTCATGAAAGAGTAAAAACTTTGTATCAATATTTGAATGTAGTTTTTAAAAAAATTCGGGTGTTTCCATTACTAGTTTTTATAGCACCATTTTCATTTTGCGAATTTCCAAGGGTAATGTAAACATAGCTATTTACATGATTCCTGACTGATTCCCTTAAACTGGAAACATCCAACTCTCACCAGTGTATTTTTGTCATTTCTCGGCATTTCTGTGGGAGCAGAATTAAAGAGAGATGATTTTCTGCATCATTTGTAAAGCATTCATGTGTGTGCGTGTGCATTCTGTAAACCACGATTCCAACCAAAACACTCTGAGCCGTGGGTTAATCTTTGTAGGAGGTATTAATAACGACCGTTTAAGATGAACTGCACTGTCAGACCAGTATAGTTTCCATACATTTCAGTTTGAAGCTGCTTTTACTGTTGGCACAGTTTATAAGAAGGGGTGGAAGAAAATATCATTTCTGCATTACGTCGCAATATTTCATTTAATGTCTATACATAAAAGTACTTATTTAGGTATTCAGTTTTGTTTTTTGTTTTTCCTTTTGGGTTTATATTATATATATTATTATTAACAGTGTTGTATTAACACTTTGATGCATGAATTATGAGAACCTTAGCCAAGATTTTTTTTTCCGAAGTGTTTTTATTCCTCTTTAGGCATGAGATTGAAATCTTTTTAATGAACCTATTCTTTATGGAGTTACAAAAATGCCCACTCAGCTGGAAAACATGTGTTTAAGCTTTGAACCAAAGAACAGACCAGTTACAGTAATGATATTAACTAATTGATATGGAACTAAACCAACAAAACCCATGAATATACAAGAGAACAACTGTAGAATAACTGTCCACTGTAGTGACCAGTATGTATCAAAGGGTTAAATAGTGGTTATTTGAAGCATCTTAAAAACACTTTGTATTTTCAAAGAGAAAGTTGAGAGAACATTAAGGTAGGATCTTATACTGTAATTTAATTTTGACATCTTTACAGAGGAACATTTGGTGATATGACATTAGATCCTGTTCTCAAAATTACGACTTCCGGTGGAGCAACGCACAACATGGCAGCGTAACTAGTGGGCTCCGACATTGGCCATGTAAAATTTCTCCGTAATTCATGAAACTAAACCCAATCCGATAACAACTAAATATATAGAAAGGGTAAGAAGAAAAAACTGACTAAAATCACAGTACAAAACATGGACAAAGAAACCAGATCGGACAGTGATACTAGCTAAAATGGCTCACACGACGCCGAAGAAGAAACGGCTAATCCAACGTTAAAGTCCATACGCGCGGTAATGAATGAAGTCATGAGTGAAGGTGTGCTTAAAGTTCAGTTGGAGGTGAAGTGTCTAAACCAGGTTGCGATAAAACAAATAAAAGGACTCGCATCTGATGTCAACCTGAAGCTACATGAAATAACAGCAGTTACAGAGGGCGGCCCGGTGACTGGATGAGATGGAACATTAAAGTTAGAGATACTCTGGTCCACCTGCTGACAAACCAACATGCTATGTAAAACAAAGGTCTTGAGGGTCGCACCAGGCGTAACAACATTAAGATAGGGAGTACGACAAACACCAAGAGTGCGATCAAATAAAAATGACGTGAGTATTTGTGAATATTTCTGGCGTAATTAAATTCTTCCAGGAAAAAAAGTAACAACAAAAAAAGGCCTTGTTAATAATATCATGATATATCGTTATAAATATATTGTATCATGATCTAAGTATTGTGATATGTATCGTAACGCCAGATTTTTGCCAATACACACCTCTATTTCTAATTACTGGTAAATAAGCAGAATGCCTTTGGTGGTTTTAAGAATCCATGAAACATAAGAAGGATAACAAATGGGGGATTGAAATAACAGACGTGTGTTTATTAATCATAGATGGTCTGGGGTTTTGGTGAAACAACCTCAGTCCAGACGGACCGAGCGGCCAGATGGCTACAGAACAGCAGAGTCACCCAACAGTGCCAACAGTGGAGTTTGTACACAGCATGAAGCCCTTCACATCATCTGTCCTGAAAAAGCACAGCAGGTACCGTTGGAAAACTGAAGTAAAAAGCAAACCTTCAATAATGAGCAAAAACAACTAATTAAACAAAGCATCTTAACTCCACTTACATGCCTACTGGCTGTGAGAATTTTTAGGGAATAGTACAACAGGTGCAACTGTGTTTTGAAAGACTATGCTTCAAGCAGCAATGTTTAATCTTTTAGCAGGTCGACTTACTGAGGGGGCTCAAAGGTTGGAGACTAAAAGCTGTGTTGGCTGTGTCAAGTGATTTTTTTTATTTTTTTTGTTCAGTATTATCTGCCCGCTGTGCAAATAAATACTGCTTAATGTCTACTGCTAGACATCGAAAAAATACCCTTAGAAGAAGAGCTTGATAGACTCAAAGTGAGTTTAGTAAAGCTCTGACCAAAGGGGTCATGTGTGGTATTGATTACGGCCGCACAATATTGGAAAAAACTGACATTACATTTTGTTTAACCCTTTCGATATGTATTATGATATAAAGAACGACTCAGTAGGATATAATAGCTGTGTGTTGCTAACATTAATGGTCAAATATTCCTCTTGTTGTGTAAACAGCTGGAAGGCTCTGTCCACACGGAACCTGTGTGCCTTCTTGTACCCCAAATTACTGACTGACCGACTGACTGTTAACTCATTCACTGCCATTGATGTGTTTGGGGTCAATTCAAATCCAAATGAACAGTCTACACTTTATTTTGATGGGTGCCATACTTATGTAGTCTTAGTCTTTCACTATAGTATAAAATTATCTAATATAATACAGTGGATTCCCACTTGTCGTCACGTCATAGAGTGTCCTCCATTTTGATGGTGCTAATGCTAACTACTGAACCGTCAGTAACATTAGTCTTCTCCAGAAACGGGAACAATGTGTGAGTTGGATGGAATCAAAAACATGATCCTGCTAAGGCTTAATAGCCTTATATCAAATCCCAAAAGTAACAACACGGAGAAAAGAGTGGTTGTCTGTAATTAACAGGCTAAACACTGATGACAGTGGTTGTTCCATGTGGCTTTGCAGTATTCATTTTGGATCAGGTAAATTGCACTCCTGAAAGCAAATAAATAAGTTATTTGCCAATATAGTTTGGCGTTGGAGTAAAATGTATGAATTTTCTGTTATCAAAGAAATCCAGCAGGTTTGTGTGTGCACTAGCAAACATTAGCATTAGCCTGATCCAGTCTAGTCAGTAGTGAAAGGAACTGTGGAACTGCTGTGAAAGCTGCAGCACACTGAGTGGACAAACTACTACTGAAATATGTAAAATTGCCTCATTAGGATTGTATCTAAAAAGTACTAAAATATATATTTTTTATTGCTGTTTTCTTCACACAATTATGACATTCATTGAATATATTTTGGCTATTTGAATTGAAGACAAAATATGAAAACAATACTCTTTTTTTTTTCATTATAAACTGTATTCCGTGTGTGTTCATTCACATTCATTAATATATTACAAGAAGCAAACAGGCTGAACCGAGTATGAAAGGTCTCCAGGGGAATAATCTTAATTATGCAAATTCAACATTTTTCACAATTTTCTGAGAGCAAAACTTTGATTAATGGAATAAATTTGATGTATTGCCCAGACACCAAGTCAGCGATCAGTAATTACAGCAGTCAGTCATGCATTAACCCCCACACCCCCTACCTGTCTGAAGACACCTGTGGTTATCTAAAATCTGAGTGTCACATATTTCAAGTCCTTCATGTTATTCAGATTTTTAAGGAAATGTTGTAGATCTAAACATTATCACAATGTCATTTTACTTTTTTCCATTATTATTATTTTACTGGTCCGGCCCATTTGACTTCATATCGGGCTGAATGTGGCCCCTGAACTAAAACCAGTTTGACACCCCTGCCCCAATGACTTCCATGCTAACACAGTTTGGCTCAAAAAAGCAAAATCAAAATTTCTCGATGTACATCCAAATGGTGTGATTGTGATGTCAACTATATATATATATATATATATATATATATATATATATATATATATATATGGATACATATATGTACTCCCAATCATCTAAAAATTTAGCTAAAATAAATTTTACTCTGGATAATCCCTTTAAATCATAATATCTTCAAGGGTAATTAATTTGACATTACTTCCATAAAGATGCTTAAAAATAAAGTCAAAAACTGCAGCTTTACCAGTTTTTCACTCCATACTGAAGTGTCACACAGTCAAAGTGTGCTGAGAATCTCAGGCAGAGTCTTAAGACTGACGACACTGATCAGGAGGAGACACCGGCTGGTCACTCAGGCAACGCACACTAATCTGCTGATGCCCCGAGTGAGACTTGGCCATGCTCTCTGACACATGGCAATCACACGGCTCAGTGCAGAAACACAGGCACAACGTCCCTGACACCACAAACCTGGAAACATAAAATTGCCCTCAGACTGAGAACGAGTGTATCCACAGGAGCTGAAGCCCCCCCCCCAGAAGTGTCAACAGACTGTCTTCTTTGCAAACAGAGGATATTTACAGCTTGACTGACAGTGTTAAGAGCAATAATCCTTAATCTGCTTAATCATGTAATTGAGTCTGGGTTTGGCGAGTATAAATGTCATAACTTGTTTAGAGTAACTTGATGAAGCTTTGACGGCTCTGTAGAGGATTAAGTCCAATTGCTCTGCATGTGAAGCACACATCCTTTTAAATCTTGGTAAAAACCATGTTCTATTTTTCACTGTTAAAGTTATGATTTCACACTAAAGAACCTGCTGTTTCATAAAATATAACCAACAAACACCTGTGATGTAAAACATATAGTCAGATCCATAAGTGTTTGGACCATCACATAAATGTTATATAATGTAATATTGCCTCTGTACGCCATCACAGTGGATCTGAAATTAAACTATGTAGATGTGATCCAAATTACGTTTGTCCAGTCATATTTTGTCACTTTAGTTTTCGTAACATTCATGTGAAAGACTGTCTTGTATTAATGTCATGAACCCAATAATATGTATTGTTTTCACTTTTAACCCTGTAAAGTCTGAAGCATTAAATGATTGACCAAAACATTCCATAGGGTATTTTCGAAAACCAAAGTAAATCCTTAGAAGGTTGAAGCTTTGTGGCTGACACTTGTTCTAGAAAAAATAAATCTTCCACCAATCTTCACGTTTGTATTTTTTTTTTTTATTTTAAAACCAAAATTAGAACAAAAACGAATCCAAAAAATGCCTTTAAACAGTCCACAAAGGTTAATTACATTCACACGAGGTTCCACAACATGCTAAGACAAAGACGTGGTCAGAAAAACCATGAGGCTACATACTTCCTCTTCCTGTTTCGCTCTCAAAAATGCACACAGGGCACCTTGCGCAGCGTTTCCATAGTAACCAAAGGTGCAATGTATAACTTCCGGTTATTATTTCAAATAAATATTTTAACTTTATATATATATATATATATATGTTTTAATCTAAATTATGAATTATATCCTAATTAGAAAACATACTATCAATATCAAGTTAGAATATAAAATATAAATACCAAATGCATTTAGGGAAAATTCAAAACTAAACGTAAAATAGTACTCGTGCGTCGTGTTCAATTTATGACCACAGAAAATTTAGTTTCCGTTCAACCACGCCGTTTATTTATCCTGGTACACAAAAGTGCATACAATGGCCGTTTCTCAATATGCGTACTTGTCCGTACTTGCGTACTCGCGTCCTTGTGAAACGTCATCAGTTGCAGCCCAAGTACAGTCCCAATACACAAGTACGCATATCACCAAGTACGCTTGAAATCCCCGGATGTGTACTTGACACGCCCATTTTATCAAGTATGCATCGGATGGTGACTTGTGCGTACTTGGGAGAGCTTCCTATCCCAGAATGCTTTTCGACACCAGCAATGGAGGAGGAGAGGGCTCACAACTGTAAATTAAAAGGATTAAAATACCATTGTTTTTGTATAACGGAATGTGATTTTAAGATTATTTTATGTCAGAAAGTGGACTTAAAACGTTTAATATATGGTCGATTCATCACGAAAGCACGTAGTTTAAAATTTGCTCCGAAGTGTTCGGAGATGTAAAAATATTTTTAAAATAAAGACAAAGATGCATGTTTGTGTTTTATATCATAGTTCATTTTATTTCAAATACATTAAATGAAGAAAATAACTGGAGGTAGGTAAGTCAAGACGAGTTGAATTGGTGACGTAAACAAGTACGCTGCCGTCCCAATTGCAGAATAACCACCCTGCGTCCTCCCGTCCTCCTGAGTATGTACTTCGTAGTACGGACTTGCTAGTCCGTGCTACCAAGTACGCAAGTACGTACTTAGCGTACTTGGTATTGAGAAACGGCCAATATAATCAGTCCCCGTTGCAGCAGCACATACACACACACACACACACACACCGGTCTGAAATTAAAACGAGGGAAAACCATTTAGCTAACACAAAAGAAAACTAAGTGAAGTTTTTCTGAAAGAAAACGAAACATGCTTCATTATTATGCAACCGAATTGGTACCAAACCATGAATTAAAATACACTTTTAACTATAAAACCTATAGTGTAATATTAGGCAAACAGCGGAGCACACAAACGCAGAGGACCGCGAGTTGCTACTGCAGGGCTGTTACATTCAAAGACCCTCGGACAACATAAAACTGTATGTATGTATGCGTTCCTCGGATGGCAAGAGGAATCACACCACTACTTTTACTCCGTTACATCGGCATCTGGCGCCTACACGGAGATTTCTTAATGATAACGCTCGTGTAAATGTGGATAAAAAGGCTATAACGAGACGTTTTGCGTCTCCTCTTCTGATCGTGTCCGTATAAACTTAGCTTAAGACTTGAGTTTTATTCATCAGGAAAACACATGGTAAAATTTCATTAGCTAGTTTTATTTCGGACGCATTTTATTTGGATTTTTAGAGGCGTGTGTCCTGTTCTATGGTTGTACAAGACAAATGAAGCACAAACAAGGGCTAGAGATTATCCCCAAAGGTTATCGACTTATTTTTATGTTCCTTGAAATTGTCAGTATGAGGTTTAAAAAGCAAAATGTGTCACTTTGTGCAAATATTTTATGGACCTGATTGTTTAAGTCTTTAAATAATCTTTTTTGTGCCAGACAACTGGTATTAATGCACAATTGGGAATTTTTTGGGGTGGCTGAAATCTATTTTTTTGTGTGTGTGCTTGTTCATATTACACATTGAGTGCAACCTCTATCAGTTTTGAGTATGAATTGAATGTGACCCTGAAGTGACCCGCATGTGCAAGAAATACGTGACCACACAGGCATGCGCTGTGTTTACAGATGTATGTTTTTCCCACCACTTCTCCCTCTCCCTCCTGGGACATGGAGCTGTAACATTTGTCGCATTTCAATGATGTGAAGGTCGGATAAATGCAACCCGACTGGTCTAACTGAAGTCACATTACAAAATATCACATATATATTGAATTTAGGATCAAATATCAAAGTGGTCTGCTTTAGATCTGAAAAAAATCCCACTTGTCTTTGTCTTTAACAAATGGCATACAGGTCACATAAGCAAGTGTACAACATTCAATAAAAAAACAAAACAAGTGGTGGCAGGTACAACATACCCTTCCACTTTCACATATCGTAGCTTGTTCTGGCATCGATCTATACATGTGATGATGTCAGCATATCAACTGCCTCTAAATATGTGCCAAGTATGAAGTAAATTGGAACAAATCTTTAATTAGAATAATCATAATAATGGATTAATATGCATTCATTTTGATAACTCTAGTTTTTTATAGATACTGTAAATGTCATTCATTATTTAATGGAGAAAAAAAGATGCAAAAATAAAAATGATCACTTTAAACTATGGCATGTCTGCACTGATTTGATCTTTTTACCTTGGCAGAGGTCTGTGCTCTCAGTGCTTTTCTAGTGCGAGATGGTTTTGGGTGATTTTCTCTTGTTGGTTTTTGGGTGATTTTCTCTGGTTGGCTTTTGGGTGATTTTCTCTTGTTGGTTTTTGGGTGATTTTGTCCTGTTGGTTTTTGGGTGATTTTCTCTTGTTGGTTTTTGGGTGATTTTGTCCTGTTCGTTTTTGGGTGATTTTCACTTGTTGGCTTTGTGGTGATTTTCTGTTGTTGGTTTTTGGGTGATTTTCTCTTGTTGGTTTTTGGGTGATTTTTCTCTTGTTGGCTTTTGGGTGATTTTCTCTTGTTGGTTTTTGGGTGATTTTTCTCTTGTTGGCTTTTGGGTGATTTTCTCTTGTTGGTTTTTGGGTGATTTTTCTCTTGTTGGTTTTTGGGTGATTTTCTCTTATTTCTTGCTCATTTATCAGTCTTGTTACCAGTGACTCACTCCGAACTGGTTCAGAATAATTGTGATGGGATCAGTGTGTGTCAGGTACTATTGAAATTAGATGAGAAAATGTTGAACTCATTCATCTCCTACTTTAACAGGACCTGTCATGTGACTACTGCGCACACGTACATTGCCACGTCATTGCTCAAACAATATATTGTGCAGTTCTATTTGGGACGTCATGCAAATATAACTCAATATGAAGTCTTGCAAGATGATGAACAAATTAAAAGAACACAATATAACCCTGAAAACCCACAGTTGGAGCATAAAGAGTCCATGTTCTGTAAAGGAACAGCTCCTTCAGTTTTGCTATAGTGCTGAGTCTGCACTATTGGTTAAAAAAATAAGAAAAATAAATACACCTACCCTATCATTTTTTTAAAAAAAATTCTCTTTGTTTATACTTTAACAGTTTTGATTTTCTTAAACTTTTTCTGCTAATGTAAATAACATATTTTCTAGTTATCGCCGCTGCTTTTCTGTGTCCGTCACCCTCTATGTGCAGCACTCCCTTCATTTTCCTCTGACAAGTGGAAGATGACCCCCTATGTCACAGGTCACAAACTCAATCTCATAAGCATGTTTTACTATTGGAGCAGTGTTGTGTTCTGTCGCTAGCTTGACTGCTGGAAGCGCCGTCAAATCATTCCTGCTCACTGACTGAAATGACAGCTGTCAGTGGGAATGAAGAGACCAGACTTCACTGATATAACATCGCAACTGAAGGCGTAACATACAGTTATGTCTGACTTGGATGTCGAAATGGTTTGTGACTTTTTTCATCAAAAGATTCACATTTGGGTGATTGTCATGATACAAAAAAAAAAAAAAAATCAACGGCCCTGAGGTTTTAGTGGTTGAATATGATTTAAATCCTACATACTTACGAAATTAATTCATTCCAGAAGTGTTTTCGTATCGTGATTTTTTCATAGAGTTTACATGTAAAAGGCCTAATTCATTCAATACTACCCTTTAAAAATGATAAAAATGAACTGACTTTGTATGAAATAGGTGTTAAAAGAAAATGTCCATTTAGATTTTTGATGTAATATATTGGTGTCAGTGGGTAAATGTGTATTCACTGAATGAACATTAAACATTAAACCACTAAAATACCTTGTCTACCTTGGCAGAGGTCTGTGCTCTCAGATTTTTCTGTTGTTGATTTTTGGGTGATTTTCTCTTGTTGGTTTTTTGGGTGATCTTTCTCTTCTTGGTTTTTGGGTGATTTTTCTCCTGTTGTTTTTTTGTGTGGTTTTTCTCTTGTTGGTTTTTGGGTGATTTTCTCTTGTTGTTTTTTTGGGTGATGTTCTCTTGTTGGTTTTTGGGTGATTTTGGTTTTTGGGTAATGTTCTCTTGTTGGTTTTTGGGTGATTTTTCCTTGTTAGGTTTTGGGTGATTTTTATCTTGTTGGTTTTTTGGGTGATTTTCTCCTGTTGTTTTTTTGGGTGTTTTTTCTCTTGTTGGTTTTTGGGTGATTTTCTCTTGTTGTTTTTTTGGTTGATGTTCTCTTGTTGGTTTTTGGGTGATTTTTTCCTGGTTGGGTTTTGGGTGATTGTTCTCTTGTTGGGTTTTGGGTGATTTTCTCTTGTTGGTTTTTGGGTGATGTTCTCTTGTTGGTTTTTGGGTGATTTTGGTTTTTGGGTGATGTTCTCTTGTTGGTTTTTTGGTGATTTTTCCTTGTTGGGTTTTGGGTGATTTTTCTCTTGTTTGGGATGGTATTTTTGCCAATCCATCCCAGGGGCTGCATTGGAACCTTTGGTGGGCCACAGTAGGTCCACCAAAGGTTGGCCACAGGCATGTTTGCATGTTTGAAACCCCTGCTCTAACAGCTTTAACAACAGTAATATGTCATTACCCAGTTACCTACTTTTGCTCAGTCAGATGTTATCCCAGAAGAGCTTTGGGGGTTTCCTATACCATTCATACTGTTGATAAAAACACACACACACACACACACACACACACACACACACACACAGAGTGGGATTGATTTTATGATCTACTGAATGACTCTCTGTTGTTGACAGTAAGACATTACAGCTATGAGCCCAGGGACACTGGTTTTGGTTGGTTCATTTTCAGTTACAAAACTACAACACCATTATTTAATTCTGTGCATTCAGCGTACTTTTTGTTTATCCCCACCGATATAAAAAATAAAGTCTTTCACTGGTACCAGGCACCAGAAACATTAAAACTGTTACTTTTACATGACAGCTTACTTACTTGGCAACCCTACAGAGACAATAAACAGAGAAACATGAAAGATTAGAAATCAAAGATTAGTCGAACCTCTGAACCTACAGAATATTTTGAAAGCATTTGACATTTCCCAGATTTTTCCTTAATTTGATGAGTTCAGACAGCGCATAGCAGCCAGCGGGGACTCCACTGAAAATATGCAAAACATGCTCATAACTGAGGCAATCACATTTCAAGTGGCTGACCCTTAATAATTCATGCACCAAACAAAAACTATTAACGTGCATTCGGCTGGTGGAAGGGGCTCATTTCCAGCCCTTCTCACTCAACAACACTGTGAGTGTACACGGTTACAACACTGAAACAACAGTGGTGGCTGCAAAACTTTGGAATTGTCTTTATAATGAGCTGAAGGACTGAAAACAAATGACACGACTATATATACATATATATTAGGGATGTTAACTGATGACTGTCTGACTGATGGTTGACCACATCAATGTCGCCCGGTCATAATTTTCTGCCGTCGGTTAAAAAAAACCAAAACAAACAAACAAAAAAAACTGCCTACATCTGTCATTCCACTGCACGAAGCCTGTCTCGTCTCTTGTTTTCATGGGGTGTTTTGTTTTTTTGGTACTCAAATTTTCAACAAAAATAAATGAGGAAACAAAAAAATATTGAGGGAAAAAAACATACAAAACATGCTAAAATCCAATAAAAATTGACCCAAAAACCCCCCCCCCAACCAAACACAAAGTGATGAAAACTCCAAAATATTTTCAAAAACTCTTGGAAAATAAAGAAAAAAACACCAAAAACATTTAATAAATGTTAATGCAGTAATTTTGACAGCGCTACTTGTTATTCATTAAGGGGATAAAAAAAACCCAGAATAAACAAATTAATCCTATGTTCAAATAATAACTACTAACTAATAAACCAACTTATCCTAAAACTTCAATATCTAAATTCAAATATTACTATTATATAAAAAAAATATTACTTCACTGTAAGGCATCTATGTTCAACCACAACATTTATGATTATACACAGTAAATTTTGCAGTGTTAAATCAACACTTTTATTTAACTTCTTCTAGAGTGTATTTGGTCCCATTGTCTCCAAATTAACACTGCAAAATCTACAGTATATATATATATATATATATATATATATATATATATATATATATATATGGTTGTTTCATCTGAAAGATAACATAATTATTCCTCTAGCTACCGTCTATACTACACAATCATTTAGGTCATTCTCTCAAAGTGATGTTTCTCTTTGTCTCACAATGATGCAACGTTTTTCATCTTTGTTGTTATATGCAACAAATGAATGGAAAAACCAGCTCATTTATTGACTTCATAGACTGTGACATTTCTGGGGTGAAGTGGTCTGACAGCACACAACGCTGCTCAAGGAACTGATTGGAATGATAACTTGACAAAGGAACTATCTCTTTAAATGATTCCACATTGTCAGTGAACTTCACACCATCTCAAAGCTAGACAGACAGCCACCTTAAAACAAGAATTAATCTTCCCCATGCTCTTTGAAGCCCCCTATGACTAAAAGGCAGTTTCATTATTTAAAGAAAAGCCTTTCCTGTGTGCTCTACAGGTGCTTAAAGACAAAAGAAAATGATTAGTCAGCCATGACATGGGATCACTGGGGGTTTGTGAAGTTTTAGATTGTCAGAGAGTTGATACAGCACTTTTATTTGCAGTGCAAATTTACTCTGGAACCTCAAGGACATTGGTGGGCCAGCAGCAGCTCAACACTGTTAAAGTCTGACAGAAAATGTATTCATGTTAAATGACAGTAAAACCTAAATTAACACTAGTCTTCCAAAACCTGATCTGTAGTCAGATTTTTGAACAGTTTTGTAGTAATAATAATAATAATAATAATAATAATAATAATAATAATAATATGCCTGACACCCGATACGGATAGAGCACTTTAAAATTTGAAATCATTTCCATGATTAAAGTGGAATTCAGATCCACCATGGATCTAACCCCCCCCAGACATGAAGATGCTATTTTAATTTTCCTTTGTGTGCAATCCTTTTAATATTAATATTTTTAAAATATATCCACGTATTTATTCATGCATTACGTACACATTATTATTATTAGGATTTATTTTAGTAATTATTGTTTTTATGTTTTGCTGCCATCCATCCATCCATCCATCCATCCATCCATCCATCCATCCATCCATCCATCCATCCATCCATCCATCCATCTCTCCTCAACCAAATGGGAACTTAAATGTGACTAAACCATTTCAACCATATGTTGAGTAGACCACCAGTCTACTCCACATATAACAGAGTGGTTTTATGGCCCTTCTTCACTACCTGTTTAACTGCTCTGCAACAAAACTATCTGCTTCACACATTAACTGTGTTAAATCATACATACTCTCATAACATGAATCAGAAAACAAATGACAAAAGTGATGGTTAGCTCATGTTTTTAGTATATATGACTGTGTGTTAGGTCAACGGGCAGATTGGGGCGTCATCTGCAGTAATGCGGGTACTAAACCGATCCACTGTGGAGATAGGGTGAGAAGCTCGAACACCCATGGCTGCCCACTGCTCCTTAGAAGGATAGGTTAAATGTATGATGACAATAAAGTACCTTATGTTCTCTTTTCACATTTTGACCTCACACTTATTTGGGAAACTTGAGCAAAACCAGCATTTAAGACTTGAGTTTTCTTCATCAGTAACATTTTATTAGTCTTGATTTGATTTCATTTGAATTAATTATTTCGAACATGTGCAAAGTGAAACAATAATCAATACAACAATAATCAATACCATAATAATAATAATAATAATAATAATAATAATAATAATAATAATAATAATACTACACAATGACATGTCCGAAAAGGAGTAGGATGAAGCATAAGTTTATTTAATCCTACCCCTTCTTCACTTCCCTAATAACTTGAATTCATCTTATAGCAATATAGTGCATAGTACTATGCACTGTATTGTACTATGCACTGTATTGTACTATGCACTGTATTGTACTATGCACTGTATTGTACTATGCACTGTATTGTACTATGCACTATATTGTACTATGCACTGTATTGTACTATGCACTATATTGTACTATGCACTGTATTGTACTATGCACTATATTGTACTATGCACTGTATTGTACTATGCACTATATTGTACTATGCACTATATTGTACTATGCACTGTATTGTACTATGCACTATATTGTACTATGCACTGTATTGTACTATGCACTATATTGTACTATGCACTATATTGTACTATGCACTGTATTGTACTATGCACTATATTGTACTATGCACTGTATTGTACTATGCACTATATTGTACTATGCACTGTATTGTACTATGCACTATATTGTACTATGCACTATATTGTACTATGCACTGTATTGTACTATGCACTGTATTGTACTATGCACTATATTGTACTATGCACTGTATTGTACTATGCACTGTATTGTACTATGCACTATATTGTACTATGCACTGTATTGTACTATGCACTATATTGTACTATGCACTGTATTGTACTATGCACTGTATTGTACTATGCACTGTATTCTTATTCCAGAAGCATTTACTTGTAGACCAGTGTTTTCAGCCCAGTTCAGTTCTACACAACACATTTATTCCATTTCCACTGGGTCTGCATGACACTTCTTTACTGGACCCAACCGTGCTGAACCAACAGCGTGATATGACAAGCTGCTGTCCACTGATTGGTCAGGGGGTGTGTCCTCACCACACTGGGAAGTTTAAATAACCACCATTTTTAAATACCTGCCATATTCAAAATTGAAAAAGCATTTACGACGATACGTTGATGACTGACAGTGAAAGAGATGATTTCCTTCCTACAAACAACTGCAGTTTGTTTGGCTTTTGCCCCAAATGACAAAACACAAACAACAGTAATATAATAAATTACCAGCCACCTGTTCTGTAAATCAGGAGGATTATTTCAAACGGGCATTTCCTCATTAATATTTTGTCTTTTTTTTTTTTGGTTTTTTGTTTTACTTTACATATTTATTCAAATCTTCCTGACAAACCAAGTGCAGTTTAGTTTTTATGTTGCAAGACTGTTTGTATTTTAGGATGTTTATGTTCCTGACAGATGGTGGCAAAATTACACAAACATTTGAGCTGAATTAAAAATGTTCTGGAAGGTTCTGTGGGTCCAGTCCAATTCAATTCAATGTTGTTTGTAGAGCGTTATATCGTAACATGGTTGTCTCACAGGGCTTTACTGAATTAGTTAGATATGAAAACAAACAGCAGTCAAATAAAAAATAGATGAAGGAAATGTATTTCTGTCCCAGGCGCCCCCCACCCACCCCCCTCCCATCTTCAGACCTTCATTCTCTTTAAAGAAAAACTGCAAAACCCCAGAGGGAAAAGAAAAACCTCAGGGAAAACCGCAGTGAAAGACAGATCCACTCTGATGGACGGACAGGCTGTAGATGAACCAACACTGATGGACGTGCACTGGGCCGGCCTTAGGCATAGGCAGACTAGGCGGTCGCCTAAGGCACCGTCTTGGAGGCACCGAGTCCCACACAATTGGAATATTAAGATGCTCTATTTTCCAGACTATAAGGTGCACCTAAAAGACTTTAATTTTCTCACAGTGTGTGTTATATATGGATTAATTCTGGTTGTACTTAGTGACTGAGAATTTTGGCTTTTTATCAGATACTTTTTACTTTTTATCTGATAATTTTAGCTTTTTATCAGATATTTTTGACTTTTTATCACATAATGTTGACATTTTATCTGATAATTTTGACTTTTTATCTGATAATTTTGGCTTTTTATCACATAATTTTTACATTTTATCTGATAATTTTAACTTATTATCTCATAAATTTGACTTTTTCCCATAATTTATCATTTTGACTTTATATCTCATAACCTGCCCATTTTATCGCATAATTTAGACTTTTTATCCCATGATTTTGACAGATGCTAATTATATATAATTAGCATCTGTCAAAATCATGGGATAATGGTATACATCAATACATCAAGTTTAAAAAAATATATCATCCTGTTCACGTAGAGGACTTCAACATGTATCAAATATGATATGTTTGGGTTGTGGTATTGAGTTAAATATGAAACTGAATGCAGGGCTTTTGCTTCATCAGTATTTTGGTATTTTGACAGTGCAGTAGTTTGCTTGCAGCTTCCAGATCTATACCCACTACTCTGAAAATATGAACACATATGATGACTTGTGGATGGAAACAATCTGCTGTTCACAGGTGGGAAGTAACTCAGTAAAATTACTTTGTTACTGTACTTTAGTTGATTTTTTTTTCCTTTTTTTAACTTATACTCCCTACATTTATTTATATATATATATATATATATATAAATAAATATCTGTACTTTATACTCCTCATATCTCCTTATATTGTCAGAATAGACTTATTTTATTTTCAAACTAAACAAATCTGACAGTAGGAAAAATACGTCACTTCACTTATGACTTTTATCTCATCATTTCAACTCTTTTTTTTTATCTAATTATATATTTTGTTTCTCACATTTGTAACCATCTCATAATTTTGCATTTTAATCTCATAATTTGCCCTTTTTTAATCTCATAACTGAGTTTTTTTCCCCCTCATTTATCAACATTTTTTTTATCTCATGATGACACTTTTTTCCCCATTTTTCCTAAATTTCCTGCCTGTACCATGACCCAATCAAGTCTACATATTAACAGACTTTTAAAGGCTTTATTTTTGGATACTTTAAGAACTTTTCTAAATTTTCCAGGTTAAATAAGTATTATTTAATTCATACTTTTTTAAAATGTATTACAATTGAGAAGCTTTTACGTAGGCTAAGTAAAACAGTTTAATCAGTACTTCTACTTTTACCAGAGTAGCTGTACTTCTACTTAAACACTCAATGGGAGTACTTTTACCTCCTGTGCTTCTGCCCACCTGTTAACTACAGTTTGTTGGCTGTTAGCATACCGCTACATAACACAAGTGGGACAAAGACAAGATAAAATAAACTCTAATCCTCAAATAGTGTCTTCCTTTAGCTGCATGATGGACTTTGGAAAGGTTTGTGCAGCAGATGTGTTGATGTTTCCACCCAAATATGTGACCATCCAGCACAAAACTAGTCACTTGGGTCAAATTTCACAAATTAAGATTTTATATTTATCTGAAACCTTATTAAAAATGTTTGCGTAACCATAGCAACAAGGGATTTTGTTTACTCAAGAAGGCTTTGTTCTGAGGCCTCCTATTGGTTCAAATATATTATTACATAGATTTCTATTTAAGGGTTGTCTAAAGGGAATCCCCAACTTTCCAACGGTACCAAACATGACAGGGAAATACCTAACATGAGTGCGAAGGAAAGTCGTGTTTTGAGCCAATTTTTCTTTGTTTTAAACTTAATTACTGTCAGAGTCAGTTGTTGTTCTTCCTAAAAGGCATGATTTGAAGCACTTACGGTAGGAATTTAACAAAAAGTCACAGTTAGAAGAGTTCAGGAGACATTTTACTTGGATTTTATGCAGAAACATCAAATTCGATAATTTTGACCCATATAACGTATTTGAGGCTAAAGCTAGAAATACTGCTGTGACTGAACCACTGGTTTAGTGCTGGAGGGTCATATATGCTGAAGTGTGTCGACACCACACAAGTGAACACATTTACTGTTCAGTTCTCCCAGTGGCCGTCGCCCACTGACGTGTGCCAGTGTGTTTGTACTCCACACTGTTGCCATATGTGACATAATACACACAGACCTGACACAGCAGTTTTCTCTTCTGAGTTGAAAATGTCAAAAATCCATCACAGACAAAAAGGCTCAGACAGACATGGACTGACGGAGAAAAAACAAGTAGTGACAGAACTTCTATGTACTATATTGAAATACACTGGAAGTACTCGAGTATTTGGACACATTCATTTCAGGTGTTTTTACAAAAATTTTCTCAAACTATTGAAGCTTAAGGAAATATTGAGGTTTAGAAACTTTATGGAATAGGGCTGTACGATATGAGAAAAAAATTACATTGCAATTTTTTTTAACCCTGTGATATATATTGCGATATAAAAAAAAATACTCAAGAGGATATAAGAGCTATGTGGTGCCGAAGCAACAGATTAACAATCGACACAGAAATTATGTCATCCTTCTCATAGCCAAAATAACTAAATAAAATAAATTAAAAATAAATACAATTAATTATTTAAATAAATAAGTAAAGATATATATATATATATATATATATATATATATATATATATATATATATATATATATATATATATATATATATAAATACAAATTTATGAAAAATAATAAAGATAAAAATAAGTAACAAAAAAATAACTTAATAAATAAATAAAGACAAGAATAAATAATAATGAATAAAAAAGTAATAAGGATAAATGAAAAAAAAACATCAAAATTAAAAATGAAAACATATATTTCATACAAAATCGATATATATTTTTATAATTTTTAAAGGGTTTGAGGGTATTAGGGTAGTATTAGGGGCCTTGGAACGATTTTGGCCGTTTACATGTAAAATGCAACTATTTACAAAAAATTCACGGTATGAAAACACTTCTGGAACGATTTCATTTCGTAAGTATGTGTGTATTAAAAAAATTCATCCTCTTAAAAACCCCTACTGCTCCTCCCATTTAAACTGTTGCTCAGTCTGATGACCCATTTCTAAATGATCATAATAGCATTAGCATTAGCATTAGCATTAGCACTCCCATCCATTATTCGCTTGTAGCCCAGACCTCTGTTTGAAAAGACGCACAGGAATTCGATGTGTCCATGTACTGGATTTTCCCATCTGCCCCAGCACTTGTAGGAAAACCAATAACAGTGGATTTTATAAATTCTCCAGTTTTATTTTACCCTGGGGTGTGGTTAAAACTGGGCCTGGGTCCCCATGACTGTCTGTAACTGCAGACTACCTGTTCAAACCGTCACTTTCAGACTTCCAAGCTGACTAAGAGAGAGACAGAGAGACTGTTTAACACTTTAGTCATTAACGGTGACCACTGTACGACTGCAGCCACAGGGACAGTTTTTATTGCTAGTACAGAGGATCAACTTGGAACAATCTAATCATCATTAATGCCTCCAGTGTGAACACAATGTTGTTAAAGAGTGCAAACGCAGCTGCCACATGGATTCAGATATGCCGTCGTCCTATCAGACCATCTTCTACTTCTCCTTATGCTGTTCTCTACCCCATCGAACACAACTGTCTAGTGAAGCAGCAGTTATTCCAATTAACTCCAGGACGGATGAGTCAGGCAATGTTCCAATGGAGCAAAAAATAAATAAATAAATAAATACACTGCAAAAATATAAATCATAAGTCTACTTTCTCATTTCTAGTCAAAATATCGGTGACACTTTATAATACCTACACACATTCCACCATGTTTTAACCATTCGTTACCTATGTGTTAATGTTTATTCATGATGTATTAACCATCTGTTACTTACTTGTTCATGTTTATTAATGTATTGCTTATACACAATTAATCATAAAGCACTTTTTCACACAGCTACAAATGCTTTGTTCATAGAAAATAAGAACAAACGCTTCGTTCATGATGAATTGTGTATGAATAAACCATTAACAAATAGGCAACAAATGGTTAATACATAATTAACAAATGTGTAATAAATGGTTAATACAGAGTGAATTGTGTGTAGGTATTATAAAGTATTACCAAAATATGTCATCACACATAAAACAAGTACCACCCACAACAAACATCCGCCCCTCAAAAGTGTTTTACTTGATTTGCTCTATTTCTTATCACTGCCAAAACATATTTTTCATGACCTTGACTTTGACCTTTGACCTACATTCACCAAAATGATGATGATGATGATGATGATGATGATGATGATGATGATGATGATGATGATGATGATGATGATGATGATGATGATGATGATGATGATGATGATGATGATGATGATGATGATGATGATGATGATGATGATGATGATGATGATGATGATGATGATGATGATGATGATGATGATGATGATGATGATGATGATGATGATGATGATGATGATGATGATGATGATGATGATGATGATGATGATGATGATGATGATGATGATGATGATGATTTCTATAGCACTTTTCACTTTTACACATTAGTGTTCCATTATTCATTCACTCTCTCATGTTCCCTCTGGTGGTGGTAAACTACATATGTAGTCACAGTTGCCCTGGGGCAGACTGACAGAAGCGTGGCTGCCATTTCGGCCTACGGCCCCTGTGACCACCACCAAACATTCATACTCATTCATACACCAGTGTGAGTGACACTGGAGGCAAGGACACAACAGACTGACTGGTACAGAGCGGGAATTGATCCGCCAACCCTTTGGTTAATGGACGACCTGCTCTACCAACTGAGCCACGGCTGCCCTAACTCAGTCAGTCACATTATACAATTTCAATTTTATTATAACACTATAGTCAAGCGACATCACCAGAACACCCCTCCCCTCCCCCTTCTCCTCTCCCTCCTCCCCCCAATGCAATTTTAGCATACAATATACAGGAAGCGTTGGTACTTGAAAGAACAAAATCAAAGCCTTCACAGAGAGAAGCCTCTGCCACATGTAATAATGGTCAAAACAGTGATAACTGCTGCTGCGATAGAAAACAAGAATTATCTGTCACACTGTGCTAGTGATTGGAAAGCAGAATTGTTGGCTTTCATTTGTGTCATCCAGTTCGGACTTATTGATTTAGACCCAGACTCCTAGTGAAAACAATTATCCCTCTGGTAGGTCTGAAAGCCAGCGCTAATAATTTTAGGTATTGCGATGGCTTCTCCGTAAGCTCAGTACAGAACACCTTCTCTGTGATCCACATAAAAAAATAAAATAAATAAAAGAACAGCTGCGTATTTCTTCTTTCTGGGAACTCACGGGTCCTTATTTAAACCTCAGGCAGACGAAGTTGTCAACAGGATAATGACAACTGCATGCTTTCCTGGAGAAAATATGCCTCCTCCAAAAACTTACACCTGGGAAACAGAACCTCTCTCTACAGAAAGTACTTTCATCCTTTCTTAGAGACGAGTATCTGCACGACTTGGTCTGGTGTCGGCCCGGTCCCCTTGAAAAAGTGCACGTTCATAGAGGTTTGTAAATGGATTTGAATGGAAATATGTGTGATGGAAGTGTCTGTGTTATTGTCGATGCGTCTGTCTGTTTTGTAGACAGGGCTGATGATGCATAGTGTCGACACTTGTACAGAATTAGATGGTACCTGTGGCAGAGGGTTTGAGCACAGATTTGCCGCTATAGTCTTCAGTTACATCATTGAGTCTCAAATCCAGTCCTCCTCGCCCAGTGTCCTGCATGTTTTACATATCTCCCTGTCCTTTTTTCTTTGTTTTTTTGTTTTTTTAATAAAAACTAATTAAAAATGTAAAATTAAATAATGATTAAAAGTAATTAAAATTTAATAATTACAATTTAAAAAAAAAAATAAAACAATAATTTTTTTTTTTTATTAAAGGTAGTTTTACATAAAAAATAAATACATAAATTAAATTACAACTTCTCTGTTTTGTGTTTTTATGCCGTGTAGTGTACAGTGCTTTGTGTCAGCTCTGTTTTAAAGCGCTTTTATAAATAAAGATGGTATGGTATGGTACTGTATGGTAAATAAAAATTAAATAAATGCATATTTTTTCAACTAAAAGCATTTAAATTAACAAAAAAATTTTAAATGAAATAATTTTTAAGAAGTTTTAAATATTAAAAAAAATAATTAATTGAAAATATAAATGAAAAATAAAAAATATCTCCCTCTTCCACCACAACTGGAAGCCATTACATCATGATTAGGCTTCTGAAGAGCTGATCAATAATTGAACTAGGTGTGATAGACGAGGGACATGCAGGACAGTGGGCCACGAGGACCGGATTTGAGAACTATTATGTTACATAAACATGGTCCAAATTTTCCGGCATGAATACGTGTTATCCTGTCACAAAAGGTAGATGTTAGATGTCAATGGACGGATGGACAGATGGACAGACAGGACGGACGGGGGGTGGGACAGGGGCGGTGCTCAGGACGTTCTCCTCAGGACGAGCCGCCATAGAGTGGCGATACGTTCCATTCAGTAAATATATTTGACAGGATAAACACACCATTTTATTAACAATACTCCACTAAAACTGAAACCAGATTTCTATGTGTGTTACGTTATACGTGTAACTATGATTGTGTTTTAAATACACGTTTCTTTGCTTCAAAGCTAAGTGTATGTTTTTGTAACTCCATAATAAAATAGGTTCATTAAAAAGATTTCATTCACGTTGTTTTTTTCATGCCTAAAGAGGAATAAAAACACTTAGGATAAAAATGTTGACTCTTTCTTTGGTGTTTACATGGACATGTTAACACTGAATAAAGGTTTACAAGTGAAACAGGTGTATTCTGCTCTAGTTAATTAGGCTTTAAGAGCTGGGGGTACAGTACAGAGGGTTCTGATTGGACAGAACGGCCGCTTAAGGTCTGGATTAAGGTAAAGATGTAATAAAAAATTTTAAAAAATAAAAAAAAAAATTTGCAAAAAACTAACATGGGAACCAGTTCCATATAGTTGCAGCTCTAGACAGAGTGCTATTTCTGTCTAAACAGGACAATTGACACATTAGTCTGTCCGCCCACGCCTTAAACACACAGTGCACTTCTGAAACTCCCTCTTTACGACACAAGCTACGAGAAAAAAAAAAAGAAAAAGGAGAAAATACTGCCCTGACTTTCATTGTCTGCTCAGCTGCTGAAAACCAGAGCACCTTGAAAGCTGTTTTGTTAGTAAACATGTATTTATTGATGCAGTTAGTGAGGATTTAATACTCTGAATGCCAAGTGGAAGAAAAATATTTGTTTGCATCATGCATCCTACAGCAGAATTAAGGGTCATTAAATGATTCTATAGTGTATGTACGATATGAAAACTATAACGAGACGCATTCTGCAGTGTTTGTCCTTGTAGAGTCTGGACAGACCTTTTTATGTGAACATAGTGTTTTCTGGAGGGAGCGACAAGGCGAACAGATTAGATACAAGTACTGTGAATAAAACCAAAAAGGCAGCATAAGGCTTGTAAAATCTATCGTACACTTATATTATGAGGGTCTGACCAAACAAGAAGGCACTGTGCAGAAATATTCACCATTCCATATCTGTTTTTAGTTTTTTTTTCATTAATTAAGCACCAATAGTTAATAGCCCAAAATTGTAGGTTTTAGCAAGTACTTTAGCATTCATTAAATATTGAATAAAAATATTAATTTATCATCACTGACAAAGTAATAAAGTGAAGAAAAATATACAGAAGTTCTTCAAGGTTTGGAACAAATGCCAACAAGTGCAGTTCCTGAAGGAAAATTTAAAATATTTCGCAATGCTCACTTTTCTTAATATATGAGAGAACATTATATCCAAACATTTCAACAAATATTGATTCATTCAATATATTCTTTTGTTTCCTAAATGATATGATAGATAAGTTTTGTTAACAACATCCTACACCCTTTTGAACAAGGTGTATATATAATAATAATAATAATGGATTAGATTTATATAGTGCTTTTCAAGGCACCCAAAGCGCTTCACATTAGTGTTCCATTATTCATTCACTCTCACATGCTCCCTCTGGTGGTGGTAAACTACATATGTAGTCACAGTTGCCCTGGGGCAGACTGACAGAAGCGTGGCTGCCATTTCGCGCCTACGGCCCCTCTGACCACCACCCAACATTCATACTCATTCATACACCAGTGTGAGTGACACTGGAGGCAAGGAGGGTAAAGTGTCTTGCCCAAGGTGTATATATACACCTTATATATGTATATATATGTGTGTATGTGTATGTCTTCTGTATGTATATGTATATAGTGTGTGTGTGTGTGTGTGTGTGTGTGTGTGTTGTGTGTGTATTAATACCTGTCCTACTTAAATTAATCTATCCAATGTTCAAAATAGGAAAAAGAAAAAGACACAAAAAACAAACAAATAAGCCAAGCATAAAAAATTTAACTAAACCATAAAAACTGAAAATAACCAAATCAATGGTTATTTAATGTAGAGTACAAAATACATGATGTACTTATTAATTATTCTATGTTAACAATTGGAACCTCTTCAAAAATTGCCCTCAATTCCTTATTTAAGCCAAAACACAGTTGCAGATTCATCATTAATGCTGAGTAATCAAAAATATTACTTTAGTGAAAGAAATCACTTTGGCCACAGCCCATGACCATGTAACTGAAATAAAAAAAAAAAAAATCTAATTTTCTCAGCACAGTTTAACCAAATGAGCAAATATGAACTGTGTCCAGAGCGGGGATTTTCCTCTTAAGGCAACGGAATAAGAGATAAAGTACAAACATTCATCAAAACATGTATTATCGCTCAGAAGCATGATGTTGGGATTCAGCCACCGCCTTTCAAAACTCTTAACACTCTATTCACACTACAAGAAGAGTAAGACTGTCACACTGTCCCACCGCTACGTTCCATATAGGCCATCTAATTCCATGCTGAATCATCTTTAACCAAATGCCACGGCAGTAATCCTTCTCTACTTGAGACTCTGGAGCAACAGTGAGGCAGTGCAGCCAGATGTTCCTTTCAAAGCAGTCCAACTTGCACAACTAATAGCATTAGCCTGAGACGCACACTCTGCATCCAGCCTCTGCTTGAAATTTGGCTTCAATATGCTGCCGACACAAAGGCTGCAGTGCATCCACAAATGCAACATAACAGATACGCAGTGCATTTCATTTTATCAGACTGAACACACTGCAACAGCATATCCACCGCTGCTCTGGAACATAAGCATCGTTATGTCACCGGGGGGAAACAAAACCAATAATTATTCATTCTAACTAAATCATTTTCAAAAGCATAACGCTTGTTTTTTTTAAAAAAAAATCTGCTTAAATGTTCTTTTTTCTTAAACCAAATGTTTATTGTTGAATGTGTGTGTTATAGTGATGATCAATAACACTGATTTCCATTCCGATCCGATACAGAGTAAAATCCAGGCTGGTATCGGCAATACCGATACAGATATTTTATGTAACGACACCCAATATGTCTTTTAAATAGAGGTGTGACGAGACACTCGGTTCATGAGATGAGACCAGATGAGATTTTAATAAAACTAAATTACAAATTATATGAATGAACAACAGACTTATTTAAGTGAGTTACACATGGATTTTATAACTCTGTAAGTGTTAACTTTTAATTAACTTATTCCTCTACAAATTGAAACTAAAATAAAATGTTATAAAAGCTACAAAAAATAAAATTATACATTTCTGCTTTTTTCAAAATCTCTCTCTCTCTCTCTCTCTCTCTCTCTCTCTCACAATAATAGATAATTTAATAGATAACTAAATATAATGCAATAAAGGTAGGAAAATGATCACTTGTTGAGATTGTTTTCGGGGTAAAAATAATAATAATAATAAAATTAAGTTGTTCCTGTGTGTATTTTGTATTTTTTTGGTGGATAGAGGGATGTGATGGTGTGAGTCTGATGGAAGGAGGTGAAGGCAGTGGGTGCAGCTTTAACTAGAACAAAAGGGTGAACAGAGGAAAAAAGAACGTTCTCTCCTGATTATTTAAATAAAAGCCTCAGGCAACAATTTCACCTACTTCCAAGGTGTACAGAGGAGGAGGAAAACTAGTTACAGGTCAGGAATTCTAGCAGCACTTAATGTATAAATTAATTTTATATGATTCTAAATGTAGATAAACGTGTCTTTATTTACAATTAAATAAAGTTCTTCTGTCCAAAAAAATGCTGCTGGAATTCTTGACCTATATTATGATTCTTTCACAGTTTGTACATTTACAAGGTGTTTTTTAATTCAGAATTATTTATTAAATAAATAGTCATTTGGAATCAAAGCTATTTCCTTCATGTTTACATGAACATGTTAATTCCAAAAAAGCGTCTACATGGGAAACAGGTTTATTCTGCTCTCGTTAATTGGTCTTTAACAGCTGGGGGTACAGAGGGTTCTGATTGGACAGAACGCCCATGTGACGTCTTACCGTCTACCAGAAGAAAACAACTGCGCCCACTTCCTGTTTTTTGCTGTGGTTGAAACTATCAACATGGAAGATCAGATACTACATGTTATATGTAGGTCTAACTTGTGTAGATCTGTGCTCTTAGAGTGCTTTTCTAGTTATTATTATTAGTAATAATAATGATAACAATAATAATAAGATTTTATTATTAAGATTATTATTAGCATTAACATTATAAACAAAGCATTAATAATAATAATAATAATAATAATAATAATTCAGGACCTGTACATACATCGTATAAGTTCCCCTCATGTGTTTTTTTGCTAAAGTGAAAATCAAAGTGTTTTCTTTAAAGTAAACAATGACTATCTTATAATTTTCCAAAAACTGAATGTTTTTGGAAAATGTAATCAATTAAAAAAAAAAAAAAAGGGTGATTAATTGCAACAGTTGATTAAAATGGAATTTTTTTTTGCATAATTCTTGGAGTTGGCATTGACAAAAGTATAAAGACACACACATACTTTTTGATTTGGGTCACATGTGACCATCCATGTGTATTCAGTTAGGGTACTGTATGTAAACTTATGACCCCCCCACCCCCCAACCATTACTGTAATTATTGACTTCATTTATAAAAATTAATCACTACAGATTGACCTTATTTTTATCTCTATATATTATTTATATCGAGTATTTCTCTGTATTTTTAAGAATATTTGCAGCCGCCTCAGTGCCCCCTGGTAGCTCTTTGAGACCCCCTAGTGGGCTGCCCCCCCCCCTGTTGAGATCCTCTGCCCTAAATCACACACCCACACCTTTGCAGAACCCCAAGGGAAGGTTCTGAGTGAAACAGGCTGAAACACACCCTTCATCCTCTTCGCTATGGTGTCTGACGAAAGCAGGCAGAGGCGGCAGCAATGAGTCACTTTTTTTTTTTTTTCCCAAAGTAACTTCCATGGGTTAAATTAGTATTTTCTTTTATCTCAGACATATGTGTAGGTATTTCTCACCTGACATGTTTCGGCGTGTTACTTCCACCTTCAGACATCAGATCAGATGACACCGATAGGCTCCATGATGTCACATGACGTCAAGTAAATGGTATATTTGTTAAATGTATGAGCTTTACCTTAAAGAGGTTATTGACATATTTAGTTAAATCTAACAATAACTTGTGCTTCATATTTAACTCCACCAAGGAGGTTATGTTTTTGTCAGAGTTTGTCTGTTAGCAAGATAACTCAAAAAGTTATGGATGAATCTTGATGAAAATTTCATGACGTGTTGGGGGTGATGTGGAAGAGATCCTGGATTCTCCATCATTTTGAAATTTATTCTCCATTTACTGCAATGTAAAATTGTGTGAAATATGATCCAGAATCCAGGATCTCTTCCGGATCATCACAGACATCGAATCATCATTACGTCATAAAATTTTCATCAAGATCCGTCTTTAACTTTTTGAGTTATCTTGCTAACAGACAAACTCTGGTAAAAACATAACCTGCTTGGCTTTTCTGGTTAACATTAGATCTAACATGTAAATGTGGTCATTGTGTGATGTCATGTAACGTCAGAGTGACGTCATATGTGACCCACCACCACCAAACCAGGCGTAAGTGTGTGTAAATCCAAACTGAGTTATCTGTGTAGCTTGGTAGAGTGGAAACTAAGGTTTAAGATGGTGAAAAAATTATGTTTCTATCACAAGTAGAACCAAAGTTATGGTAATTTTAATATCCACATTTGGACATATTTTGTAATTTGCATATTTTTAGATATTGTCCGTTAAAGTTTTGGACTGTTTTGGGGTAGGAAGTCCTTAGCAACGCATAATAATTCGTATCCGATTGACACAAATTATTCACAGATGTTAAAGGACACTCTGATGGACATGTCACAGAAGTTTTATATATTATAATAATAGGACAGAAGTGCGACGTATTATAATCATTTGGCTTACACCATTGGACAGAACATTCAATATAGGCTTTTACCTCGTACCAAACACTTGGGTGTTTACCCACGGAACGGAGATCGTTTTGTTCGGCGAAAAGAGGTGGAAGTCGTCTTTGTCTTTGCTCAACAATACCTGAACTTTTGTCGCCGCTTAAATAATTGACTCAATAAACACCTTTATTGATTGAATTTCAATGTAATGACCACAGGAACTGAAAATAGAGGTGTTAAGGTACCGTTTTTTGATAAGGTGTAAACACAAATAAGAAATCACCTTCCAGCCTAAATTTGGCTGTAGCTCTGAACGGCTCAGCGCGACTTATGTCTGGTTTCGTGGTGGCGGGTCACATATGTGGTTGAATATTTAAATGGCCACATCTCAAAAACAAGACAGAGTATTTCTTTGAATATTTTAAAACCCTGTAAGACAGAGGTGTCAAACAGGTGGTCCGGGGCCCAAAATCAGCCTACCAATGGGTCCAATCTGACCCCTGGGTTGAATTTGTGAAATGCAATAATTACACAGAAGATATTAACAATTAAGGAAGTTAAATCATTTGACATCAATTCAACCTAAAATGGATCAGACCATAATCATAATAAACAATAAATTGTAAAAAACGCAAATTTTGTTCTTTGTTTTAGTATATATATAAAAAAAATGAATAAAAAAGACGAGCCTGAAATATACAGTATGTGGACTTTTAACACTTTTCTGAATGTTACTACACATGTAGTAACATTGAATGTTGTGCACATGTAAATGATAAACTAAAGTAGAATATTGTTAATATTGCACTTATTTTTCTTAAGAATTTTCAGGTTGTTAATATTTGCAAAAACAGATAACTCCATTTTTCATATTTTTTACTCTACATTCCAGGTAAATTTACTGTAGTTGACCTTACCAAATGACATAAATAAAATATCAAATCAATGAGTATTACCTGGAATATATAGTAAAAAATGCCATTTTGTAGAATTTTTTTTTAAAATCGAGTAGATGTGAACATTTTCATGATGGAATTTTACTATTTTTGCTCAAAAACAGAGAAAACTTAGGAGTTGACATTAGTTATACGCTTTTATTATCCTATTATTTCTATTATTTTATTGGTCTGGCCCACTTTCTACCATATGAGGCTAAATGTGGCCTCTGAACTCAAATGACTTTGACACCCCTGCTCTAAGGGATTGTTAATGAGCGATAAAATAAATCATTAGCCAACACAGAACACTAGTTTACAAATAAGTTATGAACATCCAGATCCAAACCTCTGCTTCGTGGACGTCTGTGCTCTAGTTTTTTTTGTTTTTTTTTTCTGTGACTGGTTTTCAATTCCAATATCTGAACATTTGCATTTTGTTTTTACACAGCAGCAAGCAATAACTCAATTATGCATATATTTTCACAGCATCAGGTTTTTTCGTGCTAGGTTTTAAATGAGAAAACAAAAAGCGGGTCATTGTGTTATTATATATTTCAGCAGGATAGGAGAGTTGTATTCAGCACAGCACCTCCTTTCATTCATGCTCATTACGCTGCATCGTGTGTTGTTGCGTTACTGATTCTTGAGTAAAGGCTTTGTTTCATTCACTTTAAGCATGCACAAGTTTGTATTAAGCATTCACAAGCTGTTGTATAGTCATAATGTCGGAGTTCCCAGTGGGTGTGTTGGAGATGGTTGTACAGCGCTGTGCCAAAGTCTAAGGCCGTGTCATTGTTTATTAGGGTTTGGAAATGACTATAGGTGTTTATTTTTCATTCTCTTATTTTTCCTTCAGATACAACAAGAAAATACAGGGAATATGTGCACAGCCTTAAAAGAAACACACATAAAATAATTAATTGGGTTCCTAAGGTTAAAGTTATTATTTAGTGTGAACCCTGAACCCTGGAAAAGGAAGAAACACAAACAATTAGAAACGTCTGACGTGTGTTGAATGAAACCTGGTATAAAACAGCAAGAAAATCATGGAATAAATCAGGTCACAATGAATATTATCACTGTGGCTTTGAGAAACTGGGTATTTTTTCCCCCCCTTCAAACACATGTTTTTACTGCTGTACTTCACATATATCCACATTGGATGTTAATATAGAAACTAAGAAACTGTATGAAAAATGAAGGCAAATTGGTGGAAATGTTATTGTCTTTATTGCTATTTTCATATATGTTCTGTTTTATCACAGGGTTCCTGCAGATTCTTGAAAAGTCTTAACATGGCGGGGTCTCCAGGTCTCCCCCATCACCCAAAAATATGTTTGTTAGGGTAAAATCCTCCAGCCAGGTGATTCTGACCATTAGCCTGGTTCTACAGCTGGAGATGGGTCCGCGGGCGCCACCCATGGGTGCCCACTGCTCCTTACAGGTGCCCCAATGGTATGAAAGATGGGTTCAATGCAGAGGACATATTTCATTGTACAATGTGTAATGACAAATAAAGTACTTTAACTTTAAAAGGCATTGTTCTAAAAACAAGGTTGATTCTTTTGACTTATTTGAAAATTTAAAAAAAAAATGAAAAGAAAAGAAAAAATACAGTAAAAAAAATTAGATGGACAGACAGACAGTTAATAAACACCAATCGATTAATCTTTATCGACTCAGATATTAGTCTTGTGCGTTTTTCCGATTAATCGATTAGCAATTAAAATAATCTACAGAATATATTTAACTGTAAAAATGATCATTCATTACAGCCTTATTCATAAATACTGCCCTGCGAGTTGTAGAAAGTGCTTGATGATAAAGATTATAGCTTAACAAGACTAAAGACAACATAAGCAGATGGTAGCATTAAAGCAGGTACATGGTACAAAATTAAATGTTGTTAGAGCACTACTGTATAATTAAAGTATGAGTCCACAGCACATACTGTACTGTATCACCACATGGGAAAAAAACTCATAGATGTCACGCCTTTGAATTAATATTAAAAAAATAAAACACGTCACACAGAAACTACAGTACAGAGCGCAGTAATTAGGACTTATTCCACATGTGAAAATATCTTTGCTGAATATACGCTGCACACATGGAGTACAAGTATAAAATAAAACGTCTATATTGCAGAAGCCAAGCTTTTCCAAATCCTTTAATTAAGCTATATGGAAGCAGAACATAGCTGCCCATTAGCTTCTCTCATGAATATATGTATGAGTTACCTGTCTATGCGAGGAAAAACCTGATATTAAAATAGCATTTGAATAGGATCTGATGTTTCCTTAGAGACGCATCTAAATACTCGGAAGCAAACTGGCAAGTGTCCATCTGTTTTTGTTTTGTTTTGGGTTTTTTTTTAAAGTGCTTTGGACCATATAAGAAAAACAAGTACTACACTAGATGGCTGAAAAAGTACATGGAAGTGACTAATTACAAAAAGACCCAGTTAAAATGCGGAAGAGAGGATAATGACCCATAAAAATGGATGGTGTCTTTGGTCATTATGCTGATCCCTTAGCATTAATTGTAATCTGAGCCCCTAACTCTCACTAAGCCCACCATTATTTCCTCCTTATTTCAGCTACATTGAATCAGTGTGTGATCTGGCTCTTACAGATTTCTTCATGCTTCAATATCAGCAGGAAATGGAATCATCTCGGCTGTATTGAAGCAATAAATACAAACATCTAAGAGATTGATAGCGCTAACCTTTTTTTTTTTTTTTTTTCCCTCTCCCCCTCCTCCCCCATTCCCTCACAAAAAAAAAAAAAAAAAAGTAAGACGAAGATTAAGACGAATGCAGAATCTCTGGCTTCTGTTATCTAATAGTAAAATACTGCAGGCTATACTTTTGCTGCACAAAGGGAATGAAGTGTAAATGAAAACATATTTCGAAACAGACCCACCCCCATCAAGAACACAACCCCGTGTGAGGTGTAATGTAGAAATCTGTATTCACAACACACGTCATTAACTGCCTAGTGGCTCATGTAAAGCAGAGAATTATAAATCTGTCACTTCCTGTCATGCAAACCTCAGATGCCTTATGCCTCACCAATAAAGTGGGTGACTGTGTGTTGTTCTGTCACAGGCGGGGACGGAAATCAGACGACTTGTTGAAGGACCACTTTTCTATTGAAAGGTTATGTATTATAGTGGGACAGTGAATGGACAGAATTCTACTTTATGTGACAGCACACAAATAGGCACATAACACAGATGGGGTGGAATACATTTCATTTATATACTGCCTGGATAAAAAAAAAAAAAAAAAAAGAAAAAAAAAAGCCTGGGCTACAGTATATAGATCCTTTTCATGCAAAGACACTGTCAGAAATTAATCCTTGACTGTGTTATAAAAATGGATAACTGTTGAAGTGAAAATGTGAGACACTAATACAGATGGAAACAAATAAATCGTTTCCTGATCTGATGTTTTTCTATCACTTCTGTCTTTAACTGAATCCCATCTCAAAGTATTTACACAGGGTGCT